>CM035095.1:48049642-48397796 GCA_020205505.1 Panax japonicus | reverse complement strand
ATATTACCATTAGTATCAGTGTTCTTAAATGTCCCTATCGAGTATCATTGTTGATGGACAACAATGATGCATTAGACTAGTATGTGGATTGACTGATGACCAAATCTCATTGGTCATAAATATTGAGATATTAAGTCAATGCATAGGTACATGTTAGAGACTATGTACTGGAAGACCCACCACCATGAGAATTCATATGAGCATTATGCGAAGTGTCATTAACAATTCTCATAGTGACAATGATGTTAATCTTCCGACCTGAAATCGCTATATTACTACACGAGAATTTTACTTTGATATCATCAAATGTCCCTTTAATCGGGTGGACTATAAAGGTGATTATTGGGTTCATCATTAATCATGTGAAATAATAGAGTGATCTAGATGGAATTTAACCATCCTATATATTATGGGTGATATCCATAGGCCTCTTGATTGAGTAGGACTAGAAATGCATGCCATGATCAAATAGTTATTTTGTTTCATATAGTCTACTCATTGATCAAGAAAACTCAGATTAAATTATGAAGAGTATGACACATTCCATGACTCGAGTTTTAATCAGGATATTAAGGTTAAAAGGATTAATTGCATTGAAACATTGGTCACAAAAGGTTGGCATCGAATCTCGATCTTATTATTACTTGGTAGCAGTGATGCATTACTAGATGCCGCTCACTGTTTATAATTTTATAATATGATTTTAAAATTATTGCCAACGTAATAATCCCTATAGGGTCACACATATAGAACGTTATTTAAGAAAATTAATTTAAATTTTAAGGATTTAAATATATACTGATTAATAGTATTTAAATCACGAATTTAAATTAAAAGGAGACTTTTATATATGTATATTATTAAGTAAGACTTAATTAATTATATATATAATATATATTCGGATTTTATATAATTAGGTTTTGATTTTGATTAATTCCTTTTACTACTATATTATATATATAGCAGCTACTTAGGGTAAGATATCAAAATTGAAAAACCCTAGCCGCTCTTAGAGAGAGACTAGAGAGAAAACAGTTTCAAAATCCATTCCTTTTGGTGCTAGTACCGCAAGTCCTTCTTATTGCAAATCGTTCGACGTTCGTGCGACGTTCGTGTGGATACCGTAGAGGCGCAATCGGTTTGTATTGCGTTGGAGATTCGAGGCGCAGTCGGTTTCAGATTCTCGTTTTTGTTTATATTGGTATAATCTCTAAACCTCTGAATTATTGTTTTTCGCATGGATCCTGTTTTAGGGTTTCGAAAATTTTTTAAATTTTAATTTCTGCTGTGCGTTTCTGTGCCGAAGCCCAACACTTGGAGTAATATTTTCTCTAGCTCTAGATCGTCTTCTGACAAGAAATAAAATAACTATTAAATAGGTTTAACTCTATGATTTGGATCAACATATAACAAGTTTTATTCCTAAATTAAGTCCTTTTATATTAAAAAAGATTTTTTTCCATAAGGACTTTACACAATCTATTTGCATATAAATATA
Source organism: Panax japonicus (assembly GCA_020205505.1). NCBI lineage: Eukaryota > Viridiplantae > Streptophyta > Magnoliopsida > Apiales > Araliaceae > Panax > Panax japonicus. The sequence continues at coordinate 48,396,298 of CM035095.1, read as the reverse complement.
TAACATTTAAGGTAGAATCATCATCAATAAAAGGACTAATCACAAAATATAGGGTACTAACAATATTCAAGTTAGCTGAGGCAGATGTTGTTGGCATCGACGACCTATTCTGGAAGAAGTGTGCCGCTCGTAAAAAGGACAACTTGAGAAATGAAAGAGAGAAGGCAAGAATAAATGCAAATATTGACTATCATGGACATGGTGACGAGCATTTGCATGAATACAACCCCTGATGGTGTTCACAGGAGATATGGGTTGAAATTGTGTTATAATGGCTTACAGGTTAAACCACATAGACTAGATTAATTATCAAATCATTAATCAATATTTAGGCAAATTAGAAATAAAGATGGTGGAGACGATTAACTAATTAATAACACAAACTAAAAATTACTAAAGAAAACTAGTAATGAGAAAAACTACCAAGGAATCTGAATCTACTAAGTACTAACATAATAATAATTTCTTATTTTCCAAATTAATTTCAAAATTATTTTTCCTTCCCTTTAAAAATAATGATTCATATAATTAATATAGGCAAACATAAGTTATGAAAATTTCACAGATTACCTATAACTTATCAAATCTCGCAATCAACATAAGAACCAACGAAATGTGCATAAAGGTAAATTGAAGGAGTAAACAATTAGTAATTAGTCCATTAATATTAGAACGGTAAGGAACTATTTATTATGAAATACTTAGTTTCGTTATCATTCTAGGTATTAAAAATTTAGTTATTCATGTAATTAAAAATTAATAATACTAATCATATAAAATAAAATAAAACTAATTTTATAAATAATAATAAAACATTAAAATGTGTGTGATAAAAAGAAATAACAAAATGTAATATTATGCACTAAACTACTTAACTGAAATGGATGAGAGGCGAGAGAATTGAAATCAATATATTAAATTAAATAATAATCTAATCTACAATCATGTTCATGCTTTCAATTAGAATATAATCAACCATTTCACAATGGATTGTTGGTTATGCTTCAAACTTATGGTTTTATCAAAGTCCCACATCGGCTATTTAGGGAACACTCATTGTGTATATTAGTAATTGTTGTTATGAGCTTAATAACTTGGTTGGAAAAAGGGATAGGCTTGCGCACATGAGGATGACTAAGGAATTGGGCTAGGTAAAGCTTTGTTCTTAGACTTTCGGTCAGAAACCTTAATGCGTGTGTGCACGCGATACGCTCGCGAAAGGAGGGGGGTGCCAATCTGGTCGATTAAGCTTTGCGGGTGAACCCAGGTAGCCCACTATTTTCTTTAATCCCTTTTATTTCTTTTTATACTAAGCCTAATACCCTAGCTATTTTCATCATTAATCCCCAACGTAAACCTTATTTACATTTTCTATAACTCCCAATCCTACGTTCGTTAACGTAAAACCCTACTTAATGCCAACGTTCTCTTTACCGTTTTATTCCAACGTTATATTTTGCAACGTTCTTCTTCTCCTTATAAAACCGACTTTGTTCTTCAGAGAAAAGATACTGCAACATATCTTCTTCTTTCTTTCTCTTGTCTGTTATGTTCTTATATACTCTGTTAATTGGGCAATCCACAAAAGACAAGTCCACAGTCTTTTTCTACGAGTACACGCAATTGAAGGCTTCACCGTTGAATCCTGGAGAGTGAACGCCGTGGAGCCCAACTGTACCGAAGGTTTATAACTAGTGAGGGCGGAACCACTGTTTTTCTTAAATCCCTTTTATTTCTTTTTATACTAAGCCTAATACCCTAGCCATTTTCATCATTAATCCCAACGTAAACCTTATGGACGTTTTTTGTAACTCCCATTCCAACGTTCATTAACGTAAAACCAACTTAATGCCAACGTTCTCTTTACCGTTTTATTCCCAACGTTATGTTTTGCAACGTTCTTCTTCTCTTTATAAAAACCGACTTTGTTCTTCAGAGAAAGATACTGCAACATATCTTCTTCTTTATTCTCTTGTCTGTTCTGTTCTTATATACTCTGTTAATTGGGCAATCCACAAAAGATAAGTCCACATCTTTTTCTACGAGTACACGCAATTGAAGTCTTCGCCATTGAATCCTGGAGAGTGAACGCCGTGGAGCTCAACTATACCTAAGGTTTATAACCAGTGAGGGCGGAATCACTTTTTAGGACAGTAGCTTTTCTACGCCTCGGCTTTCTTCGGTTTTCAGCTAAGTTATTCCAATTTACTGTATTATTCATCTTGTTAATTCTAATCTATATTCTAACAATCTAAAAAGTGATTCACGATTATTAACAAGATGATGAAATCTGCCTTAGACTTATCTAAAATTTAACGCTTTGATGGTATGAATTTTAGGAGGTGGTCTGAAGATGTACTGTTTTATTTGAAATCATGAATTTGGAATATGTGTTATATATGGATGCTCCTGTTACTCCTCTTAATGATGTTACTCCTGCTGCTATTGAAATTGTTAAAAAATCTAATTCTGATAAGTCTGCAAAAGGGGATTATGTTAAGGATAATCATACATGTCGTAGATATTTTGTGACGCCCCCAAAATAAGTCCACATGACCAATTCTGAGTCACCAGATTGATACCATTTGTGACACCCCCAAAATAAGTCCACACGACCCATTCTGAGTCGCCAGATATCACTCTATAAAAATCAAATACAAACTTCATTATACAACTGTTGAACTGTCGTGCAGAGTACGGCAACAGATAAGCTATGAGTTTTAATACAATATTGTCTCGTAGACAGTATCCAAACTCAAGTTGTTACAATGCCATATAAAATACAGCAGTAAATATTTAAGACCCCAAAGAAGAACGAGAAGATTACTATCATATTCATTCTAATGAGGTGCACTTTTGACGCTTTTAAAGTTGGTTCTCATCACCCTATTGTTGTTCGTTAAAATCAATTATTAAGTGACGTATAAAATATAACACACACATCTTAGGTCCTCAATACAATTATCTGTTGTATGTCATGCTGTTTTATAATGTATTGAGAAACTTCGACAATCACAGACCATCACACTATTTCCCTTTATCCCCGCTCGACCCAGATACACTCTTGTTAGCTGAAAGGAATTGTGAAGCAAAGGGTGAGCACAAATAGCCCAGTAAAGAATATCATGACTAAAGATAATTAAATTATCAATAGCCTTCGTCAATAATAAATCAGAGATTTAGAACATGTGGTAGATGATAAAACTTTTCAACCATAGTTGCAGCGGAACGAGCAATCCATTAGAAGAGTCAAATAGACCATCAGGTCTATTATCTTCTCCATGTTAAAAGTCCACCAATAATGTTTTATCCCTGTAACATCATTCAACAATTCTTGTCCACAATCATATGAATAACTCATAATTATAATTGTGATTCTAAATTCCTCTTCGTACCTAGGACGAAGATAATTTTCATCACCTATCTTCACCTGAAATGTGACGCCCCCAAAATAAAGTATTCATCACCCATCTTGAGTCGCCAAATACATGGTACACAATACAAATACAAATTTAAATATACAGCTATCGTGTAAAATACGACAAAACATAAACTGAGAGTTTAAACAAGAATACTGCCTTCTAGACAATATCCATTCTCAATGGAGTTCTCATAGACAGTATACAAACTCAAATTCAGTCCTTGTTACATTTATTGTCACACTATTTAACAGAATAATGAGGACTACTAATGCTATCATCTGTACCATCACTCCGTTTCCCGAATCGTACCAGCTATATTCTCATTTTCTGAAGAGAACAGTGAAAGAAACGGTGAGCTTAACTAGCCCAGTAAGAAATATTATGACTAAGATAATACAGAATAAATTATCATTAGTCTTCAACAATGTTAAACTGATAATATACAATAGACATCAAGTTTAACTGCAGAGAAATATGCAATCCATTAAAAGAGGTCGAGTAGAGAATAAAGTCTACTCTCTTTTGGGTTTTAAAAGGTTTTCATCAATTTTTATCGCTGAGACTCAGCTTAATAAATAAACCACATCTTCTAATCATCCCTGTACTACCGAATAATCTCTAGTCATAATCATACCCAGTCCATCTCTGTACGTAAGCCAAATATATACAAAAATGAAACCAATAATCAATAATTCATCTTTGCACATAAGCCAAAGATATACAATTTAATAATCAACAGTCCATTTCGCACGTAAGCCAAAGATAACTTTTATCACCATATAAGCATGGGGATAATGACAATGATATAAATATTAATCATCTGAAAACAAGGATAAATATTAAAGACTTTAAATTTATCCAAATATTATCAATCACATAATAACTCATAATCTAATATTGTTAATATCATAACAATGTTTTAATCACTTCTTAAACTTATAAACAATTTATTTCAATTCTTTACACTTTATCAAATAATGCATTTAATCATTCAAAAATGTCATACTCATAAGATTTCATCACCAATGATCAAATCCCTCATCAACAATATGCATATACCTTACATAGGATTTCCAAGCCATAAAATTCTATTTTCCAACTTTGTTACTTCACATAACATATTTAACTCATTTACTAATAACTAGATCATTTTCATGAAAAATACCAAACTAGTTCATAAAATATTTCTTTTCTGGGATTTATCATAATATAGTCCCATACTGAAAATATATTTTTCTCGGAATTTTTAAAATTCATTTACTATTTTTCAAAAATTAATTTCTAATTAATTCCTTAAGAAATTAGCTACCTCAAGTTTAACTCTATAAATCCCCAAATCTTGGCAAGATCTTACACATGTTAACGTGAGCTCCCAGTTTAAATTTCATGGTCATCAGAGTTATAGAACTCCGGTTATAGTATTTTTCGTCGGAAAAACCTAAATATTGAAATGATCACAACTTGCTCATTTTAAGTTGGAATGAGCTCATTTTTGGACAGGAGGTACTTTATACCATATACTTTCATGTCCCAAGAGGCCAGAATTTTTCTCACAAATTAAGTGGCCGAAACAACCCTTACAAAAATGTGGCAGCAACTTTTTCATAATTTTCAGTTTCTGCCTCCTTTGCTAAAATCAGTCCACACGAAAATCTACAACACCTTTTTCAGTGATTTCACTTGGATTAGTTAGGTAAATCATAGAATTTCATGTTCCATTTTTACCAAAATCTGATTTTTCAACCTTTTGTGATTTCTAAGAAACTTTCATGTTTTCACATAATAACCAACATAACTCATCATGACAATGACATATAATTCAATAAAAAAAGTACAAGAATAAATTTTAAAGGTTTATAAATTAATTTATCCTGAACTCAATAATGTCCAAATTGTCAACATGATACTTTTTTTAGAGTAAAATTAAAGAATGCTCAGAAGAATGTATCCATGAAAAAGATATTGGATGAAGCGCAAATATCAAGGATATTCCACTAATTTCATGGAGTATAAAAGTCAAAATTTTAATCAACTGAGTATAATACCAAATGGAATAACAAAAGATATCACCATGCATGAGCTACATCGCATAGACAGGTTATTCCAACAGAATAATAATAACGGAACCATGTCAGGTGAAATTCACACCGACAGGATGTTCCAACAAAATAATAAGGAATGAAATAAAAAAAATCACCATACATGCGGTGCTTTGCATAGACAGGTTATTCCAATAGAATAATAATAACGGAACCATGTCAGGTGAAATTCACACCGAAAGGATGTTCCAATAGAATAATAAATGCGGAATAATAAACAATGGAACCAGGTCCGGTGTAAAACACACAGATAGGATATTCCAACAGAATAATAAAAATGGAATAACATATTGATTTCACCAAGTATAGGGTATGCCGCGTATACAGGTTATTCCAACAGAATAATAAAGAATGGAATAACATAAGGATTTCACCAAGTATAGGGTATGCCGGGTATACAGGTTATGTATAGGGTATGCCACACATACAGGTTATTCCAACAGAATAATAAAGAATGGAATAACATAAGTTATCTTTATGAATAAGAAAGAATAACACCCCTTACCGTAAAAGAAATTAGATATAGAAGTCGTAAAGTAGCAGAATACTCTTCTTCTTTCTCTCTATAATTTCTCTCTCTAGAGTTTCAGTGAATTCGTAAGAAATAATGAAGGAATGAGCTTCTATTTATACAAAACTGAGAGTGGCTCTTGGTCTTAACGAAGGGTCAAAATGACTCTTGGTAATATTGAAGAGGCAACTACTATTTGCGAAGGGGTAATTAACTCTTGGAACATCGAAGAGGCAAATAACTCTTAGAAAACCGAAAGGACAAGTTACTATTAAAACTCGTGAATAGTAACTCATGAATAGTAACTCGTGAATAGTAACTCATGAATAGTAACTCGTGAATAGTAACTTCCAACATGAAAAGTTCCCCAAATACCCGATTGAACAATATAACCTCCAGACATCAATTATTATAGAAATAAATGTCAATTCTCACTAACACAAATAATTTCAACACAATGGAACTATCAAATTCATCTTTAATCAACACGAACTTATCCATCATTAATATCATAACTCACAATATTTAACAACCAGGTCGTTCCCAGAAAATAGGGGGCTTTCCAATAAGAATTTCTCCCTATTGTCGCGTAATTAGGTGACCAAACCTCTCCTTGACAGAACTTCTAGACATTGTAAATATTTCAATTTAATAATATAAATAACTTTGTCGTCTTAATTATTAATTTAATAAAATAACATATTATGCACATGATACTGTGACAATAATTGAATCAATAATACGAGAGAAATGATGCATCAATTACTGTAGCAATAATGCAGTATAACTGAGTGACTTATCACGTAAGCATCAATAATCAATATCGTGTGCTACTATGCAACCACGCGTATTACTGTACTTTTACTACCGGGTAGTTCAATTATTTTAACGGTAAAACCTTCGTCGTTATTTTCATAAAATATTTTTGTCGTTTTTAACTACGACAGTACTTCCGTTGTAGTTTCACCAATGATTGTGTCGTCGTACGGATATTCCTGACAAAAAGAATATTCCCCGACCAATCAAATATAATTTGACAACTTGCATACATTACAAAATTTATAAATACTACCCACAACTATAATATTATATCAATTCCACACCATAATATTAAAAAATATTTCGAGAAAATTAAATATTTATTCATAAAATCTGGGTTCTCACATGAAAAATCAAAAATCATGGTTATACCAAATCACCATTCCTGCTCATAATCATACTAATAAATTTATCTTTGCACTATGGCCAAAGATATTCATTAACAATTTATTCTTTGTACTAAAGGCCAAAGACGTACTACTGTATTTTAGAAGAGTCAAGTAGAGCATGATATCTACTATCTTTTACGAATTAAAAGTGTATAATCAATATTTTATCGCTGAGACTTAGCTTAATAAATAATCCACATCATTGAATCATCCCTGCACTACGGCCAATGATATTTATGTAATCATCAATGGTCATGATTATACCGAATAATCTCTGGTTATAATCATACCAATAACTTTCCATCAATGCACTACGGGCTAATGAGGACTCTTACCACAACATCTATAACATTACGGTCATGAATATACCGAATGATCCCTGGTCATAATCATACCAATAAACAGTTCATCTATACACATAAGCCAAATATACTCATCAATCAATAGTTCATCTTTGCACGTAAGCCAAAGATATGCAACTGTAAAACCAATAATCAATAGTCCATCTTTGTACGTAAGCCAAATATATACAACTGTAAAATCAATAATCAACAGTCCATCTTTGCACGTAAGCCAAAGATATACAACTGTAAAACCAATAATCAACAGTCCATCTTTGCACGTAAGCCAAAAATGACTTTCATCATAATATAATCATGAGGATGATGACAATGATATAAGCATTAATCAAACGAAAACAAGGATAAATATTAAACTTTAAATTTATCCAAATATTATCAATCACTTAATAAACTCATAATCTAATATTATTAATATTATAACAATATTTTAATCATTTCTTAAACTTATAAACAATTTATTTTAATTGTTTACACTTTACCAAATAATGCATTTAATCATTCAAAAATGTCATACTCATAAGATTTCATCACCAATGATCAAATCCCTCATCAAAAATCTGCATATACCCTATATAGGATTCTCAAGCCATAAAATCATATTTTCTAATTTTGTTACTTCACATAACATATTTAATTCATTTACTCATAACTAGTTCATTTTCATGAAAAATACCAAATCAGTCCCAAAAATATTTCTTTTCTGGGATTTAACAGAATATAGTCCCATATTGAACATATATTTTTCTCAGAATTTTAAAATTTATTTACTATTTTTCATATGGCCAAAACTGCCGAATATTTAGACATTTATCATAAATTATACTTTTGTCCAAAAATTCCGAAATTTATAGGGTATACTCCTGTTATATACATGTACTCCCAATACAAATTTCATAAATTTGGAGTTAACCACAAAGAGTTATAAGGTTTTACTTTTAAAATAGTCTTTTCCCATAAAATCCATAACTCTTAATTTATACATTCAAAAATCGTCATCTTTGGACACAATATAGAAAACTCATCTAATTATCATTTCAAATTTTTCCAAAATTTTTGAGGGTAAGAAAAATTACAAAAACTGCAAATGGATTTTCACCCGTCATGCGGTAATCCACGTAGACAGATCATTTCCACAATTTAATAGGGAATGAATACGAAGGATCATTCACCATGCATGCGGTAGTCCACATAGATAGGTTATTCCAACAGAATAATAACGAATGGAATAACAGAAGAATTCACCATGCATGTGGTAGACCGCACAGACAGGTTATTCCCAACAGAATAATAAAGAATGGAACCAGGTTATGCGTAATCCGCACAGATAGGATATTCCAACAGAATAATAAAGAATGGAACTAGGTCATGCGAAATCCGCACAGATAGGATATTCCAACAGAATAACAAAGAATGGAATAACAATATAATTCACCAGGCATGCGATAGACCGCACAGACAGGTTATTCCAACAGAATAATAAAGAATGAAACCAGGTCATGCGTAATCTACACATACATGATTTTCCAACATAATAATAAAGAACGGAGTAACAGGATAATTTCAACATGTATACGATTGTCCGCGTATACAGGTTATTCCAATAGAATAATAAAGAATGGAATAACAATAGCTCTCTTCATGAATACGAAAGAAATAATACCCCTTACCTCAAAAGAAGACTAGATACTGGAATAGTGAGGTATCAGACTTCTCTTCTTCTTTCCCTCTATAATTTCTCTCTATAATAATTGCTCTATAGCTTTAGGGAATTGGTGAGAAATGAAGGAAGAATGAGCTTCTATTTATAGGAAAATATAGTTTCGATAATTGCACTTTGTGGGGCTCGAAATATTACAGTATAATATCTTCCTCTATTTTTTTTAATTTAGTCCTGCAAGTATTATCAAACTTGCATCATCTCCCCTAATAGTATATCATGTGAATCAATAGTACAATCATGTGACTCAATAGTTATAATCATATAAAAATATGAATTACAGTATAGTACCTCCATCTATACCTCCATTTTTAACTTAGTCATGAAAGTATTATCAATCTTACACCACCTCCCCTAATAGTACATGAATGTGAATTAATAGTATACACATGTGAACAAATAGTTATAATCATATGAATTAATAGCAATTAATTGCTCATTTATTCGATTAATTACCCGATTGGTCAATATAACCTCCAGACATCAATTATTATCGAAATAAATGTCGATTTCCACTAACACTAATAATCCCAACACAATGAAAATATTTTTCTAAAAAATTTCATTTTTGAAATTTTGAAGTTTGACTTTTTTTAAAAGTCAACTATTGACTTTTTTTGAAAAGTCAACTATTGACTTTTTTGACCAAAAAGTCAACCCCAACAAATTTTGTGTTTATAGTCTATTGCTACTAATTTCATCGTTTCAGACTCAAATATCATGTCCGCGTCTCCAAATTCATCTTCGAACTCAAATTCTCTTTTTAATAACATTCATCATTAATATTATAACTCACAATATTTAACAACCAGGTCATTCCTAGGAAAGAGGGGGCTTTCCGATAAGGATTTCTCCTTATTGGCGCGCAATTAGGTGACCAAACCTCTCATCGACAGAACTTCTAGACATTGTCAATATTACAAACAATAATATGAATAACTTTGTCGTCTCAATTATTGATTTAATAATATAACATATTATGCAGATGCTATTGTGACAATAATTGAATCAATAATATGAGTTATATGATGCAACAATTATTGTAGCAATAATTGAGTATAACTGAGAAAGTTTTCATGTAAACATCAATAATCAATACCGTGTGCTACTATGCAACCACGCGTATTACTATACGTTTACTACCGATTATTATATGAAAACTTTCTTACTTTGATAATTTTTCAAATATCACCCTTAACTTTAACATTTTATCAATTTAACCATTTACCAAAATAGAAAAATTGAATACTTTTATTTCATAAAATTCGGGATCTCACATATTTGTTGCATTATTTTTCTAATTCACTGTATGAGATTTATTATCCGTATGAAAGTGCTAAGAAGATTTGGGAAGCTTTAAAATCTAAATATATTGTTGAAAACTCTGGTCTTAAGAAATATGTTGCGGGGAAATTTCTAGATTTTAAATGCAAGATGGAAAATCATTTATAGATCAAGTTCATATATGCCAAACAATTGCGGGGGAGGTTATTGGGGGAAGGAATGAAAATATGTGAGAAATTTTAAGTTGTTGTACTTATCGAAAAATTACCACCCTCATGGAAAGCTTATAAGATGAATCCTAAACATGAAACTACAGATTTCACTATGCAGGAATTAGTGGCACACATCCATATTGAAGAACAAAACAGAGCCAAAGAAAGGGGAGACGTAGTTCTAAATCAAAATGTCAAAGATAATCTCGAAGAACAAAAGCCATAATGGAAGATCCAAAATTATCAGTCCAAAAAACTACAAAGGGAAATTTTTTAAATCAATGGGAAAAAGGATAATAGGTTCAAGAATCCCAATCAAATTCAGAAACCTTTTACTAAAGGTCCTTGCTTCGTATGTGGCAAACCTGGCCATATTTCTGTGAAGTGTCATTTTCACAAGGGGCAAGATAACAAAATTAATAACTCTCAGCCTAAACCCCAAGCGAACTTAGTTGAATCCGATGATGTTATTGTTGTTGTTGTCTCAGAAATAAATCTAGTTGACAACTTCACGAAATGGGTAGTAGATACCGGGGCCATTAGACACATTTGCACGAATAGAGACACAATTATTAACTACAAAAATGTGAGTAATGGAGAAAAGGTTTTTATGGGGGATTCTCGAGCCACCAACTTTGCAGGAAAAGGGAAAGTCTTACTAAAATTAACTTATGGGAAAATAATTTCTTTACAAGATGTTCTTCATGTGCCAGATATTCGTAGAAATCTTGTATCCGGGTCTTTGTTGAATAAAGTTGGCATTAAACTTGTGTTTGAGTCTGATAATCTTTTACTTACTCGTAATGGGCAATTTGTTGGGAAAGGTTTTTGTAATGGGGGTTTTATTTGTACTTGAAGCTTATGCTAAATTGAATAATAAGAATGCTTCTTTTGCTTATATTGTTGAATCTTTAGATATGTGGCATGCTAGATTAGGACATGTAAACGTGGCTTCTATTAAAAAGTTGAAACAACTTGAACTTATACCTAATCTTGCAAATACCGAGTTTAATAAATGTGAAATTTGTGTAGAATCAAAACATGCTAAGAAACCTTTTAAAAGTGTTGAAAGAAAAACTAAACTACTTGAGTTAATTCACAGTGATTTAGCTGATTTTAAAAATACTACGAGTAGAGGTGGTAAGAAATATTATATTTCTTTTGTAGATGATATGTCTAGATATACTCAAATTTATCTACTTTCCTCTAAAGATGAAGCAGAAGAAATATTTATTAAATATAAAGCGGAAGTTAAAAATTAGTTAGAAAAAAATTAAAAGACTTAGATCTGACAGTGGGGGTGAATATGATTCGGGAAGTCTTAAAAAATTTGTGAACTAAATGGAATTATACATGAAACTTCTCCTCCTTATTCTCCACAGTCTAATGGAGTCACAGAAAGAAAAAATAGAACACTTAAAGATACGATGAATGCTTTGCTAATTAGTTTTGGTTTACCTTCTAATATATGGGGAGAAGCTTGCCTTTCTGCAAATCATATTTTAAAAATAGTTCCACATAAAAAGATAGACTCTACACCATATCATTTATTGAAGAAACATGCACCTAATTTGGGGTATCTTAAAGTGTGGGGGTGTCTAGCTAAAGTAGCTATACCAGAATTTAAAAGGAATAAAATTGGACCTAAAACAATTGATTGCATTTTTATTGGATATGCTTCTAATAGTGATGCTTATAGATTTTTGGTAATTAAATAAGCAACTAATAATTATCAAAATAATTCAATTTTGGAAACAAAATATGCATAATTTTTTGAAAAATTTATTTTCAATGAAAATAAGAGATGAGGGAAATCCTTCTTCTAGTGAACATCTTAAAAGGAAAGATAAAGAACTTGTACCTGCAACTACTAGAAGTAAAAGGCAACGTTTTGAGAAAACTTTTGGTTCAGATTTTATAACTACTTTCATTACTGAAGATGACCCTAAAACTTATGAAGAAGAAATGAAATCAATTGATGCAAATTTTTGGAAGGATGCTATTAATAGTGAACTAGATTCTATTATGTCTAACCATACATGGGAACTAATTAATTTGCCTACAGAATGTAAACCTATTGGATGTAAATGGGTGTTAAAAAGAAGTTAAAAGCTGCTGGGTCTATTGGTAAATTTAAGGTAAGACTTGTAGCAAACGAGTTTACTCAAAAGGAAGGTTTTGATTATTTTGGCACTTACTCACCAGTAGCTAAATTAGCAACTATAAGAATTTTAATTGCTTTGGCTTCTATTCATAAATTGATAATCCACCAAATGGACGTTAAAACTACCTTTTTGAATGGAGAGTTAAACGAAGAAATATATACGTGTCAACCTGAAGGGTTTGTTGTTCTAGGTGAAGAACAAAAAGTGTGTAGACTTGTAAAATCTTTGTATGATTTGAAGCAAGCGCCAAAACAATGGACTGCCAAATTTAATAAAACTCTCTTGTATAATAATTTTGTGACAAATGAATCTGATAGTTGTGTCTATAGTAGATTCAATGGAAATTGTGGTGTGAGTATTTGTTTATATGTGAATGACTTGCTAATATTTGGTACTGATGAGAAAGTTGTGAAAACTACTAAAGATTTTTTATCTTCTAAATTTGGCATGAAAGATTTAGGAGAAGCGGATTTGATTCTTGGCATGAAAATAAATAAACATGCAAATGGGTTAGTTTTATCACAGTCTCATTATATAGAAAGTATTCTTAAGAAATTTAATTTCTTTAATGGAGAGCCATTAGGAACCCCTTATAAATCTAGTATGCATTAAATATGCTAGAATCATTGGCAGTGTAATGTATTTAATGAACTGTACTTGACCTGATATTGCATATGTCATTAGCAGACTTAGCATATATACACATAATCCTTCACAAAATCATTGGAATGCATTGTCACGACTAATGAGATATTTAAAAGGAACAGTTAATGTAGGTGTACATTTCACTGGTCATCCTAGTGTTTTAGAAGGATATTGTGATGTTAATTGGGTATCTGATAATGATGAAACAAACTCCACTAAATTTATTGCTTTAGAATTGGCAGGTATAGAAGTAGAGTGTATAAGTAATTTATTGGCTGATATACCGTTCTGGTCTATGTAACGTCCACAAATTTTAAACTCTGTATTAATTAAATATGTGATTTAATTTTAATGAGTTAGTTTTGTGAGTCTATTAAAACCTTATGTGGTTATGTAAATTTATGAAATGATTAAAGGGAGTCACTAATAGTATATTTAAATTAGTGGACTAACCCTAAGACTTTGATATCAAGGAATTGATATGATTCTTAATGATTAAATATTCGATTTATTTGAATATAGTGGCAAGAGTTGAACATATTGATTTATGTCAATTATCGGTATATCACAATTGTAGAAGTTAAATTATCTCATATAGGACTTATGTGGTGATAGAATTTGGAAATGGCTTGAAGCTAACCCATTTTGACACTGCTAGGGATCGGCGCAGCTGCACCCTCCCAACAGTACAAAATGACACAGCTGCGCCAGTGTCCAAACATAGAAAAATTAGTTCTGTTGTTGATAATGAAATGGAACATTAGTGTAATGTGTGACATGCTAAAATCATATAATAAGAATACATTCTAATGATATGAAGTATCATGTAATGCAATAAAATCATAAGTGATTTTTATACAGGAATAATTAAATATATGTGTATTCCAGAAATCGGAAAAGAAATTATGTGTGCACACTCGATATATAATATTAAATAATGTTATAATATGGCTATGTGAGTAGTAGAGATAATTATGGAACTACCCAGACAATAATACTTAACTGCGTTATTTTATTGCGCGTATTTAATGTACATGAGTTATATGATGTGAGTACATAAATAATCCCCAAATTTCCTTTGTGTAGTAACATTAACACATTTATATTACATTATGGGAATTAAAGTGTCCAAACCAAGCCTTAAATAACTTGTTACTGAGATTTTCTTTCTTGTCCTGAAATAAGTGTCACTTTAGTACATGAACAGTGGATAGAAGCTAGTTTACGTAACTTTCAAATGGCTAAAACTTAGGCAATGATTTCAAGGCCAATGGCCTGATGGTGGGTTGTTCAACCACACTTGATTAACTAATTTGTTCTTTCTTTGCACCATGAGCTCCAACATTAGGGTAATGTCATTATCTAGTCTATGCTCCTTCAATAAGAACAAGCTCCAAATTAAATTTTTGGGTTGTTATAATTATTTGATAAGTCTTAGTTGGAGAGTTCTAAGTTGCTGAGGAATATTGGAAGCATACTCATTGTGTAAGGAATCCAAACCAAACTCAAGAAGGTATAGATTTTTACGATGTTCTTGAAATGGGTTTAGTTAATTCTTGAAAATTACTTGAAATTCTTTGTTAATCAAAGTGAATTAACATGCCATGATATGTTTTTGAAGTATGTTTACATGTTTAAACTCTTAAATGGTAGGTTGTAGCATGTTTAAAACTGAAATAAACAAAGGTGGTTAAGACTACAGAACAGAGCAGGTGTGAGACCTCAAATTTTATGAAAGGAAAGTATTCAATTTCTTTATAATTATTCTATTTAGTAAATGGTTTAATTGATAAAAAGGTTAAAGTTAAGGGTGATATGTGAAAATTTTACAAAGTATGCAAGTTGTTATATTATATTCGTTTGGTCGAAGAATATTCTTTTTGTAGGGGAATATCCGTACGACGACACAATCATTGGTGGAAACCACAACGTAAGTACTGTCGTAGTTATAAAATGACAGAATTATCTTTTTATAAAAATAACGACGAAAGTTTTACCGTTAAAATGTTGAATTACCTGGTAGTGAAAGTACAGTAATACGCGTGGTTGCATAGTAGCACACGGTATTGATTATTGATGCTTACGTGAGAAGTCACTCAGTTATACTTAATTATTTCTACAGTAATTGCTGCATCATATCTCTCATATTATTGATTCGATTATTGTCACAGTATCATCTGCATAATATGGTATATTATTAAATCAATAATTGAGACGACAAAGTTATTCATATTATTATATTGCAATATTTACAATGTCTAGAAGTTCTGTCAAGTAGAGGTTTGGTCATCTAATTGCACGCCAATAAGAAGAAATCCTTATCGGAAAGTCCCCTCTTTCCTGGGAACGACCTGGTTGTTAAATATTGTAAGTTATAATATTAAAGATGAATTAGTTCGTGTTTATTAAAGATGAAGTTGATAGTTCCATTGTGTTGGAATTATTAGTGTTAGTGGAAATCGATATTAATTGATGTCTGGAAGTTATACTGACCAGTCGGGTAATTAACCGGATAAATGAGCAATTAATTGCTATTAATTCATATGATTAGAACTATTTATTCACATATGTGTACTATTGATTCATATTCTTGTACTATTAGGGGAGTTAGAGCAAGATTGATAATACTTGCATGACTAAGTTAAAAATGGAGGTATAGATGGAGGTACTATACTGTAATTCATATTTTCACTTGATTATAATTATTGATTCACATGATTGAACTATTGATTCACATTATTTACTATTAGGGGAGGTGGTGCAAGTGTGATAATACTTGCATGACTAAATTAAAAATGAAAGAAAAGTTGAAGGTATTGTACTGTAATATTTTGAGCCCCAAAACGTGCAATTATCGAAACTATAGTTTTCTATAAATAGAAGCTCATTCTTCCTTCATTTCCCACCAATTCACTAAAGCTATAGAGCAATTATTATAGAGAGAAATTATAGAGAGAAAGAAGAAGAGAAGTCTGCTACCGCACTGTTCCAGTATCCAGTCTTCTTTTGAGGTAAGGGATATTATTATTATTATAGCAAGGGGTATTATTTCTTTCGTATTTATGAATAGAGCTATTGTTATTTCATCTTTTATTATTCTATTGGAATAACCTGTATACGCCGACTACCGTATACATGGTGAAATTCTTCTGTTATTCCATTCTTTATTATTATGTTGGAATAACCTGTTTATGCGAAGTACTGTATACATGGTGAAATTCTTCTGTTATTCCATTCTTTATTATTCTGTTGGAATATCCTGTCTGCGCGGATTACGCATGACCTGGTTCCATTCTTTATTATTCTGTTAGAATATCCTGTCTGTGCGGATTATGCATGACTTTGTTCCATTCTTTATTATTCTGTTAGAATATCCCGTCTGTACGGATTACGCATGACCTGGCTCCATTCTTTATTATTCTGTTGGAATAACCTGTCTGTGCGGTCTATCGTAATCCTGGTGAATTTTGTTGTTATTCCATTCTTTATTATTCTGTTGGAATAACCTGTCTATCGCATGCCTGGTGAATTCTTCTATTATTCCATTCTTTATTATTCTGTTGGAATAACATGTCTACACGGACTACCGCATGCATGGTGAATTCTTATGTTATTCCATTCTTTATTATTCTATTGAAATAACCTATCTATGTGGATTACCACATGCATGATGAATGATACTTCATATTCATTCCTTATTAAATTGTGGAAATGATTTGTCTACATGGATTACCGCATGATGGGCAAAATTTCATTTGCAGTTTCGAAATTTTTTTGACCCTAAAAAATTATGGAAAATTTTGAAATGATAATTTGATGAGTTTTCTAGATTGTGTCCAAAAATGGCTATTTTTGGATGTATAGATTAGGAGTTATGAATTTTACGGGAAAAGACTATTTTAAAAGTAAACCCTTATAACTCCTTGTGGTTAACTCCAAAATTGGTGAAATTTTTATTGGGAGTACATATATATAACAGGAGTATACCCTGTAAATTTAGGAATTTTTGTACAAGAGTAAAATTTATGATAAATGTTTAAATATTTGGCAGTTTTGTTCATATGAAAAATAGTAAATGAATTTTAAAAATTCCGAGAAAAATATATGTTCAATATGGGACTATATTATGCTAAATCCTATAAATGAATAATTTTTGGGTCTGATTTGGTATTTTTCATGAAAATGGTTTAGTTACGAACATATGAATTAAATATGTTATGTGAAGTTGAAAATTTGGTAAATAGGATTTTATGGCTTGAAAATCCTATATAAGGTATATGCAGATTTTTGATGAGGGATTTGATCATTAGTTATGAAATCTTATGAGTATGGCATTTTTGAATGATTAAATGTATTATTTGATAAAGTGTAAACAATTAAAATAAATTATTTATAAGTTTAAGAAGTGATTAAAATATTGTTATAATATTAATAATATTAGATTATGAGTTTATAAATGATTGATAATATTTGGATAAATTTAAAGTCTCTAATATTTATCCTTGATTTCGTTTGATTAATGCTTATATCGTTGTCATCATCCTCATGCTTATATTGTGATGAAAGTCATCTTTGGCTTACGTGCATAGATGGACTGTTGATTATTAGTTTTACAGTTGTATATCTTTGGCTTACGTGCAAAGATGTACTGTTGATTATTGGTTTTACAGTTGTATATCTTTGGCTTACGTGCAAAGATGGACTGTGAATTATTGGTTTTATAGTTGTATATCTTTGGCTTACATGCAAAGATGAACTATTGATTGATGATTATCTTTTGCTTATGTGTATAGATGAACTGTTTATTGGTATGATTATGACCAGGGATCATTCGGTATTGTGACACCCCCAAACCCAGGTACTTCATTCCCATAGGATTTGGTGTTCACTTAATCAAACATTCATATCTAACTACCCAATCACAATAAAACTGGATAAATAAAACCTTTCCCATTAAAGGGTTAGATAATAAAAATCTCCTAGGTTGTCTAACCTTTAAATACAATCATTCAAATACGGAAATTAAATAAACTTCATTACAACCATTCAATTAAAATCTGAAAATCAAATATCATATTACAAGACTTCAAAACTTGTTCATCTTTCCTTTTCCCTTACTGGTGCTAGGTACATCAACCTTCTCATACTTAACTATAATATTTATATAAGCAAGAGTGAGCAAACAAAGCTCACTTGGAACAACAATGAATGAAAAATCGTTTCAACAATTGCCAAATACGAGGCTCGATAGAATTAAACAATATGATTTTTCAACATTCTGAAATAAATAACTGAGGGTCCTAAGACCACGAACTATGTCCATAGTTATAAGTAATTTTTCAACTTTAACTTTAACAGTCATAAGACTATAGGGACTCCTCGTACTTAGTGGGATCAGCTCTTTGTACAATGTATTATGCACAAACATTTCAATGCTAAGCGTAAGCTACCCCTAATAATAAGGTTGTTCATCTCAGTATTTAGAGTACAAGTCCGCACCAAAGTGAGTTTGGTTTGGAAACATTTCAGGGTAATTTGGAATTCAACGAACATCAACTAAGGATTAGTTGAATAAATCCAATAACGTCATACTATAGAATAATCATAATTGAATAAACATGGTAAATTAAAGTCATGCTTAAGGAATAATCTACTAGCATTAAACTTGAATAACTATATCACACCTTGCTTGAACAACATTAAGTCAAGGTTATTTAGAATTGAATACTAAGAATGCATGGTAATATGAACGATAAAACTATTCAAATATATTTGGGCATGCTAAACAACAAGTTAAATACAAGAATAACTTGTTCAATATAAAAAAAAATCAAAGTTTAGAAACCTTGCGTTATTATATTGGAAACAATAATTGATTCAACAAGATAATGGATTAGAAAACTTGCATCATTTATAAGGTAATCGAATTGGAAATAATAATTACTTCAATAAGAAAATAGATTAGAGAACTTGCCTTGCTCGTGAGCTAAACCGAACAATTCAAATCACAATATCCTATAAACATATGTCATTATGACATAATTAGTCACTACCACTTTACAAACTTAACTAACTACATTCATCATATAGGTTTGATTATTTAATCACATAATCAAGTTATAACACAAGGTAATCGTTGATAACATGTTTATTCATAGTATAGAAATACTGAAATTAGCATTTTACAGTCCTACTATTATCCCATAACAATTCCTTCAAATTTCGAGTACAAAAAGTACACTATCAGACCATTCTGCTAACTAGCGTTGTGGCGCCACAGTTTATACTGTGGTGCGGCGCTGCGGCGCGGAGATGGCGCTGCAGAACAATAATAATACTACCAGGTCGCACTGCGACATGGAGCCGGTGCTGCGGCGCGAGATTAATACTGCCAAGTCGCGTTGCGACGCGAAACTGCAGTCTTCGACTGACAGCTTCGACAATAGTATGAATAAAAGCCAATTTTGGCCTACAAGCTCCTTTCTAATAGTCTAATTCACATGTAATTCATACA
This sequence comes from Panax japonicus, assembly GCA_020205505.1. Classification (NCBI taxonomy): domain Eukaryota; kingdom Viridiplantae; phylum Streptophyta; class Magnoliopsida; order Apiales; family Araliaceae; genus Panax; species Panax japonicus. Next base: position 48,376,159 of record CM035095.1, on the reverse strand, counting down.
AAGACTTCATGTAAACATAATTCAAGAATTTCTAACATGTTTCTACCCACACAACAACATAAACAACAAATTTAAAACATCCAATTTCACTGTTTTTTGATAAAAACTCACTTTTTGATGTTTTTAATGAAAATAAACATTGTGATTTTTCCAACCAAAATAGTTAATTCAAAGCACTTTATCAATGTTTATACATACTCTACCCCATTCATTAATCAATTTATCAACTAAACAATTAATTAACCCTTAATTTCTACCTTAAACCAATCAATATATATTCACAAAAACTCTGTAAAAATATTTTTCTTCACAAATTACATACATATCATCAATTCATTGACTATAACTTATGAAAATAGTTTTAACATCATTAGTATATCATATAAATCCACATAACAACAACAATTTATCCTTACACAAGGATTCTACATAGAATTAGGGAAGAGAAAAACTAAACTTTTAAAACTAAAAAAAACTAGCTAGGATGATACCTTGAAAAAGATGATGATACTATCTCTTTGATTGTCAAGCTTTTCTCCTCTTCACTCCCAATTCTCTAGGATTCTTTCACTTTTCTTCTTCTTCTCTTCTTCTTCTTCTTCTGAGTTTTTCTTTTCTTCTCTCTTACCTCTCTCTTCTATTCTTACGTCTAAGAATATAACGCATATAAGATATAATATATATTAATTATATAATATAATACCAACTTAACTGACATCAGTTATTTTTATTTTGAAAACCAAAAGCCATAAGGCTTGTTTGGCTAACCACTAAAAAGAATAATCAATTAATCCATGCCTTGTTTGGTAAAACACAATTAGATTAAAGATTTAATATGCATTATGCCTTGTTTGGCAAAACTGAATTAAAACTCCTTTAATTTATTTTAATAACTACTTATAAAAGATTATTTGTCATACTTTTATTAAATTAAATTAATTCTAAAAACAATTTATTAAATTACTTCATCACATATATCAATACCACAAAATTATAATTTTCTATATAATTATAACTTTATTTAATCAACTAACACATCCTTTTAAATACAAATTCAAATAAAAAGAATAACAATTCAATTAATCAAAACACTCTAACTTAATAATTAAATTAAATTAGCATAAAATAATTAATTTCCTTAATTATTTATTTAACAAATAGTTAACCAAATTGAATCAAATTTGAACAATTATTTATTTAATAATAAACACATCCATTAAATACTTAAATAATTCAATAAATATTTAATATAACAATTAAAAATTCTAGAATGTTACAGGTATAATCATGACCCATAATGTTATAGATGATGTGGTAAAAGTCATCATTGGCCCGTAGTGCATTGATGAACAGTTATTGGGATGATTATAACAAGGGATTATTCGGTATAATTATGACCATTGATGATTACATGAATATCCTTGGTCGTAGTGCAGGGATGATTCGATGATGTGGATTATTTATTAAGCTGAGTCTCAGCGATAAAATATTAATTATACACTTTTAATTCGTAAAAAGATAGTAGATATCATGCTCTACTCGACTCTTCTAAAATCCAGTTGTATGTCTTTGGCCTGTAGTGCAAAGATGAATTGTTAATGAATATCTTTGGCCGTTGTGCAAAGATGAATTTATTAGTATGATTATGAGAAAGAATTGTGATTTGGTATAACCATGATTTTTGATGTTTCAGGTGAAGATATGTGATGAAAATTATCTTCGTCCTTGGTGCGAAGAGGAATTTAGAACCACAATTATGATTATGAGTTATTCATATGATTATGGACATGAACTGTTGATTGATGTTACAGGGATAAAACATTGTTGGTGGACTTTTAACATGAAAAAGATAATAGACCTTATGGTCTACTTGACTCTTTCAATGTATTGCTCGTTCTGCTGCAACTATGGTTGAAAAGTTTTATCATCTACTATATGTTCTAAATCTCTAATTTATTATTGACGAAAGTTATTGATAATTTAATTATCTTTAGTCATGATATTCTTTACTGGGCTAGTTGTGCTTATCCTTTTGCTTCATAATTCCTTTAAGGTAATAAGACTGTTGCCGAGTCGATCGGGGATAACGGGAGAATAGAACGGTGGTCTATAGGTATTGAGGTTCTCCCTAAATAGTATGGAAATAATTTTATTGAGAACTTTAGATAAGTGTGTCGTATTGTATACGTCATTTTATATTTAATTTTGGTGAACCGAATAGGTTGAGGTGAACCCAACTTTGAAAGGGCATTTTTTCCACTATCATACAAGATGTCTAATGACAGACGACTTCATATTATCATAAGACATGGTTGTGCACATCCATTTGCTGGGTATATCTAAGAGCACTACCTATATAATCTTGGAGTTTATTTGAAATATAATTTTCACTTGGAGACAACATAGATAATTATATGTCAAGAGAAGACTTACCATTGGAAAGAAGATGATAGTAATATTCTCATTTTTCTTTGTGGTCTATTATGTCAACCAAGGATAATTCTGTGGACATATGATATCTATCATAACCTAGACGTATGACTTCCCATGTATGAAGGTTTCCTTGAGCACTTCCCAAAGATTTTAATTTCTAAAATAGTTTTTGACTGTACTTTTATGTAAAGTACCATTGTAAGGTTACGATCGAGGCACCATGAGAGTTACATACATTTTATTAAAACTCACAGCTAATCTATTATCGTATTCTGTACGACAGTTCAACAGTTGTATAAATGAAGTTTGTATTTGATTTTTATAGTGTGATATTTGGCGACTCAGAATGGGTCGTGTGGACCTATTTTAGGGGCATCACAGCAGGTCACTGCCTCTGGTGCAGGCATGGCGCAATTGCGCCCTATTTATACTAGGGTGTAGCGCAACTGCGCCATAGCCCAAAATCAGTTGATGGTTTTGTTTATGCTATGTGCTGAGAACTTAGTGTTATATCTTAAATACATACCTGAAAAGTTGTATAGCATGAGATATAAGGTTTTCTTGTGTAGTATGAAGTGATCAACACATTTTAGTAAGAAATTTGTAATAAAAACTTAAGTTTAGAAAACAAACTTTGAAGTAAATGAAGCTTGTATTTGATTTTTATAGTGTGATATCTGGCGACTCAGAATGGGTCACGTGGACCTATTTTGGGGGCGTCACAAATGGTATCAGAGCTTAGGGATATGTCGCTAGCGGAGATATGAGTCTAGAACTAGGAGGGGAGAGACGAGTAATATACTTCGCTAGTGTGTGACTTACCAAAGCCGAAATTTTTACTTGATAAGTTGACAATTTGTGATATGTCAATTAACCTTTATTTTGAAGATATATTCTAGAATGATATCTGAAATACAAGAGATGAGCAATGGAAAAATCATGATACAGAGGATATAACCGGGAAGGTACAATCCGAAAAGAAAGCAATGTATTCTCATCTCTTCGAATACCAGGTATGTACATAAATTTCGAGGGCGAAATTTTATAAGGATGGGAGATTGTGAGACCCCGAATTTTATGAAATGAAAGTATTCAATTTTCTTATAATTATTTTATTTAGTAAATGGTTAAATTGATAAAAGGTTAAAGTTAAGAGTGATATGTGAAAATTTTACAATTATGCATATTGTTATATTATATTCGTTTGGTTGGGGAATATTCTTTTTGTCGGGGAATATCCATACGACGGCAAAATCATTGGTGGAACCCACAACGGAAATACTGTCGTAGTTAGAAAACGGCAGAATTATCTTTTTATAAAAATAACGACGGAAGATTTACCGTTAAACTGTTGAACTACCCGGTAGTGAAAGTACAGTAATACACGTGGTTACATAGTAGCACACGGTATTGATTATTGATGCTTACGTGATAAGTCACTCAGTTATACTCAATTATTGCAACAGTAATTGTTGCATCATATCTCTCATATTATAGATTCGATTATTATCACAGTATCATCTGCATAATATGGTATATTATTAAATCAATAATTGAGATGACAAAGTTATTCATATTATTAAATTGCAATATTAACAATGTCTAGAAGTTCTGTCAAGGAGAGGTTTGGTCATCTAATTACGCGCCAATAAGGAGAAATTCTTATCAGAAAGCCCCCTCTTTCCTGCGAACGACCTGGTTGTTAAATATTGTGAGTTGTAATATTAATGATGAATAAGTCCGTGTTGATTAAAGATGAAGTTGATAGTTCCATTGTGTTGGAATTATTAGTGTTAGTGGAAATCGACATTTATTTCGATATTAATTGATGTTTAGAAGTTATACTGACCAGTCGGGTAATTAACCGGATAAATTAGTAATTAATTGCTATTAATTCACATGATTAGAACTATTTATTCACATATGCGTACTATTGATTCACATTCTTGTACTATTAGGGGAGTTGGTGCAAGATTGATAATACTTGCATGACTAAGTTAAAAAGGGAGGTATAGATGAAGGTACTATAATGTAATTCGTATTTTCACATGATTATAACTGTTGATTCACATGATTGAACTATTGATTCACATTATTTACTATTAGGGGAGGTGATGCAAGTTTGATAATACTTGTAGGACAAAATTAAAAATTCAAGAAAAGTTGAATGTATTGTACTGTAATATTTCGAGCCCCAAAACGTGCAATTATCGAAACTATATTTTCCTATAAATAGAATCTCATTCTTCCTTCAATTCTCACCAATTCACTAAAGCTATAGAGCAATTATTATAGAGAAAAATTATAGAGAGAAAGAAGAAGAGAAGTCTGCTACCTCACTATTCCAGTATCCAATCTTCTTTTGAGGTAAGGGATATTATTATTATATTATGGGGTATTATTTCCTTCGTATTCATGAAGAGAGCTATTTTTATTCCATTTCTTATTATTCTATTCGAATAACCTGTATACGCGGACTACCGTATACATGGTGAAATTCTTCTGTTATTCTATTCTTTATTATTATGTTGGAATAACCTATTTATGCGAATACTGCATACATGGTGAAATTCTTCTGTTATTCCATTCTTTATTATTCTGTTGGAATATCCTGTCTGTGCGGATTAAGCATGACTTGGTTCCACTCTTTATTATTCTGTTGGAATATCCTGTCTATGCAGATTACGCATGACCTGGTTCCATTCTTTATTATTCTGTTAGAATAACCTGTCTATGCGGTCTATCGCAGGCCTGGTGAATTATGTTATTATTCCATTCTTTATTATTTTTTTGGAATAACCTGTCAGTGCGGTTGATCGCATGCCTGGTGAATTCTTCTGTTATTCCATTCTTTATTATTCTGTTAGAATAACCTGTCTACGCGGACTACCGCATGCATGGTGAATTCTTTTATTATTCCATTCTTTATTATTTTATTGGAATAACCTGTCTATGTGGATTACCACATGCATGGTGAATGATCCTTTGTATTCATTCCTTATTAAATTGTGAAAATGATCTGTCTATATGGATTACAGCATTGCGAGCGAAAATCCATTTGCAGTTTTGAAATTTTTCTGAACCTAAAAAATTTTGGAAAAATTTGAAATGATAATTTGATGAGTTTTCTAGATTGTGTCCAAAATGGCGATTTTTGGATGTATATATTACGAGTTATGAATTTTATAAGAAAAGACTATTTTAAAAGTAAACCCTTATAACTCCTTGTGGTTAACTCCAAAATTGGTGAAATTTTTATTGAGAGTCATATATATAACATGAGTATACTTGGACAAAAGTACAATTTATGATAAATGGTTAAATATTTGGCAGTTTTGGCCATATGAAAAATAGTAAATGAATTTTAAAAATTCCGAGAAAAATATATGTTCAATACGGGACTATATTCTGCTAAATCGCATAAATGAATAATTTTTGGGACTGATTTGGTATTTTTTATGAAAATGGTTTAGTTACGAACATATGACTTAAATATGTTACGTGAAGTTGAAAAATTGGTAAATAGGATTTTATGGCTTGGAAATCCAATATAAGGTATATGCAAATTTTTGAAGAGGGATTTGATCATTAGTGATGAAATGTGACGCCACCAAATTCGGTTATCTTCTAACCCGACATATGGTGCTCCACTGTACTAACATCCATACAATCATTCCATTGAATTACAACAAAATGAATGTAATTACTATCTTCTTATTACAATCAAAGTATAATCCTTCCCAGGTTCATAAACTGGTTACATCGTTAATTGTTCATAATGTATAATACATACAAACTTATTAAACTATTACACAATGCCTAAGCATCCATCTTAGCTTTTCCCTTATCTCTCTTGGCATTCACAGTACGTTCATCTTTAACTATAGTTATATAATTCACGCAAGAAGTGAGCATGACAGCTTAGCAAGTTTAATCAAGGATAAAACGAATACCACATTCATGAATTATATAACAATTCCGACATAACTGAATAATAGTTATGAAGTATTATGAATCAATATAACTTTAACAGTTTATAACATCAATTCCCAAAGTATAGAATAGATTAGGAATTCTGAACCGGTCGATAGACCATGAACAGTAACTTTTAGTTTTCATACTTGAAAAGGAGTCCACATCACTAAGGTTGTTCATCCGCATAACTTACGAGCACTTTTAAGTGATCAGCCTATAGTACTCTATGTTGATCAACACTCATTCATTAAACGTATTTACGTTTAATATTTTTGGCAAACTCAAGTGCCCATCGAATAATCGAGCCGAGTTAAAATCTGGCATCAACCCTTTCTTTAAAATCAGTCGTGCAATTCAGTTCAACGAATCACATAGGATTTGGCTAACTTGGAAGTTAGACAAGCGTTAAGAAAACTTGCCTTTCAGCGTCTTCAAATAACTTAATCGTCTGACCACAGCCTTTACAGAATCTACATAATATATTCACACAGCACATTGTAATTGGCTAACAAATAAATGTTTCTACCAACTTCTTTCTCTTCTATGTCTTACTTAACTTAATAACTTTATTAAAGTCAACATGACTCATTACCCTTCGTCTCGGTTTATTACTCAATTGACGTTATTAACTGGACTCGAACATCTTTGATAAAGTACCAACTTTGTTCATCGTTCTTAACTTGTTAACATGCATTCAATTCCTAAGTTTTTAACACCATATACCTTAGTATACGTAGCATAGGAATAACTTTAATACACTTATAAAGTGTACACACATTACCCCTTTAGGTCACTGAACAATTGAAGTTCAAAACCTAAATCACTATCAAGAACCTTGAACTCGCGCTGCGGCGCGGCCTATACAATACTAGACTGGCGCTGCGGCGCCAGTTAGCAGTGGCTGACTCCCGATCTCGGCGCTACGGCGCGAGACTTAGTACTACCAGTGGAGCTATGGCGCCATTTAGCAGTACCCAACTTTACTGTGTCGGCATTGCAGCGCGACATTTAACACTATATCTGGCGCCGCGGCGCCAGACCTCAGTACCAGAACTTCAACAATTTTGAAAAATTTTGTGAAATTCTTGGGGCTGTATCTTCTTCGTTATAAGCCCGATTTGGTCCGTTCAAAAGCCTACACATCATAAATGACATACTCTACGCGTTCATATAAGAATTCAACACTTTCGAATATAATAACTCAAAATTCACTATTGAGTTCATTTTCTAGACGTTCTTAAACATTAATGAGCGTTTAATGCTCATTTTCTTAGTTTTAAATCGGAATTTGATGATTCTCGAACCCACAACTCTTAATCACCCTATATCACGTGTTGACATTGAAAAACATCATTTCCAAGTCTTACAGAAAACTTTTAACCTCTAATCCAGAATTCAACGTTTTCGACGTTTAACGTCTATTTCTGTGAAATTCGCCATAACTTCGTTATGAACGTTCTCTAAGCCAAATCATATGGAATACTCCATGGATTTCATATCTACACCCTAACCAATCAAGATGCATATATTAATGTATTGATGGAGTTCAATTGTTTATAAACAATCAATCTCAACAATAATATTTTCATGGTTTAAACTATATCAAACCTTATAATTCTTATAATCTCATGACTTGTAGAGATTGAATCTATGGTAAGTCATCTTTAATCCCTCATACAAGACATATACCACCCATTCTATGATTCTCTATGATAAAATAAAATCTAAAAGAGATGGAAATGAGAAACAAGAAGTATTACCTCAAGAACTCTTATGAAACTCTCTTGGAAAACTCTATGATCAAGCTTCCAAAGTGAAGGATTTATAAGTCTAGCTCTCTTTCTCTGTCAAATAATCTAGGTTGAAAATTTGTAAAACTCCCAAATGAAACAATCTAGCCTCTTATTTATAGGAAACTAGAATGGAGGGTAATTTGGACTTTAAACCACAAACCTCCTTACTATTCATGTGTGGTCACCAAGTAAAATACTTGGTTACCAAGCCTCAGACTTGGCTTGGACACCAAGTGGGCGGCCCACCTCTTGCAATGTGACATCCTATGGTTTGCCCCATGGGTTTTACCCATTCGGTAACCCACCGGTTCGATCCACGGTTCGATTTTAATGAATTGGGCTTAACTAACTTATCAATAGGCATTAACTTGGGCTTAACCCATCAATCTCTTTGGGCTTGGTCATTCAATTGATTGGGCTAATTCTAATCCCACACAATTGAATTAGTCTTTAAGTCATAACTTAATTCTATAATACGAATAGTATCCCATATGTACAATTCACGTATTCTCTCCGTATACTACTCATACAATAATCATATTGTACTTCATATTTACTCAATGTAGAAGGATGAACGATAATATCGTTCTAGCAATGTAGTATTGATCAATACAGGGCATAACGGGCTGATCACCCTCGTGCCCGTAAGCAATGACGGTTTACAGATGAATTTCTGTTTAAACCTTTTCAAAAATATAAAACAATGTTCATAGTCTGTTAACTGATCGTTATTTTTAGACAATACATAATTTCAAAAATTTGAAATAGAAATTACATGGTGTTGATTATTGGTTCAGCTTACTTCACAACTATTGATCCGTTGTAGAAGAATCTTTCAAAGAAAACATTTAATCATTTCAGTTGACTATTATTGTTGTTATTACTTGCTGAGCACTCGAATGCTCATTCTTGCTTAATCTTAAATGTTTTCAGCTAAGTGTGAACAACCCGAAGGTTCTGTCAAGAACAAGGGGAAAGAGAAAGTTGCTGAATAAATGTTTAAGCTATTCTATGTAATAGTCTAACTTTATGATAAGGATAATAAATATTATTATTATTATCATGTAACGAATATTTAAAGGTTTCGTACTTGGGAACTAAACTCTGATAATATGAAAATTAAGTTTGAAAATCTATATTATTGTTACTATTATTAGTATTATTCCGCTCATAGAAATGGTATCGTGAAGCACCGAGTTCGGGTTTCAAGTATCTGGATTCGGGGGCATCACAGTTGTATATCTTTGGCTTACGTTGAAAGATGGACTGTGGATTATTGGTTTTACAGTTGTATATCTTTTGCTTACGTGCAAAGATGAACTATTGATTAATGATTATCTTTAGCTTATGTGCATAGATGAACTAATTATTGGTAATGATTATGACCAGGGATCATTCACTATAATCATGACCCGTAATGTTATAGATGATGTGGTAAAAGTCCTCATTGGCCCGTAGTGCATTGATGGACAGTTATTGGTATGATTATAACCAGGGATTATTCGGTATAATCATGACCATTGATGATTACATGAATATCCTTGGCCGTAGTGCAGGGATGATTCGATGATGTGGATTATTTATTAAGCTGAGTCTCATCGATAAAATATTGATTATAAACTTTTAATTCGTAAAAGATAGTAGATTACATGCTCTACTTGACTCTTCTAAAATACAGTTGTATGTCTTTGGCCTGTAGTGCAAAGATAAATTGTTAATGAATATCTTTGGCCGTTGTGCAAAGATGAATTTATTAGTATGATTATGAGAAAGAATTGTGATTTGGTATAACCATGATTTTTGATGTTTCAGGTGAAGATATGTGATGAAAATTATCTTCGTCCTGGGTCCGAAGAGAAATTTAGAACCACAATTATGATTATGAGTTATTCATATGATTGTGGACATGAACTTTTGATTGATGTTATAGGGATAAAACATTATTGGTGGAATTTTAAGATGGAGAAGATAATAGACCTTATAGTCTATTTAACTCTTTTAATGGATTGCTCGTTCCGCAGAAACTTAGGTTAAATTTTTTTATCATCTACCATATGTTCTAAATCTCTAATTTATTATTGATGAAAGCTATTGATAATTTAATTATCTTTAGTCATGATATTCTTTATTGGGCTAGTTGTGCTCACCCTTTTACTTCATAATTCCTTTAAGGTAATAAGAGTGTTTTCGAGTCGAGTGGGGATAACGGGGGAATAGAATGGTGGTCTATAACTATTGAGGTTCTCCATAAATATTATAGAAATAATTTTATTGAAAACTTTAGATAAGTGTATCGTATTGTATACTTTATTTCATATTTAATGTTGGTGAACCAAATAGGGTGAGGTGAACCCAACTTTGGAAGGGCATTTTTGCCCCTATCATACAAGATGTCTAATGACAAACGAATTCGTATTATCATAAGACAATGTTGTGCACATCCACTTGCTGAGTATATCTACGAGCACTACCTATATAATCTTAGAGTTTATTTGAAATATAATTTTCACTTGGAGATAATGGAGATAATTATATGTCAAGAGAAGACTCACCATTGGAAAGAAGATAATAATAATCTTCTCATTTTCTTTGGGTTCTATTGGGTCAACCAAGGATAATTCTGTGGACATATGATATCTATCATAACCTAGACACATGGCTTCCCATGTACGAAGGTATCCTTGAGCACTTCCCAAAGATTTTAATTTCTAAAACAGTTTTTGACTGTACTTTTATGTAAAGTACCATTGTAAGGTTATGGTCGAGGCACCATGAGAGTTACATACATTTTAATAAAACTCACAGCTAATCTGTTGTCGTATTCTGTATGACAGTTCAACAATTGTATAAATGAAGTTTGTATTTGATTTTTATAGTGTGATATCTGGCGACTCATAATGGGTCATGTGGACCTATTTTAGGGGCATCACAGCAGGTCACTGCCTCTAGTGCAGGCATGGCGCAACAGTGCCCTATTTGTACTAGGGTGCATCGCAGCTGCGCCGTAGCCCAAAATCATTTGATGGTTTTGTTTATGCTATGTGCTGAGAACTTAGTGTTATATCTTAAATACATACCTAAAAATTTGTATAGCATGAGATATAAGGTTTTCTTGTGTAGTATGAAGTGATCAACACGTTTAATAAGAAATTTGTAATGAAAACTTAAGTTTCAAAAATAAACTTTAAAGTAATATATGTTTTACAAATTCTGAACTTATGAAACCACATACATGACTGATGTGGAACCTAAGTGAGCATGATATAAGATGTATAATGTATTTATGGTGATTTAAAATTGTTAGCTTTGTGTTAGAAAATGTTCTAAAAGAAAAGTTTGTTATATTAAAGTAATATACATGAATGCTACATGATGTAGGTTCTGGTTTTTAAAGATTTTAAACATAACTTAAATCACACATGATATGAGTTTTAAAGTTGTCTTGTATGTGTATATTGCATCATTCGTGCTAAAAATGATTTCAAAGACAACCTTGGACATGTTTTCAAACATAAGTTGCATATTATGTGAGTACTTAGATACTAAATTAGTAAGATGTCATGTTATAGCTATATTACTCCTAAACATGATTCATATGTATTAAGCATGATGATTACATGACATTTTTATGCTTTAATAACATATAAATTGTAAGTTAAGCCTGTGGTAATGGACTTAAGTATGATCACGTGTTATATGTGAAACTCTAGCATGTATGTATATTAATATGTATGTATAGGTGTATGTTAGAGTTGTAATGAAGTCAGGACGTACAAGGCTCAAACCTAGTTTGGCCAAGGAAAAGCGTAGCTTCGCCGTCCCTAAGCCTAGACCAGGCGCAGCTGCGCCGTCCTACAGTCTTGCAAAGATTCTTTTATTGATTCTAAAATTTAAGGCATGCTTACATAATTTCTTTACCTTGTAATATATGACCAATATGCCATATAATGTATTGAGAAGCATGCTATGTGATGACTTGATTCTTTTTAGTGTAGACTAGTACTAGTTACACGTACTAATTGAAATGATCGACTTGATAACTTTAGGTCATTTCAACGCAAGTAATAAAAGCTAGAATTAATTGTAGCTTAGTAAACAGGCAAGTTTCCCTAAACTTACTCCAATTATTATTGAGTAAGTTTTCTTTGAACTTCATTCTTTGATTGTGCAAGTTCCTTGAAACTTACTTTTATTGTGCAAGTTCCTTAATTCTTACTCTTTTACTTGAGCAAATATCCGAACACTATTTTATTGTGTTGCAAGTTTCCTAACTTACACAACTTTGTTTTTTATAAAAGTTTCCTATCCTTCTCATATTGTATTGAGCAGGTTATTGTTGAAATTGAAATTTATTCATTTAAGCTTGAATCTTATTTCCAAGCATGCTATTACGTGGTTTAATTACCTTACAATTATTCCACATCGATATTATTGATATTCGCACTTAGTGCACTTGAGTTCGTACAGTCTTAGACTTGTACATCATTTAAAGTTCAATAATTCTTGAACTGTGTTAGATAGAGTTTGAACCTTTGTTTGGTCAGACAAGAGTATGAAGTTTTATAAAAGCTATCCAAACGAATTGATGGTAAGGATTCTTAGACTGAAAGAACACCCCTTTTATGATAGGGGAGTACCCCAGGTATCTAATAGAAGATACAAAGAACAGATTTAAATGTTATGCATATACATATTGTACGTGAGGCTGATCACCTCAAGTACTTATTCTGTAGCTAGTAACCAAAGGGTCAATTAGCTATTAATTCCATTAGAGAGTTATATTTCAAAGTCTATTTGACTAGCAGTTATTCTAAAAGTAATCATTATCTTTTCTTCCAATATTCATATTGTTGAATCCTTCAAATATTCATATTATTGAATTCATTAACAAATATTTTCCATTCATCATTATATATCCTTATTGTTATATTTAAACTTGTTGGGAAAACTTGTTGCTTATCCTTGCTATATCATGAATTATATTGTAGCTAAGCCCGAGACCTCAAGGAAGGACAAGGGTAAAGGAAAGATGTAAAATAGTTGCAAGGAGCGGAATTTACCTTACACTTAGTTTAAATTACTGTTATGTAATATGAACCCTAATGTTTATTTTAGGGTATGTTTGTAAGATGATATTTAGGTTATCGTATCTTGGGACTATTAACACCTTTACAATGAACGACGTACGTTTATTATTTTTTGTATTTTATTTATCGTATGTTGTTTAGAGGTTGATGTTTGTATTTTATCGTGATGACCAGACTGGGGTCACAGGACTCAGATTCGAGGGCATCACAGGTTGGTATCAAAGCTGTAGGTTATAAATGTTAGGAATGTGAAACCTAGGTTATAACCTTAGTAGAAAACTAAAGTAGAGTATGTTAGGATGGGTTGAAGAAATTCGTCGAGATTTATTGTGATACTGAAGTTGTTTATTTAAATCAAGAATGATTGATAGACGTCTTAAACTTATGACACCCCCAAATCCGGGTTACCTGACCCCCGAGTTTGGTGTTCACCATCCACAATATAATAACATCTAACTACCCATTTATATAGAAATAATAATACATATCACATTAACATATATTGTTAATACATAAGTCCCAAGTTCTCTAACTTTAACATTGCAAACATACCCCTTAGATATACAAAAAGGGTTTACAATACAACATAATAAATATGCTAATCATATCTAATTTATCACTATGGCTTTGCCTTTATTCTTCTTCACAACACCTTCTGCAACTTCGTCCCTAGTCGAAAAGTTTTATATATAGCAAGGGTGAGCAACAAGTTTGCCCCGCAAGTTAAGTCATACAATAAATGTATAAGAATCAATAACAAGTCTTCTCGCCTTCTATGCAAGATAATAATTTGATAATGAAAGAGTACAACACTTTCAAAGTTTCTACGATATTTTAATGAATAATCAAGAATCAATTCTACGCAATAACAAAGTGGAATGTTTTCTAGATTTATGCTGAGTGATCACAAAGGATCTAGAACTTCTCTTCTCGGGTATCTATCAAAGATTTACTTTGACATATACTCAGGTGTATCAGATAACCATAAAGATTAAATCTTACTTCTCTGCCAGTACTTAGAGCCGGCCAACTCCTTGTACCCTATATTATGCATAATACTTAAGTCGCGTGCAATGATAAACATATGATCAAAAATGTTCCCTTTGTATAAAAGGTTATTCTTCTCAATCTCAGAATTAAGATTTGATTTAACAATGAAATTCAATAATTTCAATATCTAATCACTTCTCTTCTCAAACCTATCAAGTTTTCTTTTTTGATCTAACCGATAAAACTGGAATTGATCTATCAATAATAATTAAATTCTCTTCGTTTCTCTTCTTGACCCTATCAAGTTCTAACAAATGTTTGTCTAGCCAGAATAATTAGCTAAGACATTTCTCAACAAAATTCGACAATAAACAGGAATTATCTGTACTATTAATATTAGCTTCTACAGATACGAATATCCAACATAGTAATTCTACGAATATATATTTTTTGAATCAGTAATTCAATTTGAATTATTAAACATGCACTAACTGCGAATAATCAACAATAAATTCTTAGACGTGGTCTAATTAACAATAATTAACCACCATAATAATTAAACAATATTAACTCAAGGTTGAGTTAGGAAACTTGCCTTCTCCGCTGATTACAGCTACACAAAATACGTATCTGCGTTTGAAAGACCTATAACCAATAATATCGGTCTCACAATTAGCACAATATTTCATAACACGCAACACTGTAATTCACAGTCAATCTTCTCCTGGACACATTACCACATAGTCACATCAAGTCTAACTAGTTTGGTCTGGTTGGACTTCGGTCTATTCTCGGTGTTCTGGTCACCCTATCCGACAATTAACACAATTATTGTCAATTACACTAGGTCTCTAAGCTTCAATATTATATTAGATAAGTCAATTATCCTTTATAATATTTTTTGGAAGCTTTTAATAATTTATAAACAATTATTATAATTTATATTAATTTTTCAAACACCGGAATCATTTTTAAATGATTTAAGTACTAATTAATTTCATCATCATTAATATTTAATAATATAAAAATATTAATGACACACTTGTCAAAATATTAAAGTTATTATTAATAACTTAAAATATTTTTAAATCATCAATAATCTACTTAAATAATTTTTAAATTAATTAAAATCTTTTTTAAACCATCACCATTAATATTTAAATATTAATGAATTTATCATCAAAATATTAAAAGTCATCAATTATAATTTAAAATATTTTAAAATCATTTTTCTCATTTTTAAATAATTTTTAAATCATTAAAATCATTTTTAATTAATTTATTTAATAAAATAATTAAATAAATCTAATATCATTAATATAAATTTATTAATGAGAATTCCTCAAAAATATTTAAAATTATATTTTATAATTTAAAATATTTTCTAACACTTTATTCTCATTTAAAATGATTTTTAATTCAATAAAACCATTTTTAACTCATTTATTTAATGTGATAATTAAATAAATCTAATATCATTAATATTAAATTATTAATGAAAATTCTCTAAAAATATTAAAAGTTATATTTTATAACACAAAATATTCTTAAACACTTTATTCTTATTTAAAATAATTTTTAATATATTAAAATCATTTTTCTCTAATTTATTTAATACACTAATTAAATAAATTAAATACCATTAATATTTAAATAATTATAAATTTTAATGAAAAATATTCCAAATAGTCAAAAATTATTTTTCATAATTTAAAAAAATTTAAAACCATTTTTAATAATTTTTAGAATTTATTTATATTTTTAATTAATTTCCAAAAAATTAAAAAATAAAATAAATAGAAATCGTCGCTAAAGCCTATAACGACACTTATCTGTCGTCTTAGGTGTTCTTGAGCCTCAAGAACACTGTCAGACCAGTTTCAAGGTACTCGGTTTGACCACGTTTTAATCCTCTTATATCATGTTTCTAGGTTTGCTTAAACGGTTATCTTGTAGTAGGCTTGCAACACTACCATTAACAATCAACAACTCAGTCATACAACATCATGACATTCAGATCTGGGCTCTCAAATATACTGTTAGACCATACCTGGGTTTTCTGGGCAGCCCAGAAACCCAAGGCAGTGTCGACTAGACACTTTCTAGCTCGCTTTTCACAAGGTTCAGGTCATGTTTTTTTATAAAAATAACTACAAAATTTTTACCGTTAAGTGTTGAAATACTCGATGGTAAAAGTATAATAATACGCGTGGTTGCACAGTAGCACACGTTATTGTACAACATCTTTGATTATTGATGCTTACATGAGAAGTCACTCAATTTTATTCAATTGTTGTCATAGTAATTGCTGCATAGTATCTCACATTATTGATTCAACTATTGTCACAATATTTTATATTATTAAATCAATAATTAAGACGACAAAGTTATTCATATTATTATTTGCATTATTGATGATGTCTAGAAAGTTCTATCGAGGAAAGGGCTTTGGTCACCTAATTGCGCGCCAATAAGAAGAAGTCCTTATCGAAAAGCCCCCTCTTTCCTGGGAATGATCTGGTTGTTAATATTGTGAGTTATAATATTTATGATGAATAATTGTTGATCAAAAATGTGTTTTGAGAAGCCAAGTGAATTGAAATAAATAGAGGGGTTTTTTATGAAGTATTTATTGTAAATTTGACTTATTATATGGACCCCTACTTACTCATTTTTCAAAATTGTCGATAGAAAGTTATCTCAGTTTTGGTTTTATTATTATTATAATAGTAATAAAACTGAAAACTTTATATAAATAGAATATATTATATTATATTTTATTTTATTGCATAGTATTTTTACTATGCAACATAATACTGCATAGTGTTTCAGAGTACTGCACAATGTTTGCATAGTACTGCATAGTGTTGCATAGTATTGCATAGTGTTGCAGAGTACTGCATAGTATTTGCATAATACTGCATAGTGTTGCATAAAGTACTACATAATGTTTGCAGAGTACTGCATAGTCCAACATAGTAAAAATTAATTTTTTTTTCTCTGCGCCGAATTCACCCGTGAAGAAGTATTGTGCAGTCCATGATTTCTTTTCCTAAATTGTACTTGTTAGTTCTCAGAGGCACAATAATTATCTAGAAGGGGGGGGGGGGGGGGGGGGTTAATAGGCATTTTAAAAATTCTTTCAATCAAAATACTTATTAGTTATGATAATGATTTAAACACAACAAAATTAAGATCTATTTATTTTCCCTTCAAGATATAATGAGTTAATAGGAGTAAAGCAATTATAGCAGTTATAACAGTTATGACAAGAATATAGGAGACAGAGATTTTAAGTGGTTCAGAGCATTCAAAGCTCCTAATCCACTCTTCTACTCCTCGAGTAGGAAATCTACTAAGGATATCTTTACAACTTCTGAATCTCACAGATTCCTTCAAAACCAGTAGTCTTGGAACTTCTTAGTTCACTATTGAACTCTTCAAGTCTAGCAGACTTGGTACTTCTCAGTTCACTTAGAACTCTTCAAGTCCTTCTGACTAGGAACTTCTTACTTCACTTGATGGTAGTTGAGTTCTTGAATGGTGCTACTCAGTTGCCGTTAAACTTGAGTTCGAAAGAACTTAGTAACTGAGCAAGCTTTCTTTTTCAGATTGTAGAGTTGAGCGTTGAGTGTTTTTCAACGTTTTTGTTCAGTCCTTGCTTGATTCTTTCATCTGCTGAAGCTTTGTATATATGATGTCTTTAAAATGTATCCGTTGAAGACATCCGTTGAAGCATTAAATGCATTTAACATTTTTGAGCTTTGATGGAGACTTTTTGCATAACTTCTGATTAACAGACTGGCCCACCGACACAGCAGACTGCTGTTTCAACTAAAATCTGAAAAGGCATTTTTTGCTGAGCAAGAGTACTTTCCTTAGCTTCTTCAATACGTTTCTTTGTTATATACTAAGGATGACTGTTGTGTCATTGGGACTCTCGAGGTCTTCAACGTCTATAGCTCATTCCATATTTGTTGTGATTTATCTTTAAACAAATGAACGAGGCTCGATGCTTCTGACACAGACAAATGAAGCTCTACGATTCTGATCACAGTGTCTTGCCACCTTGGTGCTTGATTTGATGCTCCTAAACGAGAACACTATAATTTATCTTAAGTACTGGTACACTACAATTTTCACTTGCTTGACTTGCAGACTTTACGCTTTCGAGAGCACTCTACGACCTCTGATTCAGCTCGATAAGCGTTTGGCCTACTCTACGACTTTAGAAAGGCCCTTCAAAGCAGATACACTACGATTCTCGATGCTCTACGATTCTGCCTTGTCTTCTATAATCTCTTGATCATCTTGATAGACTACGATTTAGTTGAAGCCTATCTATTACACTTCAAGATATAGATCAAGCTAACAGCTCTGATCTTTTCTCTTATACATTCATTTACGGAATGATAAACATTAAAGTCCAGATTAACCTAACAAGTTTAATCTATCACTAAGTTCTTGTACATGTGTTCCTTTGAAGGACTTTATATATAATCATGAATATTAACTTTCAACATCAAATTTTAAATATGCAATCTTCCAAAAATCTCCCTGTAAAACCCCAAATTTTACGAATAAAGATTTAATTTTCTCGAAATATTTTTTTGAATATTATGGTGTGGATTTGAGATAATATTGTAGTTGTGGGTAATATTTATAAATTTTGCAAAGTATGCAAGTTGTTATATAATATTCGATTGGTTGGGGAATATTCTTTTTATCAGGGAATATCCGTACGACGGTACAATCATTGGTGGACCCCATAACGGAATTATTGTCGGATTGAGAAAATGACAAAAATATTTTTATGAAAATAACGACAGAAGTTTTACCGTTAATACTGTTGAACTACCCGATAGTAAAAGTACAGTAATACGCGTGGTTGCATAGTAGCACACGGTATCGATTATTGATGCTTACGTAAGAAGTCACTCAGTTTTGGTCAATTATTGCTACAGTAATTGTTGCATAGTATCTCACGTTATTTGATTCAATTATTGTCAATATTTCATATATTAGTAAATCAATAATTGAGATAACAAAGTTATTAATATTATTATTTATAATATTAACGATGTCTAGAAGTTCTGTCAAGGAGAGGTTTGGTCACCTAATTGCGCGCCAATAGGGAGAAATCCTTATTGGAAAGCCCACTCTTTCCTGGGAACGACCTGGTCGATTAATAGTATGAATTATACTAATGATGATGAGTTTTGTTTTGTTAGTATTATTAATGTAATAAAACAGAATTTTTTTTTATATAAAACAGAATACTTTTATAAAGTTATTTGTTTTATTAGACTATAAATAAAATATATTATATTCTATTATGCATAATGTTTTGCATAGTAAAATCTTTTTATATAAAACAGAATACTTTTATAAAGTTATTTGTTTTATTAGATTTTAAATAATATATATACATATATATATATATATATTATATTTTATTGCATAGTATCCTTTCTATTTTCCTATAAATATGATGCTTAGTTAGAATTGAAATCACACCAGAATTTCAGAGAATTCTTCTTCTATAATCTTGAGCGTATTTCTCTTGAGTTTAAGAAAGCTTTGAGCGTAGTACAAGTTTTCTTCGAGTATATCCTTGCCCTACTAGTCGAAATACACTTCATTCTAAGGTAAGGGGTATTATTTCTTTCGTATTCATGAAGAGAACTTTTGTTATTCCATTCTTTATTATTCTTTTGGAATAATCTGTATATGCTAAGTACCGCATACATGGTGAAATTCTTCTGTTATTCCATTCCTTATTATTATGTTGGAATAACCTGTCTATGCGAAGTACCGCATACATAGTGAAATTCTTCTGTTATTCCATTCTTTATCATTCTATTGGAACATCCTGTCGGTGTGTATTACGCCTGAGCTGGTTCCATTAATTATTATTCTGTTGGAATAACTTGTCTGTGCGGTCTATCGCATGCATGGTGATTTCTGTTGTTATTTCATTCTTTATTATTCTGTTGGAATATCCTGTTGGTGCGAATTTTGCCTGACCTATTTTTGTTCTTTATTTTTCTGTCAGAATATCCTATATGTGTGTTTACGCATGACCTGGTTCCATTCTTTATTATTCTGTGGGGAATAACCTGTCTGTGCAGTCTATCACACGCATGGTGAATCCTTCTGTTATTCCATTCTTTATTATTCTGTTGGAATAACCTGTCTATGTGGATTACCACATGCATGGTGAATGATCCTTTATATTCATTCCTTATTAAATTATGGAAATGAGCTGTATACGTGGATTACCGCATGGCGGGCAAAAATCCATTTGCAGTTTTATATATTCTATTATACTCAGTTAGTTAAATTTTGGCTTCTATACTCCGTGAAATTAGTTGAATATCCTGGATATTTGCGCTTCATCCAGTGTCTTTTCATGAAAATTTTCTTCTGAGCATTCTTGAATTTTTCTCCACAAAGCAATATCATGTTGACAATTTGGACGTTGTTGGTTCCTGGATAAATTAATTCTTGAACTTGTTTTATTGAATTATTATGTCATTATCATGATGAGTTATGTTGGTTATTATATGAAAACATGAAAGTTTCATAGAAATCATAAAGGGTTGAAAATCAGATTTTGGTGAAAATAGAATATGAAATTCAATTAACCATATCTTCTATTATATTTTTAATTTTTGAGTGTGGTCAAGTTTAAGAGTAAGGTCTATGAGTTTTCTAACTTATCTAAGTAGAATTATTGGAAAAGGTGTTGTAGATTTTCGTGTGGACTGATTTTAGCAAAGGAGTCAAAAACTGCAAAGAACCAAAAAGGCTACTGTCCAGAAATTTAAAAGGGCCTTTTCGGCCACTTAATTTGTGTGAAAAATTCCAGCCTTTTGGGACATGAAAATATATGGTATAAAGTACCTCCTGTCCAAAAATGAGCTCATTCCGACTTAAAATGAGCAAGTAATGACTATTTCAATATTTAGGTTTTTCTGACGAAAAATGCTTTAACCGGAGTTCTATAACTTCGATGACCATGAAATTTATAATAGAAGCTCACGTTAACATGTGTAAGATCCTGCCAAGATTTGGGAATTTTTGGAGTTAAACTCGAGGTAGCTAATTTCTTAAAGAATTAATTAGAAATTGATTTTTGAAAAATACTTAAGGTAGTTGAAAAATTATAAATAAATACTTGCTGTGTATGAAATATATGTATATATGTTTGGGCAAAGGATAGAAAAATAACAAGTTGATTTGATAATTTTTCATGAAAATGGTTTAGTTACGAACATATGAGTTAAATATGTTATGTGAAGTTGAAAAATTAGTTAATAGGATTTTATTGCTTGGGAATACTATATAGGGTATAAGCAGATTTTTGATAAGGGATTTGATCATTGGTGATGAAATCGTATGAGTATGGCATTTTTGAATGATTAAATATATTATTTGGTAAAGTATAAACAATTGAAATAAATTGTTTATAAGTTTAAGAAGTGATTAAAATAATGTTATAATACTAATAATATTAGATTATGAGTTTATTAAGTGATTGATAATATTTGGATAAATTTAAAGTCTTTAATATTTATCCTTGATTTCGTTTGATTAATGCTTATATCATTGTCATCATTCTCATGTTTATATTATGATAAAAGTCATCTTTGGCATACGTGCATAGATGGACTTGGTGTGATTATGACCATGGATTATTCGGTATAGTCATGACCGTAATGTGACGAATGATGTGGTAATAATCCTCAGTGGCCTGTAGTGCATTGATGGACAGTTTTTGGTATGATTATGACCAGGGATTATTGGGTATAGTCATGACCATTGATAATTTAATGAATATCCTTGGCCCATAAAACAGAGATGTCTCGATGATGTGGTTTATTTATTACGCTGAGTCTCAGCGATAAAAATCGATGAAAACATTTTAAATCATAGAAGATAGTAGATATCATGTTCTACTTGACTCTTCTAATGGATTGCTTATTCCGCTGCAGTTAAACTTGATGTCTATTGTATTTTATCAGTTTAAAATTGTTGAAGACTAATGATAATTTATTCTGCATTATCTTAGTCATAATATTTCTTACTGTGCTAGTTGAGCTCACCCCTTTCTTTCACTGTTCTCTTTAACAAATGAGAACGTAGCCGGGACTAGTCAGGGAAAGGAGGGATGGTCCAGAATATAGCATTAGTAGTCCTCACTATTCTGTTAAATAGTATGACAATAAATGTATTAAGGACTCCTTTGAGTGTGGGTAGTCTCGATGACAATATTCTTATTAAAACTCTAAATTTATGTTTTGTCGTATTTTACACGACTGTTGTATAATTAGTTTGTATTTGTATTCAGTACCTTGTATCTGGCGACCCAAGATAGGTGATGTATACCTATTTTGGGGGCGTCACAGTTGGTATCAAAGCTTAGGGATATGATCCCTGGCTGAGATGTGAGAGAAGAATTAGGAGGGGAGAGACGGAGAATTCCTTCGCTAGTATGACCAACCTAAGTTTATTTGGTATTTAATTGGTCGTTCAGAGTATAAGGATAATATGTAATATGTTAATTAACCCTTGTTTTGTGGCAGTATTTGAAAATGACTTCCGAAAATGTTGAGAATAGTAATGGCGCACAGGAGACCGTTAAGTCTCCACTAGATCAATAATCAAGATAATGTGCAACATGAAGACAATAATCCTCAGGTAAATAACAACACCTATTAAATGATGAACGACGAGATGTTCAGAGTCTTTATGCAATTCATGCAACATCAGGTAAGAGAGACTCCTGTTCAAAATATAGGTGAAAATAATGGCAACCCACGATCGGTCACCGCTAAGCAGTTCAAGGAACTGGGACCACTAGAGTTTTTTGGAGAGCCAAAACCACTTAAGGCGGAGACATGGATAAAACAGATCTGCAAGATATTTGATGTCTAGGGATGCTTCAAAGAGCAAAAGGTTCCCTTTGCCACCTTCATGTTGCTAGCAGAGGCAGATTACTGGTGGGAATCTGTAAAGCATACTCAACTTGCCGCACTGAAGATGACTTTGGAGAAGTTCCAAGAATTGTTCAACGACAAGTACTTTCCCGAAAGTATTCGTCACATGAAAGAGGTAGAGTTCATCAAGCTGGAGCAAAACATCATGACCGTGTCGCAGTACGAAGCCAAGTTTGCCGAGTTGTCCTAATTTGCATCCCATTTGGTTGATAATGAGGAGAGAATGACGTGAATGTTTCTAAGAGGTTTAAAAGCCCGAGATACGTCAATATCTTATCTCTCATAAACTGTGTTTGTATTCAGATGTTGTTAATAGGGCTCAATTATTGGAGTACGATAATGAGTCTATCCAACCAAAAGAGAGCAGCCGGCAAAATGATAATACCAGTGATAACAGTCTTCGAAGCGGTGACAATAAACGTGGAGAGAATCAACATGCCAGAAATGGTAACCACTTCGGTGGTAATCATGGCCAAGACAATAGGAGTGGAAAGTTCAAGAAGAGAATGTTCAGCAAAGATGCAAAGACGTCAACACCAGCACTAGCTGTTAAGGAAGGAGAACTACTGTCGATCGTATGTTACAAATGTGGAGAGGAAGGACACATAAGTCCAAGCTGCACGATGCAGTCCAAAGCATGTTACAATTGTGGAAAAGAAGGTCATCTAGCCCGATTTTGTCGTGCACCAAAGTCAAGTCCAGCAGGGATGGAGGCATCCAAGGGTGTCCCAGACAAGACAAAACTGGTAGTTCAAGGGATAGCATTTATTGTAACCTCCAAAAAAGTGAGGAATTCGAACGAGGTGATCACGGGTAAGCTAATCATAAACTCTAGTAAAGTTTATACTTTATTTGATACCGGTTCTACCCATTCTTTTATCTCTCTTACTTGCGCTCAATGTTTAAATTTGACTCCAAAGAAATTAGACTTTGACTTATCTGTTGAAGTTTCGTTAGGAAAAACCTTCATTACATGTGCTATCCAAGTCTTGGATGAGAGTCACAGTTTTGAATGATATTTCTATTGTTAATAAATTTCCTGACGTATTCCCTGAAGACTTCTTGACCTACCCGAGAGCGGGAAATCGAATTTTGTATTGACCCCAGTACAAAACCCATAAATATTTCTTCAACCAAAACGAACGTATAATGCACCAAAGACGTTGGCTCGAGCTGTTGAAGATTACGATCATACAATTCAATATCATTGTGGAAGAGCGAACGTGGGAGCTGACGTGTTAAGTAGAAGATCATATGCGTTTATAAGTGCGAATATACGAATCTACGTGAAGATAACGAATATATGATTAGAACTAACTTTAGTCGATAATGTTAAAGCTGATACAACTACAGATCTGGAGCTGATGAATATGAAGAAGAAGGTTCAAGAGGGCGTTATTTTAAAAGCAAGAGTTGCTGAAGAGAGGAAATCTCAACCCTCGATTTAATTGGCCCATTTGAAATCCTCGATCGAGTAGGAGCTATGGCCTATAGACTCATTTTACCGCCAAGTATGTCGCATGTTCATAATGTTTTTAACGTATCGATGTTACGTAAATATGTGGATGACCCGAACCACATTATTAAATTAGAACTATACGATATAGCAGAAAATTTAACGTATGAGGAGATACATGTTAAAATCTTGGATAAGAAGGATTGTATTCAACACTCAAAGGTTATACCTCAAGAGTTAGAATCTGATGAGGTATCCTCATCTGTTCGGCATACCTGGTACCTACGTAAATTTCGAGGGTGAAATTTCATAAGGAGGAGAGATTGTAAAACCCCAAATTTTATGAATAAAGATTTAATTTTCTCAAAATATATATTTTTTTGAATATTATGGTGTAGATTTAAGATAATGTTATAGTTGTGGGTAATATTTATAAATTTTGCAAAGTATGCAAGTTATTATATAATATTCGATTGGTCAGGGAATATTCTTTTTGTCGAGGAATATCCGTACGACGGTACAATCATTGGTGGACCTCACAATGGAATTATTATCGGATTGAGAAAACGACAAAAATATTTTTAAGAAAATAACTGCGGAATTTTTACCGTTAATACTGTTGAACTGTCCGGTAGTAAAAGTACAGTAATACGCGTGGTTGCATAGTAGCACATGGTATTTATTATTGTTGCTTACGTAAGAAGTCACTCAGTTTTGTTCAATTATTGCTACAGTAATTGTTGCATAGTATCTCACGTTATTTGATTCAATTATTGTCGATATTTTATATATTAGTAAATCAATAATTGAGATAACAAAGTTATTAATATTATTATTTGCAATATTAACGATGTCTAGAAGTTCTGCCAAAGAGAGATTTCGTCACCTAATTGCGCACCAATAGGGAGAAATCCTTATTGAAAAGTCCCCTCTTTCCTAGGAACGAACTGGTCGATTAATAGTGTGAATTATAATAATGATGATGAGTTTTGTTTTATTAGTATTATTAATGTAATAAAACAAAAAAGCTTTTTATATAAAATAGAATACTTTTACAAAGTTATTTGTTTTATTAGACTATAAATAGAATATATTATATTCTATTATGCATAGTGTTTTGCATAGTAAAATCTTTTTATATAAAACAAAATACTTTTATAAAGTTATTTGTTTTATTAGATTATAAATAGAATATATTATATTTATTATGCATAGTATTGCATAGTGTCTGCATAGTAGTTTTGCATAGTAAAATCTTTTTATATAAAACAGAATACTTTTATAAAATTATTTATTTTATTATATTTTAAATAATATATATATATATATATATATTATATTTTATTGCATAATATCCTTTCTATTTTCCTATAAATAGGATGCTTAGTTAGAATTGAAATCACATCAGAAGTTTAGAGAATTCTTCTTCTATAATCTTGAGTGTATTTCTTTTGAGTTTAAGAAAGTTTTGAGTGTAGTGCAAGTTTTCTTCGAGTATATCTGTGATGCACCCAAAATAGATATACATCACCCATCTTGAGTCGCCAAATATATGGTACATAATACAGATACAAACTTAATTATACAATTGTCGTGTAATATACGACAATACAAAAACTAAGAGTTCTAATAGGAATATTATCATCTAGACAATATCCACACTCAAAGGAGTCCTTATTACATTTATTGTCACACTATTTAAAAGAATAATGAGGACTACTAATGCTATCTTCTAGAACATCACTCCTTTCCCCGACTCGTCCCAGCTATATTCTCATTTCCTGAAGAGAACAGTGAAAGAAAGGGTGAGCTCAACTAGCCGAGTAAGAAATATTATGACTAAGATAATGCAGAATAAATTATCAATAGTCTTCAACAATGTTAAATTGAATAAAATACAATAGACATCAAGTTTAACTGTAGCGGAATAAGCAATCCATTAAAAGAGTCAAGTAGAGACTCAGCTTAATAAATAAACCTCATCTTCTAATCATCCCTGCACTACGAGCCAAGGATATTAATTAACTCATCAACGGTCATGACTATACCGAATAATCCCTGGTCATAATCATACCAAAAACTGTCCATCAATGCATTACAGGCCACTGAGGACTTTTACCACATCATTTATAACATTACAGGTCATGATTATACCGAATGATCCCTGGTCATAATCACACTAAGTCCATCTATACACGTAAGCCAAAGATGACTTTCATTATAATATAATCATGAGGATGGACAATGATATAAGAATTCAATAAAACAAGTTCAAGAATTAATTTAACCAAGAACTAATAATATCCAAATTGTAAACATGATACTTCTTTGTAAAGTAAAATTCAAGAATGCTCAGAAGAATATTTCCATGAAAAGATACTGGATGAAGCGCAAATATCAAGGATATTCTACTAATTTCATGGAGTATAGAAATCAAAACTTTAACCAACTGAGTATAATAAAGAATGGAATAACAACAGAAATCACCATACATGCGGTACTTCACGTAGACATGTTATTCCAACAGAATAATAATTACGGAATAATAAATAATGGAACCAGGTTAGGTGAAATTCACATCGACAAGATATTCTGACAGAATATTAAATGCGGTTTAATAAATAATGGAATAACAACAGAATTTCACCAAGTATAGGGTAAACCGCGTATACAGGTTATTCCACCAAGTATAGGGTAAACCACGCATACAGGTTATTCCAACAGAATAATAAATAATGGAATAACAGAAGAATTTCATCAAGTATAGGGTAAACCGCATATACAGGTTTTTCCACCAGGTATAGGGTGAACCGCGCATACAAGTTATTCCAACAGAATAATTAAGAATGGAATAACAGAAGGATTTTACCAAGTTAAAGGGTAAACCGTATATACAGGTTTTTCCACCAAGTATAGGGTTAATTGCACATACAGGTTATTCCAACAGAATAATAAAGAATGGAATAACAGAAGGATTTCACCAATTATAGGGGATTTTCGCGTATACTGGTTATTCCAACAAAATAATAAAGAATGGAATAACAGAAGTTCTCTTCATGAATACGAAATAATAACACCCCTTACCGTAAAAGAAACTGGATATAGAAGTAGTGAAGTAGCAGAAAACTCTTCTTCTTTCTCTCTATAATTTCTCTCTCTAGAGTTTTAGTGAATTCGTAAGAAATAATGAAGGAATGAGCTTCTATTTATTGAAGAATGGATTGAATAGTAACTAATTCCTGAATGGTCCAGATTGATTTACTTTTAAACAGACGGTCTAGATTAAAATTAAAAGCAACGGTCCATACTAATTCACTATTAAAACTTTAAACCAACGATCCAAACTAATTCACTATTAAAACTTTTAACCAGCGATCCATACTGATTCACTATTAAAACTTTAAACCAGCGATCCATACTGATTCACTATTATAAATTCAACCAACGTTCTGAAAAATTAGCACATCTCAACATGGAATAATATTGTACCCAAAAATAATTTGGACCGAAAAGAAATATATTGTTCGGGTGAATAGTAACTCGTAAATAGTAACTCATGAATAGTAACTCGTAAATAGTAACTCATAAATAATAACTCGTGAATAGTAATTCATGAATAGTAACTCATGAATAGTAACTCGTGAATAGTAACTCGTGAATAATAACTTATGAATAGTAACTCGTGAATAGTAACTCGTGAATAGTAACTCGTGAATAGTAACTCATGAATAGTAACTCGTGAATAGTAACTAGTGAATGGTAACTCGTAAATAGTACTCTGACACAAAAAGTGTCCCGAATACCCGATTGAACAATATAACCTCCAGACATCAATTATCATCGGAATAGATGTAATTTCTACTAACACAAATAATCCCAACACAATGGAACTATCAAATTCATCTTTAATCAACACGAATTTATTCATCATTAATATTATAACTCATAATATTTAATAACCAAGTTGTTCCCAAGAAATAGGGGTCTTTCCAATAAGGATTTCTCCCTATTGGCGCGCGATTAGGTGACCAAACCTCTCATTGACAGAACTTCTAGACATTATAAATATTACAATTTAACAATATGAATAACTTTATCGTCTCAATTATTGATTTAATACTATAACATATAATGCAAATGATACTGATAATAATCGAATCAATAATATGAGAGATATGATGCAATAATTACTGTAGCAATAATTGAGTATAACTGAGTGATTTCTCACGTAAGCATCAATAATTAATACCGTGTACTATTATGCAACCACGCGTAATATTGTATTTTTACTATCGAGTAGTTCAACAGTTTTAACGGTAAAACTTCCACCATTATTTTCATAAAAATATTTTTTTCGTTTTCTCAATCTAAAAATAATTCTGTTGTGGGATCCACCAATGATTGTGCTATCGCACGAATATTCCCCGACACAAAGAATATTCCCCGACCAATCGAATATAATATAACAACTTGCATACTTTGAAAAATTTATAAATACTACCTACAACTATAATATTATCTCAAATTTACACCATAACTTTCAAAAAAATATTTTGAGAAAATTAAATCTTTATTCGTAAAATTTGAGATTTTACAATATCCTTGCCCTACCAGTCGGAATACTCTTCTTTCTAAGGTAAGAGTATTATTTCTTTCGTATTCATGAAGAGAACTTCTGTTATTACATTCTTTATTATTTTTTTGGAATAACTTGTATATTCGAAGTATCGCATACATGGTGAAATTCTTCTGTTATTCCATTCCTTATTATTATGTTGGAATAACCTGTCTATGCGAAGTACCGCATACATTGTGAAATTCTTCTGTTATTCCATTCTTTATCATTCTATTAGAATATCCTATCGGTGCGTATTATGCCTGACCTGGTTCCATTAATTATTATGCTGTTGGAATAACCTGTCTGTGCAGTCTATCGCATGCATGTGATTTCTGTTGTTATTTTATTCTTTATTATTCTGTTGGAATATCCTGTCGGAGCAAATTTCGCCTAACCTGGTTTCGTTCTTTATTATTCTATCGGAATAACCTGTCTGTGAAGTCTATCGCACGCATGGTGAATCCTTCTGTTATTCCATTCTTTATTATTCTGTTAGAATAATCTGTCTATGTGGATTACCACATGCATGGTGAATGATCCTTTGTATTCATTCCTTATTAAATTGTAGAAATGAGCTGCATACGTGGGTTACTACATGGCGAGCAAAAATCCATTTGCAGTTTCATATATTCTATTATACTCAGTTGGTTAAATTTTTGGCTTCTATACTCCATGAAATTAGTAGAATATCCTGGATATTTGCGCTTCATCCAATATCTTTTCATGAAAATATTCTTCTGAGCATTCTTGAATTTTTCTTCACAAAGCAATATCATGTTGACAATTTGGACGTTGTTATTTCCTAGATAAATTAATTCTTAAACTTGTTTTATTGAATTATTATGTCATTGCCATGATGAGTTATGTTGGTTATTATGTGAAAACATGAAAGTTTCTTAGAAATCACAAAGAGTTGAAAATTAGATTTTGGTGAAAATAGAATATGAAATTCAATTGACAATATCTCCTATTATATTTCAAATTTTTGAGTGTGGTTAAGTTCTAGAGTTAGATCTATGAGTTTTCTAACTTATCCAAGTGGAATCACTTGAAAAGGTGTTGTAGATATTCATGTGGATTGATTTTAGCAAAGGAGTCAAAAACTACAAAGTACCAAAAAGGCTACTGTCCAAAAATTTAAAATGGCATTTTGGCCACCTAGTTTGTGAGAAAAATTCCTGCCTTTTGCGACATGAAAATATATGGTATAAAGTACCTTCCTGTCAAAAAATGAGCTCATTCCGACTTAAAATGAGCAAGTTATGACTATTTCAATATTTAGGTTTTTCTGACGAAAAATGCTTTAACCGGAGTTCTATAACTCCGATGACCATGAAATTTAAAATGGAAGCTCACGTTAACATGTGTAAGATCCTGCCAAGATTTGGGAATTTTTGGAGTTAAACTCGAGGTAGCTAATTTCTTAAAGAATTAATTAGAAATTGATTTTTGAAAAATACTTAAGGTAGTTGAAAAATTATAAATAAATACTTGCTGTGTATGAAATATATGTATTTATGTTTGGGCAAAAGATAGAAAAATAACAAGTTGATTTGATAATTTTTCATGAAAATGGTTTAGTTACGAATATATGAGTTAAATATATTATGTGAAGTTAAAAAAATTAGTAAATATGATTTTATGGCTTGGGAATCCTATATAGGGTATATGCAAATTTTTGATAAGGGATTTGATCATTGGTGATGAAATCTTATGCGTATGACATTTTTGAATGATTAAATGTATTCTTTGGTAAAGTATAAACAATTAAAATAAATTGTTTATAAGTTTAAGAAGTGATTAAAATATTGTTATAATACTAATAATATTAGATTATGAGTTTATTAAGTGATTGATAATATTTGGATTAATTTAAAGTCTTTAATATTTATCCTTGTTTTCATTTGATTAATGCTTATATCATTGTCATCATTCTCATGTTTATATTGTGATAAAAGTCATCTTTGGCTTACGTGCATAGATGGACTTAGTGTGATTATGACCAAGGATTATTCGGTATAGTCATGACCGTAATGTGACGAATGATGTGGTAAAAATCCTCAGTGGCCTGTAGTGCATTGATGGACAATTTTTGGTATGATTTTAACCATGGATTATTAGGTATAGTTATGACCATTGATAATTTAATGAATATCCTTGTCGCATAAAGCAGGGATGACTCGATGATGTGGTTTATTTATTAAGCTGAGTCTCAGCGATAAAAATTGATGAAACATTTTAAATCATAGAAGATAGTAGATATCATGCTCTACTTGACTCTTCTAATGGATTGCTTATTCCGCTGCAGTTAAACTTGATGTCTATTGTATTTTATTAGTTTACCATTGTTGAAGACTAATGATAATTTATTCTGCATTATCTTAGTCATAATATTTCTTACTGGGCTAGTTGAGCTCACCACTTTCTTTCACTATTCTCTTCAGGAAATGAGAACATAACAGGGACTAGTCGGGGAACGGAGTGACGGTCCAGATGATAGTATTAGTAGTCATCACTATTCTGTTAAATAGTGTGACAATAAATTTATTGAGGACTCCTTTGAGTATGGATATTGTCTAGATGATAATATTCTTATTAAAACTCTAAATTTATGTTTTGTCGTATTTTACACGATTGTTGTATAATTAGTTTGTATTTGTATTCAGTACCTTGTATCTGGCGACCCAAGATGGGTGATGTATACCTATTTTGGGGGCGTCACACTCCCCCTATTTGATGTTGACATAACCAAGGAGATTTGTATCATGATTTTTAATTTCTAGATGCAGTTGCTAGAAAGTAAATACGACCTAGTGTTTTAGTGAGCAGCTGAAACCTCTAGAGAATAAGCATGAATTTATTTTTATTTGTAGAGACAAATATTACAATTAAGCTTAGTTACATCAATAAGAAATGAGTTTCAACTTATCTATATTTCTTTTACCTTTTGTTCCGTGGATGATTTGCATATTCTTAAGCTCTTCTTCTCCTGCTGACTTCATCTCTCCATGCTATATCTTCTATCTCACTCTGACTTAGCCTTGGCGAATGGTTATGACTATTCATGAATGCAGGATCTCCAATTGGCATTCTTAGGCCTGTGGTGGTTACCTCTTGTGAGCTAGGAGAGGGCCTTTGACTCCTTATTGGTTGTGCCATAAGAATTTATTGCTGTTCTAGTCGTGGAGTCTGATGGCGAGACTGACTTATAGGAGAACTTCTTGAGAAAGCAGTAATTTTACATTTACTTCCTTTACCCCTTCCTTTGTCTCCTTACCCTTTATTCTCCCCCTTTATGTCAACATCAAGGGTTTGAATATCTTCAGATAGGCGAGTTATGCCTTGTACGAGTTTGTGGAGTTGATTCTTGGATTGAAATATATCTGCACGATTTTCCTGGATCAGAGAGTCAGTATGAGCTTCTCTCCTTTGCAGAATGTCCAAGACATTTTTTGTTTGTTTCATTTGACCCATGGAGAATGCTTGAAATTCTTTCATTTGGGTCTTTAGACTCGTGAGATTTCCCATCAAAAGTTGATTTTGGGATTCTTGAGTATTTTTTAAAATAAGAATAACATCCTTGTGCTTTTTGGCAGCTAGAAAGTTGATTTGATCCCTTTCATTGATACTCTGAATCATCTCTTTTATTATCTCCCTAAGCTTCTTTGTCAGTTCAGAACTTAGGTTGCTTAGGAAAGTATTGGCAGCATCAATCAAATGATTCAGTCTCATATGAATAAGTTCGGAGTGAACTTTAAGATCTTCTTGTATGTCCTTGGTCACTTTCTTAGTTGCTTCTGACAACTCTGTTTCGATAGGGAGAGCAGATATAAGCCCGAGGAGTTACAGATTATTTGGAGGAGAGGCCCTTGAATGTTGACCTTGCATTTGGTAGAGAGCAAGATCAAGACTAAAATAGTCGTTGGTTGAGGAAGATAGTATGTCTAATTGAGGGGCAGGTATGTGAGGTTGAGCTTCAAAAGGGATTGAGTCTACGATCTTAACAGGTGACTCTACGATTGGATGTGTCTTAATAATCGTAGAGAGAGATGATAGGAGATTGGATCAACACAAAGTTTGGCACATTTGGTTCATCAGTTACCGAATGTTGGGATTCTGTAACTAGAAATTGATTGAGTGGATGAAGTATCACTTCCAACCACCTTGGTGATTCATAGAATTGATTTAGTGGATAGTGATTTACCCTAAATGAGATAGGAATAATTTGTATCTCATGCCCATGTTCTGAAGAGGGGTTGTTGGTGACCAATTTTTGGGCAAAGTTGATTTTGCCTGAGAATCCATGAGCTAGCACCGAAATTGCTGGATAGGCTTTGAAGGTCCAGAACATGTGATCCTAGGAGTTGAGGATTTGGGCATTATGAAATTGTATCATAGGTAGATAGGTGAACAGTTGATTATAGTTAGCTCTCCTATATTCATCACAGCCCACAACAATGATTTCAACTTTGACATCATCTTCTTCTTCTCTATCTTCATTTGAAATTTCCACCACATCAATTATCTCCACTTGATTTCTTTTCTCTTCTGCTCTTTCATCCTCCATAGCTTCAACCCTTTCCATTTCTACAATTTTTGAAACCGAAATCTCTTGAGGGATTGAGGAAGATTCATGACGATCTCTTGGCA
The DNA here is from genome assembly GCA_020205505.1 of Panax japonicus. Lineage (NCBI taxonomy): Eukaryota > Viridiplantae > Streptophyta > Magnoliopsida > Apiales > Araliaceae > Panax > Panax japonicus. The sequence goes on along the minus strand of CM035095.1, from coordinate 48,342,155 downwards.
ATTTCTCCTTAGTTATAGCTTTATCTGACATAGGGACTTCATGAGGCTCCCCCTCAACTTGATCATCCATTTGAATTTCAAGCAGATCCCCCTCAGTTGGAGCATTCTCTAGTGTAAGAACTTCAAGAAGCTCCCCCTCAACTTGAGCTATATTCTCCTTACTAGCTTCGGGTAGTCCATTTTTAGAAGCTATCCTTTTATCTTCATCCTTTAACACTTTTTCATTGATAAGAATGTATTTCTTGACAAGTTTTCTTTTTGACTTCCTAGGCTGAACCACATCCTCAACACTGTCTTCAACTTCAGCTCTGAAAGGTTGATCAGGCTGAGAAGCTGTTGCAGCATCATCTTCAGGAATGGTGTTCAATCTGGATTCTACGATTATTAGAGACTCTACGATCCAAGAGAAAAAGGTCTTCTTAGATTTGTGACTCCGCTTTCCTTTCTTGAGCAGCTGAGAAATGGTAGGTCTATCTTCTTCTTCCTCAGACTGCTGTTCTTGTCTTTTCAATTTCTTCAGAGTTTTAGTGCCTGAACTCCCTTGAGGTGCCTCAGTAGTCGAGCCTCGAGGCTCCTCTGCCATTTGAGCTTCATTTTTCTTTTACCCTTGCTTTTTCTAATTAAAGCTATGTGTTCTTCCTTGTTGATTTCTTCTTCATCTTCTTCTTCTTCTTCATTCTCATTTACAACGAACATATTTCCTGGTATTTTAGTCTCCCTTGCATCACTAGTTCTTCCATTGGACTCAGATACCATTCTGACATTCTTAGCTAGATTTCTTTTCCAATTTTCAACCAACTGCTGGGTCATCCTCCTGTTGGGATTAATGGATTCTCCTTCATTATCGCCAATTTTGTCCCCAGTGTTGACTGCAGGATGATGCTTATAAACCGCCCGTAGAGCATCTTATCGGAGCTCATTGATTTCTTCAAATTGAGAATCCACTTCACAATCGAATCGATGAGTAGGGATCCAAAGTTGAGTTGGATCCCATAGTAGATTGCTGTCACGAGCTTCAGTTGTACTTCATTTATAGAGTCGTGGCCAGAGCTTTTGCAACATATGCAGTTTCCAATAATATCTTCCAAAAACTCATATTTTTGGGGAAATTCCTTCTTCTTGTACCCCTTGACAGTCTCATTCTTTTATTGATGCATCCTCTTCAGTCCTTCATGGAAGTCGATGCCCTCTATCGATAGGAGTCCCTTTGACTTGAAACCTAGGGCCAGATTTATGTCTTCAGCCCTGAGTTTGATTTGTAATTCCCTGACTTTTGTGGTGATGGTGTCGTTCTCAAAAACTCCATTGCTGAAAAATTCCTTTACTAGCTTTGGGTAGATCCATGTGTTGGTGCCCAGAGCTTCTTCAAGACCAGCTCTCTTTACCAAAGATAAAATTTTGTGAAATTTGGAGTCAGATGTCTTGAACTCATCAAAGCAGAGTCGGTAACCAGTGATGACATTTGAAGCTGCCATTGATTTCTTTGCACTGAGGATGGTTGAGCGATTTTGAAAGCTAGGGTTTTTGCTGGTAGAGAGAGGAATAATCTTTTTAAACTTCTAATTTCAAAAAGATATTTTCAATCTGTACTTGTAACTTCCCTCCTCTCAATTTGCTTAGTGGGGCATGTGTCAAGTTCTGCTTGGCTCCACGATTTTAACTTAGGTGTAAAATAATGATTTGCCATTGGCTCCTTCTAAGCTAGCGTATTCTTTGAGAGAACTACGATCGTCGAGGTAACACTACGATCATTGAGTTCACTTCTTAATCTGCTCTACAAACGTTGTCTGTACTGATTCTTGTGATGAACTTTTGACTTGGCATATAACTCGAGTTAAGGTAGCTCAGGTTGGGCTAATCTCTTAGAGTGAAGTAAGGGATAGGTTTGTTCCTGAGGCACTTGACAGAGAGATTTTTTTGATTAGTTAGAACTTTGTCATCACATGATGCTTATTTGTTCTGTTGATGGAGCTCTACGATTGTGGACTTTCTTTGGTCATGTCTACAATTTCAACCATAGCCTTTATATCAGCATGGTTAGCACAAATTAAAGCATAGATTTTATGGTTGTAAATTTAGCATGCCTAGCTCACTTATTAATTTATTAAATCTGGATTCATCTAGAGGCTTTGTAACGACATCAACAAGTTAATTTTCAGTAGGGATGTATTGTAAAGATATGGCTCCATTTTGAACATGATCCCTAATAAAATGATATCTTATTTCTATATGCTTATTCCTAGAATGTATGACATGATTGTGCGTTATTGTTATGACACTTGTGGTATCACAATGAACAGGTACAGATTTGAAATCAAACCCATAATCTGCTAGCTGAATTTTCATCCATAAGATTTGAGCACAATAGCTTCCAGCAGCAATTTATTCAACTTCTGCTGTTGACGTAGATACTGAGTTTTAATTCTTGCTAAACCTAGACACAAGTTTGTTTCATAGCAGTTGACAGTTACCACTAGTACTTTTTCTATCTATTTTGTAGCTTGCAAAATCAACATCGGTATATCCTGTTAGTTCAAAAGAGGATTCCTTGGGATACCAAAGCCCCAAGTGAGGTGTGCCTTTTAGGTACCTGAAAATCCTTTTTACAACAGTTAAGATTCCTTAGGATTAGCTTGAAATCTAGCACATATGCATGTTGCAAACATTATGTCTGGTCTACTGGCAGTTAGATATAGAAGAGATCCAATCATACCTCTGTATTGAGTTATATCAATACTTTTACCTTTTTTATCTTTGTCAAGCTTAGTTGCTGGAGCAATTGGGGTTTTCATGGGAGAGGCTAATTTCATGCCATACTTTTTAAGTAAGTCTTTTGTGACGCCCCCAAATTCAGGTACTTGAAACCCGAATTCAGTGCTTCATGATACCATTTCTTTGAGCGAAATAATAATAATGTCATAAATATCAAACTTAATTTTATATATCAGAGTTTTCTAAATCCCATGTATGCGACCTTAAAACATTTCATTATATAATAGATAATAACTAACATCATCTTATTTAAGTCTAGCTATTACATAAGATAACACAAACTTATTCTGACAGCTTTTCTTTCCCTTTATTCCTGGCAGAGCCCTCTGACTGGTCATACTTAACTAAAAACATTTAATATAAGCAAGGATGAGCATTTGAGTGCCCAGCAAGTAAAAACAATTATAAATATTAGCTGAAAAGATTAAATGTTTTCTTTGTACTACCCTTTTACAACAAATCAATGGTTGTGAAGTAATCTGAACCGATACTAATAAAAACATAACAACTCTCTATCAAATTTTTAAAACTACGTACTGACTATAAATAGGGTTAAGGTGACATACTATGAACATTGTTCTCAATTTTTGAAAAGGTTTAACAGAACTTCATCTGTAAACCGTTATAACTTACGGGCACGGGGGGTGATCAACCTGTTATGGCCTGTATTGATTAATACTACATGCAAGAATGATATTATCGTTCACTCTGTCTGCCTTGGGCGCATAAAAGTTTTCCCTTGATCGGGATGTTCATACTTAGCCTGGAATCCTAACCAAAATAATTTGATTGGATACAAAATGGTTTTATCATATTCAACAATATTTCTAAATATGTGTCTAGCTGGTCAAATAACTTAGATAACTTTTTCTTAACGTATACATACCGGGGCTCAATAGGTATATATATATATATGTATCAACATGAGATTAAATACAATGATTATCCAAGTGGGGACACTTGTATAATCACATATAGAAATTAACAAACAGAATATATATCTGATTTACCATATAGTATCATTTGATAGTCAATGATCGGATATAACATATATAACAATAGGGTTAATAATCTGATACAATAATAATATAATTCTAAAACTTCTTACTCATGTCCATTGCATAAAGAAAATGCAAAGGTAGGATACTTGCCTGGTCTGCTGCTTACAAAACTTAGTTCTATCCTTAATTCAACAACCTATCATTTATAAGATTGTTCTATTGATTAAAATAACATATCATAACACATCATACTGTTATTTATAGTTAATACATAACCTAATCACATTGTCACATAGTTATATCAGTCATTAAGACACAAACAACACTTATACAGTCAAACTATATAGGTTCGTATAAAATTCGGTAGCATTTTGGTGTACCAACGGCTTTATCGGTAAATTTCTGAGTTTAAAACTCTAATCTGTTTCTCAAACATTATTCTGGATAATTAACTATCAATCATATTATTTATAAATGATTTATAATTAATTATTATAATTTATCATAATTTTTCAAACTCTGGAGTCATTATTAAATTATTTAAATATTAAATAATTCCATTATCATTAATATTTAAATAATATTAAAGTATTAATGCAACCCTTACCAAAATATCAATGTTATTTAATAATAACTCAAAATATTTTTAAAGCATTAATTATTACCCTTAAATGATTTTTAAAATATTTAAAATTATTTTTAAACAATTTCCATTAATATTTAAATATTAAGATATTATTCACTAAAATATTAAAAGTCATTTATAATAACTTAAAATATTTTTAAACCACTTATATCCTTTTTAAATGATTTTTAAATCAATAAAATTATTTTTAATATATTTATTTAATATTATTATTAAATAAATCTAATATCATTAATATTAAATAATTAATGAAATTTATCTTAAAATATTAAAAGTAATATTTTATAACTTAGAATATCTTTAAACTCTTTATTTGCATTTAAAATGATTTTTATATTATTAAAATCATTTTTAAACTAATTTATTTAATATAATTATTAAATAAAAATTATATCATTAATATTAAATAATTAATGAAATTTACATTAAAATATTAAAAGTTATATTTTATAACTTAAAATATTATTAAATACCTTATTATCATTTAAAATGATTTTTAATATAATAAAATCATTTTTAGTTAATTTATTTAGTGAATTTAATAAATAAATTAAATATCAATAATATTCAAATAATTAATAATATTTATGGAAAATATTTTAAATTATTAAAAGTTAATTTTTATAACATAAAATAATTTTTAAAACTGATGTTGTAGTTTTTAGAATTTATTTACTATTTTTAAATGATTTTAGAAATTTAATTAATTAAAATTAATAAATCCGTCGCTATAGCTTTTAGCGACAGAAACCATCGCCTAAAGTGTTCTTGAGCACCAAGAAAAAGCTTGAGCAGTTATCGAGTGACCTACTTTGATCAGTGATCATTCATTGTGTAATGTGTTTCTAGGCTAACTATCGATCATAGCTTGTAGAACTAATGTAACACTACATCATTCAACAACAAAGATGGCCAAATAGCATAACACAAAAGAGATCTAAGCATGCAAAGTGGTTGTCAGACCTGTTCTTCATTTCTGGGTTATCTAGAAATGAAGAACAGCTCGACCAGTCACTTTTAGGCTTCCACTACTTTCTATTCATGTAATGTTTTTGTTATTTAAGAGTTCTAGGTTGTAGACAACATGTAGTACTACAGATCTATTACAAAATACCAACAAAACATTAACAAAATTAACAATTAGAATCCTGTCAAACCATTGCAGTCGACATGTTCATATGTTTTCTGGGTTACCCAGAAAACAGAGAACATGCTCGATTTGGCTAGTTTGACCGGCCACTGAGTTCAATCAACTTGATTAATTAGTGATCTAAAAGCATGTATCTATAGTACACATAACCAGCTACAACTTAGTTACAAAAACAGAATTAAAACAACAACACACTGACAGATCTAGACACTTGAGTAATTTGTCAGACTCTAGTTCCCAGTTTCTGGGTTGCCCAGAAATGGTTTGGTCATGGTCGGTCAACCGACTTTGACCAACAATAACTTGCAATCTAGACCAGATCCAAGTCTGATTCTTGGTCCAGATGAAAGAGCATATATCAGACTACATATTTAAACCTTAAAATGAACTAAAAAGTAAACAGACTGAGATTTAAGGAACCTGACATTTGGTTGTCAGATCATATTTCTCAGTTTTCCAGATTTTCTCAAAACTTGAATTTGAACACTTAGATGATATGGATCTACATAATACCAACCCAGATCATCATAATAAACTATAAAATACATGTTTTAACATAAACTCATAACATTTAACACATCAAACATGATTAGATTCTAGGTTAGAATTTTATACCTCTGGTGAACAAAATCTTGAATCTGACTTCTTGATCTGTTATGGGTGAACTTGGGACTTGATTAGGGACTGGTCTAGCGATAAAATTCGGAGGTTTGGAGTTGAGAGGGTCTTAGTTGAGTGTTGTAAGTAAATGAGCAAGTTAGTAACCTTTCTCTCTCTTGGATCTTATTTAATATGGTGTAATGCTTATGGTTGATCATGTCTATCAAATTTTTTTTGATTAAAGGCTATTACTAGACCACATGGCTAGCTAGAGTTGGTCACCAACTAAAGTTCTGGAAAGTTTTACAAGTTATCTATTGAATAATGCAAGAAGGGCAATTTGGTCATTTGGTTTTTACTTTTAGTGGCAAGGTTGACAATTCATTCTAATCTTTTGGGTTTGACCCTTAGGGTTTAACCCTAAGGTTTCCTAAGCTCTAAATCTAGAATTGTGTATTAAGGGAATGAAATGGAAATCTTAGTTTCTAAGAATGTTGATTAGGGTTCCCTAATTACACTAGGTCTCCTAATCACACAGGATTTGTAAATTAGCCTTTATAATGTACTAATTACCAAAAGCTTGCTAAAATAATAATTAAGGTTTATAACTTAGCAATTAGGGTTCTAATCTAGTAATTAGGGTTTCTAAATATTAATTAGGGTTTACCTAATTAACATTAATCATAATAATAGTCATTAATTACATAACACATAACTTAACAAACATTACAGTCATATTTGACTATATACTATAGGTTATCAGTAATGCTAGGATTTTATACTGTTTTACTATAACTATTCCACACATTAACATTACACACATATAAGACATGTTTATATTAATAAAATTTAAATAATATTATATTATTATTCTCATTCCTTATTCAAAATCCAGACTTAGGGTTTTGAATTCATATCTGACATAACCTTCATAGATACCATTATTAATTAAGTTAAAATAATTAACTTAATTAATATAGTAAATACATATCATATATACAATAATTATATTTTCATGGAAAATAAATAATAAATATTTTTTATTATAACATAATTTTATTATAAGAATATAATCTATAATGATCAATAGTTCTAAAAAAGAAATTAGTTAAATCTAATAAATAATTTTATTTATCAGATATATACATATACTTTACTTTGCACATATTCCCACCCTTATATATATATATATATAAATTATTCGTAAAATTTCTTATTGAAAATATTGGGTTATTACATCTTTTATGTACTTGGCTTGGTTTATGAAGATTCCTTCATCAGTCTGTTTTACTTGTAATCCAAGAAAGAAGTCAGCTCACCCATCATGCTCATTTCGAACTTGCTCTGCATAAGCTTGGCAAATCTCTTACACAATTTTTCATCAGTAGAGCCAAAGATAATGTCATCAACATATATTTGAACTAATAAGACTTTGTCTTTATGCTTTCTAAGGAATAATGTGGTATTTACTCTACCTCTAGTGAATCCATTTTCAATAAAAAAGTTAGTTAGTGTTTCATACCATGCTCTAGGAGCTTGCTTAAGACCATATAAGGCTTTGTCTAATCTATAGACATAATTAGAGAGAGTTGGATTGATGAAACCTGAAGGTTGTTCCACATATACTTCTTCTTGAAGCTCACCATTCAGGAATGTACTTTTGACATCCATTTGAAAGACTTTGAATTTCATGTGAGTAACAAAGGCAATAAATATTATAATGGCTTCTAATCTGGCAATGGATGCAAAGGTCTCATCGTAGTCAATGCCTTCTTCTTGAGAGTATCCTTTGGCCACTAGTGTTGTCTTATTCCTAGTTATTACTCCATCTTCATCCATCTTGTTTCTGAAGACCCACTTGGTGCCAATGACTGGATGGTTTCTTGGTCTTGGAACTAATCTCCACACTTTGCTTCTTGCAAATTGATTCAGTTCTTTTTGCATGGCTTCTATCCAACTGGAGTCTTCCATTGCTTCTTCTATTTTCTTCGATTCCATTTGCGACAGAAAGCGTAGATAGAAACACTCGTTCTGAGTGGTCGCTCTTGTTTTGATCGTTACATTTGGATATCTAATGATTAAGTCTTGAGTGTGATCTTGTTCCCATCTATTTCCTGTTGGAACATTTGTCCTGATGCCTTCTTATCTAAGACCTTCAAGATTAATTTCTGCTTCTTGATGTGGACGTTCATTGTCTTGTGTAATTCTCTCTACGATCTCATCTTCTTGCTTGCCGATTTCATTTTCTGGGACTACGATCGTGGTGTTGAGATCAATGACCTCGTCTGAATTGTCGTTCGTAGTATCTTAAGACACTATTTTGTCCAAGTCTGTTTCATCAAAGTTAATGTTGAACGAGACTTCAACACTCATCATTTTCTTATTGAACACTCTATAAGCCTTACTGTCTGTGGCATATCCGAGAAAGATTCATTCGTCAGACTTGGGTTAAAACTTTGTCAGATACTACTTCCCATTGTTGAGAATGTAGCACGCACATTCGAATACATTGAAGTAGCTGACATTTGGCTTGCTTCCTTTCCACAGTTCGTAGGGAGTTTTCTTTATTGTAGAGTGTACTAGCGATCTGTTCTGAGTATAATATTCATTGTTGACAGCTTCTACCCAGAAGTATTCAGGCAGATGAGCTACTGCTAGTAGAGTTCTTCTAGTCTCTATCAATGTTTTGTTCTTTCTCTTAGCTATTACATTTTGTTGAGGACTTGGTGGAGCTGAGAAGTTGTGACTGATGCCATTGTATGTGTAGAACTGGTCCATCTTAGAAAAGTCAAATTCTCTGCCATGATCACTCCTTATAGCCTTAATTTTCTCCCCTTTCTCATTCATCACTAGTCTGAACATCTTGATAAGTTGGAAGCTTGTTTCATCTTTTGAGTTTAGAAAGAACACCCATGTGAATCTGGTGTAGTCATCCACTATGACCAGTGAGTATCTCTTCCCTCTAAGGCTTGTTGTTTGAATTGGCCCAAATAGATCCATGTGAAGCAAGTGCAGGGGTTTGTCAATTGAGTTGATAGTTTTTCTCTTAAATGAGCTTCTAGTCTACTTTCCAAGCTGACAGTCATTGCATGGCCTTTCCTTGACGAAGCTGAACTTGCGTAAGCCTTCTACTAGATCCTTGGAGACCAATTTAGACATACTTTTGAAGTTGATATGAGATAGTCTTTTATGCCATAACCAACTCATTTCTTCAGATGCTTTAGCTAAAAATCATATTATCTCATCTGACTTTAGTTGATCAAGATTGACAGTATAGACATTTCCTTCTCTTGTTCTAGTCAGCTTTATAGAGGATGTCCTCAGGTCTCTGACTTGACATTGATTGTTGAGAAAAATGACTTGATGACCCTTGTCGCAGAGTTGGCTTATGCTTAGAAGATTGTGTTGTAATCCTTCCACATAGGCTACTTTACTAAAAGATACTGCACCATTCCCAGCTGAGCCATATCCTCTTGTCTTGCCAGAGCTATTGTCTCCAAAGATGACTGACAGACCTTTCTTCTTAATGTAATTAGATAGAAGGGCTTTGTTCCTTGTCATATGCCTTTAGCATCCACTGTCCAGATATTAGGTTGCGATCGTGGAGCTTAGTTCTTGTGGTAAGATAAAACTCTCATTTTGGTACCCATATTTGTATGGGTCCTATTTTGTTAGTACCTTTGGGGATCCAAATTTGCTTAATTATGGGTCTCACATGCATATAATTATGGTAGCATATTGCAGCCTTATGACCAATCTTATTACATACAAAACATCTAATATAATGCATGCTTGTGTGTGTGTGTGGATTCTTCCTCCATTTAGACTTATGTGGGTTTTTAGCAATCCTTCTTTTATACTTATTTTCCTTTTTCCACGTGTCCTTGTGTTTCATGATTGTGAAGAATGAAGCTTAACTCTACTGTTCCTTCCCGGTTGGTTCATAGAGTCGATTTTACTTGACTCTACGACCCTTTGAGGTTGGACAGTAGAGACTGAGTTACTCTTCTCTCTTCTGAAACCTAGGCCAGAATGAGATCCTTTATTCCTTAAAACATAATTTGGTCTGAAGAGGAGGGTTGGACTGGTTCTTCCTTCTGTGAGGATTTCATAAATGTAATGCTTCTACTAAAACTTGAAACATTACTAGAGCTAGTTTCCTTTATCTTTTCCACATATGTTTTTGAGGTGGGTTCCCCAAAACCTAAACTTGTTCTGTCAGATGAACTTCTTTGATTGGAGATCAAGGAGTCCATGGAAGAAGAGGATTTATTCGATGTAGAGATTTTCCCTTCAAGTTTCTCAATTTTAGAGGTTAGACTTGACTCTCTTTGTGCATTAAGTTCATTGGTCTATTTTAAGAACTTATTCTCAGCTTCAATTTTGGAGAGAGAATTAGTACTTAGAAGAGTTATTTCCAGAGTACTTTTCTTAGTTTCTTCAATACGTTTCTTTGTTATATACTAAGGATGACTGTTATGTCATTGGGACTCCCGAGGTCTTCAATTTCTATAGCTCATTCCATATTTGTTTTGATTTATCTTTAAACAAATGAACGAGGTTCGATGCTTCTGACACAGACAGATGAAGATCTACAATTCTGATCGTGGTGTCTTGCCACCTTGGTGCTTGATCTGATGCTGCTAAACGAGAGCACTATGATTTCTCTTAAGTACTGGTAAACTACAATCTTCACTTGCTTGACTTGCAGACTTTACGCTTCCGAGAGCACTCTACGACCTCTGATTTGGCTCGGCAAGCGTTTGGCCTACTCTACGACTTTGGAGAGGGCCTTCAAAGTAGATGCACTACGATTCTCGATGCTCTATGATTATGCCTTGTCTTCTGCAATCTCTTGATCATCTTGATAGACTATGATTCAGTTGAAGCCTATCTATTACATTTTAAGATATAGATCAACCTAACAACTTTGATCTTTTCTCCTATACATTCATTTACAAAATGATAAACATTAAAGTCTAGATCAACCTAACAAGTTTGATCTATCACTAAGTCCTTGTACATGTGTTCCTTTGAAGGACTCTATATATAATCATGAATATTAACTTTCAACATCAAATTTTAAATATGCAATCTTCCAACAGTATCATGCCATTCTCTTATAAATAGGATGCTCAGTTTAAAAATGAAAATCATACCAGAATCATAGAATTCTTCTTTTATAATATTGATCATATTTCTTTTGAGTTTAAGGAAGCTTTGAGTGTAGAAAATAATATAAGTTTTCTTCAAGAATATCTCCGCTATACTAGTCAGAATTGCTCTCTTTTTATGGTAAGGGACGCTATTTTCGTATTGTAAGGGGTATTATTTATTTCATATTCGCTTACGATATTATTTTTCGTATTCGTAAGGAATTTTATTTTCGTTCAATATTCGTAAGGAATATTATTTTTGTTAAATATTCGTAAGGAATATTATCTTCGTTCAATATTCGTAAGGAATATTATTTTCAGTTTAACAGTCGTAATGGATATTATTTGTATTCAATATTCGTAAGAAATAATATTTTCTTCCATAATTTGTAGTATGTAAGTAATATTATTTCGTTTCATATTCCTAATTCTACACTTATGTCGATAAGTATTGCTTCTATACTCTCTGAAATTAGTAGAATATCCTTGAAATTTGCGTTTTATCTAGTATCGTTTCACTGAAATATTTTTTTGAATATTCTTATTAAATTTTAATTTTTTCATGTCAGAGTATTCATTATTTATACATACGACACTATTCATAAAGTACTATTCACCCGGTGTACTATTCACGACAAAAATTGATTTCTTTTATGTCCAAATTATTTTTGATACATGAATATTATTCTTGATTTTTACTCCATAAAGAAGTAATCATTTTGACAATTTGGACATTCTTGAACTCTGGATAAATTGAATTATAAATATTTAAAATTTATCCTTGATCTAATTTAATTGAATGCTTATATCATTGTCAACATCCCATTCTTATATTGTGATAAAAGTCATCTTTGGCCCGTAGTGCATAGATGGACTGTTGATTATTGGTTTTATAATTGTATATCTTTTTCTTACGTGCAAAAATGGACTGTTGATTATTGGTTTTACAGTTGTATATCTTTGGCTTACGTGCAAAGACAAACTATTGATTGATAGCTTTGGGCCGTAGTGCAAAGATGGACATGTGTATGATATGATTACGACCACTGGTGATACAAATGAATATTCTTGGCCCATAGTACATGGATAATTCGATGATCTGTTTGGCAAGATCATGACCATTAGTTTTACAGTTGAATGTCTTTGGCCGTAATGCACTGACAGACAATTGATTGTTATGATCATTACCATTGGTTTTATAGTTGAATATCTTTAGCCCGTAGTGCAAAGATAAACAACTGATTGGTATGATCATTGTTATTACATTTGAATATCTTTAGCATTTGGGGTAAGGATATTGAGTAAACGTTCTATTAAGCCTTCGTGGAAAAGAGAAACTGTTGATTTACATGATTATAAATATGAATTATGAATGTAATTATAATCTTTAGTTGTTCAGGTGAAGACATGTGATGATAGTTCACTTTGTCTTGGGTACAACAAAGAACTGTTGATGGGTATTACAGGAATGAAATATTAACGATGGACTTTTAATTTGGAGAGGATAGTAGACATTATGTTCTACTTGACTCTGCTAATGGATTGTTGATGTAATTATTGTCAAAAACTTTTATCATCTACCATATGTTCTAAATCTCTGATTTATTACTGATGAAGACTATTGATAAATTAATTATCTTAGTTATAATATTCTTTACTGGGCTATTTGTGCTCACCCTTTTGCTTCACTATTCTTTTCAGGTATTAAGAGTGTAGCTGGGTCGAGCGGATATAACATAAGAATAGTGTGATGGTCCGAGACTGTGGAAGTTTCTCAATACATTATAAAACTGCATGACATGTAATATATAATTGTATTAAGGACCTAAGATTGGTGTGTCATATATTATACGTCACTTAATAATTAATTTTTTGAACAACAATAGGGTGACGAGAATCCAACTTTGAAAGCGTCAAAATTGCACTCCATTAGAATGAGGAGGACATAAATCTTTTCGTGTGCCTTTGGAGACTTAAAATATTTACTGCTGTACTTTATATGACATTGTAATAATTTGAGTATGAATATTTTCGTATTATATACGTAACAATATTGAGTCCTTTTAGGGGAATATTTTTTTTAGTGATATTCTAGTGACCTTTTTTTTTGGTTTTTTTTTGTAGTACATTCCAAAAAATATATAGTATTTATTCCAACTGAAATTTTTACAGAAAACAGTGTTTTAGGTGTAATTTGAATACATACAAGAAACATGGTTGTACAGACTATACATACCATGTTTCTTGTATGTATCCAAATTACACTTAAAACACTATTTTTTATAAAAATTACTAGTTGGAATAAATACTATACATTTTTTAGAAGATACTGCAAAAAAAAAAAAACCAAAAAAAAGGTCACTAGAATGTCACTAGAAAAATGTCCCCCTAGACTTATTGAACAATATTTGTATTGAAACTCACATAATACGTGTTGTCGTATTTTGTACGACAGTTCAACAGTTGTATAAATGTAGTTTGTATTTGAATTCTGTACCGTGTATCTGGCGACTCAGAATGTGTGATGTATACCTATTTTGGAGGGCGTCACAATTTCTATCATAATTGTTCAATTACAAAATCTGTGAGCCATACTTTATAATATTTATGTATTTTAATTACTTTCTAATATTAAAATAAACTATGTAGCATTTACTTTGTTTATGAAATTAACTAAGTAGCATTTACTTAGTTTTGTAGTATTAAATAAAATAAAATAAAATAATAACATAAACAAAATTTAAATAATATAATATAAGATAATATATTATAAAAAAATAAAATCAAATAACATAAAATAAAATAAATAAATTTATTTTATTTTAAGTAAATTAAATTAAATTTTATGATATAATATAATATGATATGATATAATTAAAATAAATTCAAATTTAATATTAAATTAAAATAAATTACATTATACTAAATAATATAATATAATAACATATATATTAAATGGAATAAATTAAAAAAAATTAAATTACTTAATATAATATAATACAAAATAAAATAAAGAAAATAAAAAAATGAAATAACTTAATTAAAATAAATAATTACTTTAAATTACATTAAATTACATTAAATAATATAATATAATCTAATGACAGATAAAATAAAATAAAAATATAATATAATAAATTAAAATAATATAATATAATAAAAAATAAAATGAGAAATAATTAAATAATTAAAATAAATAAAATGAAATAATTTGAAATTAAATAAATAAATTAAATTGACTATAATAAATTAAAATAATTAGATAAATTAAAATAAAATAAAAAAATATTTTAATTTAATTAAAAATAGAATAAATTAAAATAAAATAAAGTATTATAATATAATATAATATAATAAACTAAGTATCATTTACTTAGTTCCACTGATACATACAATAAAGTACAAATAGTATAATAATATATTCAAATGATAGTTCTCATAAACTGGGTAATATTTATTTTGTTTATCATTGGAAAAATAAACTAAGTATCATTTGCTTAGTTTTTCACAATTTCAATAAACTACAAATATAACTGTGCATGGAGTATAGTTTGGAACTTAGAAACATGTTTAACATTCCCTTATTAGGAGTGAATGTCGAATAGTCCCCAGTTTGGGTCTATTACTGGATGTTATGTCTTTCACTTAGGCCGGTGCCAATTCACAGGGTAAGTTTTTTTAGGATTTTTCAGCTGGTCTCTATATGTTCTCCGAGTGCATACTTATACTAAGTTATCTTGGTCTATTGCGTGTACTTGGAGACCATGGGGAGGTGCTGCTGAAATTTTCTTAATATAGAAGAAACGTGCTCAAGATTGACACTAGTGAAGAGACGCATCCAAGAACGGGATAGAAGCTTAACCCATGTAGGGTGGAGATATATACTAGGAAAATATAATTCATGCATGAACTATATTCATGAATATTCCTGTTCTAATTGTGCATTTTGTTTCATTAAAGATGTCAGCCGACCAGAGTTGGATGTACCAGTAGGATACAAGTTGATGGGAGGGGATTAGTTCATGCGTAATGTGATTGGGTGTACAATTTTATGAACAAAGCAATAGAACATGCTGATGATCTGAACAGAAAGATGAGATGCTTGTGTCTTAATTGTAAAAACATGATCTAGAAGCCTAACAACGAAATTAAATTTGACTTATATTCACGCGGGTTTGTGGATGGGTATTCGGTATGGATTCATTAAGGGAAATCTACTTAGTTGAGAGAACTGACAGACAGTACTGTAGATCAACTTATTCACGGGGATTCGTACGTCGATAACTATGATGTCGTGCAGATGTTCGTTGATGCGTATGACCTTACTAATATTGACTTGGCTGAAAATGAGCATGCATCAAGCAGTGCTCGGAAAAAGCCAAATGATTCAGTTGCTACCTTTTACAAGATGTTATCTGAATTGGGGGTCCCATTGTATCCTGAAAATGACAAGAACATCAAGCTATCTATAATGACGAAACACTTACACTTTAAGAATAAGCATGACTATAGTGAGACAGAATTCAATGATTTGCTTGTTATTATCAGCAAGTTCTTACCTAGGAATCATACTTTACCCGTGAATTACTATGAAGTGAAGAAGATGATAAAGGGGTTGAATCTCGGGTATGAGAAGATCGATGGTTGTGAGTAGAATTTCATGTTATACTATAGGGAGTAAAAAGATAAGGTTTCGTGTGATATCTGCAACTTGCCTCGGTAAAAGACAAAAAAATGTGGGGGGGGGGGGAAAGGAGAAACATGTGCCAAAGAAAAGCTTACGGTACTTTTCTCTTATGCCAAGGTTTCAGCGACTATTCATGTCGTCGCACACAGTTGAGCATATGAGTTGGCATAGAAAAAAAGATGACGTGCCTGGACAACTGACTCATCCTATTGATGGAGATAAATAGAAGAAGTTTGATGAAAATTTTCCTGAATTTGCTGAGGAAGTTAGGAATGTCAGGCTTGGAATGGCTACGGATTACTTTTTTACCCATTTAATAAATTTAGTCAGCCCTACCCTGTTTGGCCAGTGATCATGGTAGGTTAAATCTTCCAATGTCAATGTGCATTAGGGATGCATATCTTTTCTTTACTTTATTATACCAGGGGTTAAGAGTCCTACAAAAGACATCAATGTGTACCTAAGGCCATTAGTCAATGAGCTTAAGATGTTGTGGGAAATGGGTGTTCAGACTTATGATAAAGCGGTCAGATAAGATTTTATGATGAACGAAACCTTGTTGTGGACTATCACTAACTTTCTGGAAGTTGGGATGATCAGTGGTTGGTTGACTCACGGGAAGATGTCATGTCCAGTCTGTATGGGGAATGTGCAAGGCACACAACTATGTCATGGGCAGAAAACTAGTTTCTTTGGAACTGCTCATACATTCTTGCCTGTTGAACACAGTTATAAAAAGATGCCTACACAGTTCAACAGAAAGATAGAGAAGAAGGGGGTTGTTGGTCGCTTGTCAAGCAACGAGGTATTGGGCTGGCTAAATGATCTGACATTTCCATCGCCAGGGAAGGAACATGATAAGTTGAGAGCAATAGGGTACGAGAAAACTCATAATTGGAGGCACTCGCCCATTTGGTTTAAATTGTTATACTGGGTCACACTATCACTCTGTCGTTGTATAGATGTCATGTATATAGAAAAGAATGTATTCGAGAACTTGTTTTACACTATGATAAATGCGATTAGTAAAATAAAAGACAATAATAAAGCACATAAAGACTTGGAGGAAATAAACATCGGACATGAATTGTAGCTCCGACCTAATAACTCAAAACCAAAAGCTTCATCTTGTCTTACCAAACAACAGGTTGAAGACATTTGCAAGGGGATAAGTGCATTGAAGCTCCCAGATGGATATGCTTCTAACATATCTCATTGTAGTAAGGTTGAGTAGTTGAAAATTATTGGGTTCAAAAGTCACGATTGTCATGTATTCATGCAAAAAAAGATGCCAATTACATTTCGTGAGATTCTACCCATGAATTTTTTTGATGCCTTGACTGCACTTTCAATTTCTTTCGGGATCTTTTCTCAACGGTTATAAGGTACAGTGATGTGGAGCAGATGGAGAAAAAAATATTGTTGACAATGTGAAAGCTTGAAATGATCTTACCACTGAGGTATTTTGACTCAATGGAACATTTGCCTATTCATCTACCATATATACTTAAGCTTGGAGGACCGGTGCAATATCAGTGGATATATCATTTTAAGAGGTAATATCATCTACATTGTGAAATTTTGTTGATATTTATAACTCATATTCTTAATTAATTTTGGGAAAAAACATTGTATTTCAGGTATACATGTCAATTAAAGTAGAAAGTAAAAAATAAAGCTCATGTAGAGGGTTCTATTGTTGAACGTTATATGGAGGAAGAGCTTCTCAACTTCTGCTCCTTGTACTTTGACAATGTACTCTCAATGAAGCACAACTATTTAAGTTAAAATGAGGCTGTCGGGCCCCAATCTTATTTTGATGGGTTAGTTGTATTCACTTATCCGGCTAAATCATTTGGGCATGAAACAAAGACTTACTTAAACGATAAAGATTTGAAGATTATATCAACATACGTACTTCTAAATATGACTAAAATATCGTTGTACATCAAGTATTTATTATTATATGTGGAAGCTTTAATATTTAAAAATGAAATCAATAATTAAATAACATATTATTATTTCAGTTCATTTGAAGAGGAAGGGTATGCATCTAACCCGAGACTAACTACAGCACAGTTGGAAGCATTCACTATTGAAATTTTTTAACAGCGATTTATGAGAAGAGTTGAAGAAGATAACACTTCTGAGCGTTTTAGAGATGTTATTTCAGGTTTGTATAAACTTATTAGTTCATTTCCAAGTTACATCATTAAAGGGTACAAATTCAAGGTTAATGACTTAAATGAACAGACATCAGTTAATTCTGACATTGTCGTGTTGGGCAGTTTTTACCAAGATTCTGAGTTCAATTACTATAGAAGATTAGAGGAAGTTGTTGTGCTCAATTATCCCGGGAATAAAAAGGTAGTTGATGAGCTAATAATATTCATTGATTATGATTCCTCTATGTTTAGTTTTATTGAAATATTTATATGTATATGAACTTATTAAGGTATTTAATGATTTTAGGAGGAATTGGAGCTAAAAAGAGGAAAAAAGGAAAAATAATTCTTGAAATTAAGAACTATCCCCGACGAGCTCTCCTCAGTAAAAAAGACTCTGTCCAAGTCCGCCCCGGTGAGCACTGAACCCGCCCTGACCAATTCCACTTTTCCCAAGCTCACCTCGATGAGCTCCCCAGCACATCGAACTTGCCCCGATGAGTTTATCGGGAATTTGAAAAATTAAATAACCACTTCAGACCAAGATTTGATTGAATTTTACTCGGATTTGGATCGTTATTTCTTAGGGACATAGGACTTTATTCTACATATATAAATACATGTGTTTAATCAGATAGGAGGAAGATCTACATTCAATTTTAAACCCTAGTTTTGGAAGATTGAAGATATTTCAGACTAAATTCTCTATTTCAGTTCTAAAGGATGTTGAACCTTCTTTATAATTAGTGGTTTGATCAAGTTTACTTTATTTATACCTTCTTACATGAGATTTATTCTGATAATATGTTTTAATTGATTGCATGCTATTCTTTCTAATTAATTTGATATGGCCAGTTAGATTAATCTAATTAATATCATCTATTAGATTAAGATATAATATTAAGCAAACGATATTTAATATTATATCTGATCATAAGTAGCAATTAGTGATGCATGATTGTTGATGGACTCCACAACACGCTTTCGTGAGTTGGTCATCGCCCTGATTGTTTCTAGAAAAGTTGATAGAGTGGTACTCTCTCGACATCTCAACCCAACGTCTATATTGAGACAAAAACCTTGGTATAATCGATAAAAAATAAAATTAACATTTAATGGAACACCAACGATGCCTAAACCCCATTTTTATATTGAAATAGGAACCTCGGCACAATCAAAGATTGATGTGGTAGAAGACGCCACACACAACTATGACTTGTTGTATGATAAGTGTCGACGCTGGGAATTTTTCTTATCGTATTCTTTACCCTTTAGATTTTTTTGCTATGTTTGATTTTATCTTTCTTAAAGGTGAGATTTTAGAAAAGACCGACATAAATGTTGATGATTTAAAAAGTTTGATTGTAATAATTTGGTCGAATTATATAGTGCCGCCAATTGATATGAGTTTAAAATGAATGTATCAACTCATCCAAGTTTTGAAAGGTTTTTGCAATAAAGCCCAATATGTGACTCCATTTAATTGGTTTGGAATTTGAGATTCATAGAGTTTGGGGGCTTGCTTAAGCGAGGGGAAGGTGTTAGGCACTCCTGACTTCCGTGAAACATTGTTACCGCTACTTTTTCATTCCCTATGCAATTTGTGTGTGTGTGTTGAAAGATTTTTGTTTTGAAAAGATATTTTGTGCTTTATTTTGAAAGTAGTTTCGCGCCTCTTTGAACCTATGTACAAATGGTTTGATTTACATAAAATTTTAGTTTTAAACAAGATATGAAAGTGAGGTTTTGAACTCTGGTTTTCAAACCATTTTGCTCAAATTGGAATCAAGGCCTTTTGATACTTCTAATTTTATTCTAATAATGACTTTATTTGATTTTATTACTCGAGATGCAAAGCATCTTTGAGGCTAAATATGAACTTTTTACAAGGGTCGAACTTCGTATGGGCATATAAGCCATCAAAGTAAACCCGAGCACCACATATATGATTTTTTACTATTTTATAAACTTAAATTCGGATAACCGTTTTAAGGCTCTATATTTACATTTATACTGAATTGCAAGCTGGCATTTACAACCTAAACAAGTCCATCATTGGAACCGAATCTAAATTCATTGATTGGATCTTAAATCCATTGTAGCTCCTAGGTTCACATGACATTTATTTAAAAGCTTGTAAAATTTATATTTGAACATAATATATACATCTAACTTAAAACTTCACTAATAAGGGATTTATTGATTAAATCCTTATACGCGAGAAAACAAGCTTCTCGTTTCCTCTAGATACAGATCTAGGGTCATGTGGTTGCTAAATATTTACAAAAACTAGAAAGAAAACTAGATCTATCCAGATCTTAGCCATTCTAGCTTAACGGATCAGGTTTTACAACTTTTGAACCAGTTAAAAGCTAGATCTAGAATAGATCTAGTCAATACACTTCAAATTGACTATTTACAACAAATGAATGGTTAAAAAACTAAATATAACATATATATATATATATATATATATATATATATATATATATATATATATATATATATATATATATAGCACTGATATATAGTAAAGTAAGAAATAGAAGCAGATTTTAAGAGATCTTACAGTCTGGCACGAGAACTGCTGTTGAACGACTTTTACTGCCTTTAAACTCGATTTCCACTGGTTAATATTTGATATGTTGAAGTATATATTTATAGAAGTATTTATAGAAAATATTTTCAAAGATTGAAGTAAGATTCAAGCTATTTCTTACTCTAGATCTTAGATTTTCTCTCTCTTGGACTCTTTCTCTCTCTCCAAAACTCCTGAAAATGAGCTAGGGGATCTAATATATATAGACTCTTCCAGCCGTGAGTCTACCTACGGCAGCCGCAGGTACTTGCGACTGGGCCTAGTGGGCCCTTTTTCCTTAAAGTACGTGCACCTAGATCGCTTTGCAGGCTGCTTGAAACTTTGATAACTTTCAATCCAGAAATTCTATAGAGGCTTGTCATACCATTTCGGAAATCTCTTTCCGAGAGCTACACAATGACATAGGGCTTTCCCTTTTCCAAATTAAAGAAGATTGGTCCATGATGAGAATAACATCTTCAAGTCTTCATAGACAGTCCTTTGAGCTGTCTTGCGCAGTTTGTACTCGAGATTGCTGCGATGGCTCCTTGTGTCCTTATCTGCAACTGGATGACTATTGTTTATGTTATGTTTTCAACATTCCCTCTTCCCTTCTGGGGTTGTCTCTAGGGTTAAGGTGGCTTTTGGCTGTCTATCAGGGTTGTCTCTAGGGTTTGACTATTGTTGATTCTGTCTTTCCTCGGGGTTGTCTCCAAGGTTGATTTGATGTCCCACGATTCTATCTCCGGGGTTTAATTTGATATCCTACATGGATGTCTCTGTGGTTTGAGGTTTATTATAGTCTTTTGGGGTTGTCTCCGGGGTGTAAAAAGATGTTTTAAATGTTTACAAATGCCCCTCTTTATCATGTTTATGCAATGCAATGGTATGAACATGATAAAGATTACTAGACACATTAAATATATCTAAATGAAATGATGTGATGCCTCGTTGGAGCTTTCTCCAACCATTGACTTTCCATCAGTGCCGCTGATGCTTACGCTGGTGTTGACTCTAATGGTTTTGATTTTCATCGGTGTTGCCAATGCTTATTTGATGAAGTTAAATTGAGACATTTTCTATATCTTTGTTGGAGATGATGTTTTGAAATCATTGAACCTTTATGATGCACACACTGCTTATAGTTTACAACGAAGACTTCCTTACTGGTAGTTATCACCCTGCTGGTAGTTGACAACGGTGCCTACCATATTAGTAGTTAATAATGATGCCTACTCTAATGGTAGTTTACAGTAGTGTACATCCCCGAGAAGTCTCGATGCCCACTAGAACGGTGGCTTAGAAAGGCTTCACCATCGAACTGTCCCGATGCCCACTAGAACAATGGTTTTCAAAATCTTTCATCATTGGGTTGATGTTGATGTCGATGCCTACTTGAACGGTAGTTTTTAAAGGTTAATCTCATTGGGTTGATGCCGATGCTTACGCTGGGGCTTTCACCAATGGTTTAGATTTCCATCAGGTTTATTCCGATAGTTTATAATATCAGATATCCCTGATATCTTCGGTGAAGTAGTGTTCAACGACTTACATCACCAGACACTTCCCCGATGCTATATTAGATTGATGCCAACAGTTTATAATACCAGATTTTCTGATACCTTCATTGAAGTAGTTTTCAATGGCTTACATAACCGGATCCTTCCTCGATGATATGCTAGATTGATGCCAACGGTTTACAATATCAGATATCCCGATATATTCATTAAATTAGTGTTCAACAACTTACATCACTAGATCTTTCCTCGATACTATATTGGATTGATGCCAATAGTTTACAATATCAGATATCCCGATATCTTCGTTGAAGTAGTGTTCAACGGCTTACCTTTTTATCAAACATTCTCGATATCTCCGTTGGGGATATCTTTTATAATAGATTCTATCATCGGTTCTTCCCGTCGAAGATAGTTTTCAACGGTTGTCATCACTAGTCTTCCCTAATGCTTCGTTGGAGTTGTCCCCAATGGCTTAACTTAAAATCTTATATTCTAGTAGTTTTTTAGGATTTCAGGTACTTTCCGCTCAATCTCGTAGAACCTTTAATGCTAATTTGAATTTTTGGCTTCAGGGGAACCTGCCATGACTTAAATTTGATCTAGCCGGAGGGGGTGAGACCCATCTAGCCCTTTGGAAGATCTACTTACGGCTGCCATAGGTAGAGTCGCGATAGGCTGTGAATGGATTTAATCCCGCTGGCCCCATCACATGTCATTTTCAATTTGATTCCCTTCAAGAAATTCAAACCTTCCTACTCAGATCTACTCATTTTGGGTCGCTTTTTTCTGAATTTCGTCACCGTACAAATGTTCTGCACATATTTGGTAATGTTTTCATCCTTTCTTTTCAAGTTTTGACTATTAGAAAGGTAGATTTCATGTTTAATAGGTTAAACCGCAATGTATCAAATATGTATGCATAAATAACTTAATAAAATTGAACGGGCTTAGTAAATATTTGTATTTTACCATGCTGAACATTCTGATGTGAAAAAATTTCTTTTGTTCAAAAGTCATTTTACACCCATTTTGGCTAGTTTAGCTATCCTATTTTAGGATAAATGAGCATGAAGTTGTCGTGACTATATTTTAATAGCCCTGGGTAATTTGACTACTATCGTGGGCTTGATTTTATGTTAATATTTATATTTTTCTTGATTGGGTTGGTGTGCTACTGAATAACCACCTAATCATGCTTATGTGTGTGTGGATAATCCATTTTATAGAGGAGACTCTGGCAAAAAAAATTCGGGAGTCTAGGTATTTTAATGTGCATGCATATTTAACTCTACTAGGGATGTACGTTAAAATATCATAAATTTACACATATAGACCATGCATGATGTGATGATCTAAGCTTATCCTTAGGAGTCTGTTATCCTAGGTGGATGCATAAGCTCAAATGAATTGACTAGAGTAGAAACATACCTAACCCTATTTGAGGCAATTTAGAGTTTCGTTTTAGGCATGGATTCTGATAGGCCTAGCAGTTCCACGTCCCATAAAGTTTCCTCGAACGTTTGGAAGACAACTTCAGATGTTCCTTTGCCTTGTCAGGCCTGACAGGTTCGTCGGTTGACCAAGTCTGTGATATGTCCTATTAGGGTTGATAGGACTGGAGTTCTCGAGGAGGAGGAGGATGTTCCTGCTGAGGATCTCGATCCTTCTTCTTCCATTGCTCGCCCGGACCTTCTCGACATACATGTGACGATTCCTGATCTATTAGGCAACTTGAGATGCCATCCATTGGTCCATCTACATGCTAACGAGGTACTGGAAGTTTTCATCTTTTGAATAACTTTTCTCTTCCATTTTTGGCAATGGTTGAACCATGATTTGAATATACAGGTTCCCGAGTTCACTTAGCCATGGGGGAACTAGTTCAACATTCATTCTTTGTATAGGAGCCTTCATCTCAACTATTAGGCTATTGTGCATTCTTGGGGCTTCAAGGCATTTTTTTTCATTGCACCATGGCATTGTCCATGGGGATATTTGAGAGCTTTATCTGATAGATGGTTTCATTAGAGCCAGTCACTTCATCTGCTCGATTGTGAGGTGATGATGATGCCGATGGATTGGCGATTCATCACGGGCTTGGAGTTTACAGGTGAGAGGGTGCCCTTGGTGGCATATATTTCCCATTGCCGTTATTCGATCCTTGTTGGGGGTTCCTCCTTCTTCCCTTAATGGTCGGACCGTTCATTCTGGTCCTCTGAGCATTGATGCTTCCAGTGGCGCTTTATCAATGCCTCCTCCTGATGATCAGAAGGAGAGAGATAGCATTCCGCGACGTTTGTTTCTGACTATCATCAGGGGTTATTTCATTGTAGACAACTCCTCGATTGTCTCATTTGCCTTAGTCGGTGCTCTTTGTGAGGTAAACTATATAAGGGGTTTTGACTTGGGATCCTTTACCTTTGCTTATTTACTTCACAGAATGCGTCTGCACTCAGAGGGCGTTATAGAGGCTTGGCTAGGTTTCTAACCCATTTTTGCTGGTGCGTAGCTTTAAATCAATTTCCATTTCCCACTTTTAGGTATTTTTGATATATGGATCGATGTAGTATATTGATGCTGTGAGACCCCAAATTTTATGAATAAAGATTTAAATTTCTCAAAATATTTTTTTGAATATTATGGTGTGGATTTGATATAATGATATAAATTTTGCAAAGTAAGCAAGTTGTTATATAATATTCGATTGGTCGGGGAATATTCGTTTTAACAGAGAATATTTGTACGACCATAATTATTGGTGGACCCCACAACTGAAGTATTGTCGTAGTTAGAAAATGACACAATTATAATTTTATAAAAATAACGGCGAAAGTTTTACCGTTAAACTATTGAACTACTCGGTAGTAAAAGTATAGTAATACGCGTGGTTGCATAGTAACACACAATTTTGATTATTGATGCTTACGTGAAAAGTCACACAGTTATACTCAATTAGTGCTACAGTAATTGATGCATCATATCTCTCATATTATTGTTTCGATTATTGTCACAGTATCATCTGTATAATATGTTATATTATTAAATCAATAATTGAGACGACAAAGTTTTTCATATTATTATTTGCAATATTGACAATGTCTAAAAGTTCTGTCAATGAGAGGTTTGGTCACCTAATTGCGCGTCAATAAGGAGAAATCTTTATCGAAAACCCCCTCTTTCCTAGGAATGATCTGGTTGTTAAATATTGTGAATTATAATATTAATGATGAATAAGTTCGTATTGATTAAAGATGAAATTGATAGTTCCATTGTGATGGAATTATTAGTGTTAGTGAAAATTGACATTTATTTCAATAATAATTGTTGTCTGGAGGTTATATTGACCAATCGGGTAATTAATCGGATAAATGAGCAATTAATTGCTATTGATTCACATGATTATAACTATTTGTTCACATGTGTGTACTATTGATTCACATTCATTTACTATTAGGGGAGTTGATGCAAGATTGATAATATTTGCATGATTAAGTTAAAAATAGAGGTATAAATGGAGGTACTATACTGTAATTCATATTTTCACATGTCTAGAACTATTGATTCAAATGGTTTACTATTATGGGAGATGGTGAAAGTTTGATAATACTTGCAGGACTAAATTAAAAAGGAAGAAAATGATGAAGGTATTATACTGTAATATTTTGAGTCGCAAAACGTGCAATTATCAAAACTATATTTTCCTATAAATATATAGAAGCTCATTCTTCCTTCATTTTTCACCAATTTACTAAAGCTATAGAGCAATTATTATAGGGAGAAATTTAGAGAGAAAGAAGAAGAGAAGTCTGCTACCTCACTATTCCAGTATCCAGTCTTCTTTTCAGGTAAGGGGTTTTATTCTTTCGTATTCATGAAGAGAGTTATTTTCTTTCAATACTCGTAAGGGTTGTTATTCCATTCTCTCTTATTATGTTGGAATAACCTGTCTATGCGAAGTACCGCATACATGGTGAAAATTTTCTGTTATTGCATTCTTTGTTATTTTGTTGGAATAACCTGTCTGTGCGGTCTATCACATGCCTGGTGAATTCTGTTGTTATTCCATTCTTTATTATCCTATTGGAATATCCTGTCTGTGCGGATTACGCATGACCTGGTTTCGTATTTATTATTCTGTTGTAATATCCTGTCTGTGCGAGTTACACATGACCTGGTTCCATTCTTTATTATTCTGTTGGAATATCTTGTCTGTGCGGATTACGAATGACCTGGTTCCATTCTTTATTATTCTATTGGGAATAACCTGTCTGTGCGGTGTATCGCATGCCTGGTGAATTCTTCTGTTATTCCATTCTTTATTATTCTATTGGAATAACATGTCTATGTGGACTACCGCATGCATGGTAAATGACCTTTCGTATTCATTCTTTATTAAATTGTGGAAATGATCTGTCTACGTGGATTACCGCATGACGGGTGAAAATCCATTTGCAGTTTTATATATTCTATTATACTCGTATGAGATATCATTTCTTTTGTGCTCGTCATGGAATATCATTTTTTTTGGTATTTTTCTTTTATGAGTTACTATTCATGGGTTACTATTTACCCATTTACTATTCACTCTAGTTTTATTCACTTGGGTTTTTGAGACACTTTTCGTGCCGGAGTACTATTCACGAGTTAGTATTCATGGGTTACTCTTCACTCGATTACTAATCACTCTAGTATCATTCACTCAGGTATTTGAGGCACTTTTCATGTCGGGGTATTATTCACGGGGTACTAATCCCGAAGTACTATTCACCCAAAAAATATATTTCTTTTCTGTATAAATTATTTTTGGTACATGAATATTATTCTTGAATTTTACTCCACAAAATAGTATCATGTTGACAATTTGGACGTTATTGATTTCTGGATAAATTAAATTATAGATTTTTAAAATTTATTCTTGAACTTGTTTTATTGAATTATTATGTCATTGTCATCATCCTCATGCTTATATTATGATGAAAGTCATCTTTGGCTTACGTGCATAGATGGACTTGGTATAATTATGACTAGTGATTATTCGATATAATCATGACTGTAATGTGACGAATGATGTGGTAAAAGTCCTCAGTGGCCTGTAGTGCATTGATGGACAATTTTTGGAATGATTATGACCAGGGATTATTCAGTATAGTCATGACCATTGATGATTTAATGAATATCCTTGGCCCATAGTGCAGGGAAGAATCAATGATATGGTTTATTTATTAAGCTGAGTCTCAGCGATAAAGTTGATGAAAAACTTTTTAAATCATAGAAGATAGTAGATTTTATGCTCTACTTGACTCTTCTAATAGATTGCTTATTTCTGCTGCAGTTGTTAATCTAAAACTTGTTGTCTATTGTATTCTATCAGTTGTTATACTGTTGAAGACTAAGGATAATTTATTCTGTATTATCTTAGTCATAATATTTCTTACTGGGCTAGTTGAGCTCACCCTTTCTTTCACTTTTCTCTTCAAAAAATGAGAATATAGCTGGGACAAGTCGGAGAATGGAGTGATGGTCCAAGATAAATGGCTTTAGTAGTCCTCACTATTCTACGGAATAATGTGATAATAATTATAATGAGGACACCATTGAGTGTCGATATTGTCTAGATGACAATATTCTTGTTTAAACTGTCAGCTATGTTTTGTCGTATTTTTACATGACTGTTGTATAATTAAGTTGTATTTGAATTTATGTACCATGTATCTGGCGACTCAAGATGGGTGATGTATACCTATTTTGGGGGTGTCACGGTTGGTATCAAAGCTTAGGGATATGATCCCTGGCTGAGATGTGAGATAAGAACTAGGAGGGGAGAGACGGGGAATTCCTTCGCTAGTATGACCTACCTAAGTTTATTTGGTATTCAATTGGTCG
This sequence comes from Panax japonicus, assembly GCA_020205505.1. Taxonomy (NCBI): domain Eukaryota; kingdom Viridiplantae; phylum Streptophyta; class Magnoliopsida; order Apiales; family Araliaceae; genus Panax; species Panax japonicus. The sequence continues at coordinate 48,313,997 of CM035095.1, read as the reverse complement.
GTCAGAGTATAGGGATAATATGTAACATGTTAATTAACCCTTGTTTTGTGGTAGTATTTGAAAATGGCAGCTAAAAATGTTCACAATGGAGTGAATGAGACTGTTTAGACACCTTTAATCACTAACCAGGTTAATGTGATGTCAGACGAAGAAGAACTTAGAGATATCTACGTGATGAGTGGAGAACAAATAGTTGCACCCGAGCTAGTTGCAGAGGTAGCAGCTGAGAGTGATGAAGAAGAGGAAGAAGAGGAACCTGAGAAGAATTTATTAGAAGAATTTTATGATTGAAATTTAGAATTACAAAATCATATTCATGAGTTAGAAGAGCAGGCTGAAGAATGGCAGACGGTCGTGGAGCAAACAGATGTAACAATTCAAAATTTTGTTACCCAATGTAAGATGCTTGAATAGAAGCACTCTTTGGCAGAGTATAAGATATTAGAGTTGGAATCTGAGAATACTATGATCAAAGTTCCGAAGAAAGAAGAAACAACTAAACGAAGGAGAATAGATTATGTATGGGTAAAAGCCGCACGACACGTAGATATTGTAGAAAAAGACGTCCGATCAAATAAGGCCAACATAGATGAAATGGATTTTACTTTTTGGACAACAATTGGGAGAATCCAACATCGAATTCGGAATTACCCTATGCAGAGCGATAAACCCCAATTCGATATGGATCGGAGAGTAATGATTCAAATCATGGATCAAGAATGTGACGAAGGAATTAAGGGTGGAATGCACTCTATAGCAAAGTCAAATTCGGTAGTTTAAGTGAGAGCGTTTGTCGAGAAACCCGAACGAAGTTATTACAGGTAAGTTAATTATAAACTCTTGCGAAGTCTATAACTTATTTGATACCAGTTTTACCCACTTTTTTATTTCTCCTACTTGCGCTCAATGTTTAAATTTGGCTCCTGAGAAATTAGACTTTAATTTATCTGTTGAAATTCTGTTGGGAGAAACCTTCGTTACATCCACTATTTATAAATCTTGTTGATTCAAATTGACACTTTAACGTTACCTGTTGATCTTATCTCTTTGAAAATACTTGCATTTGATGTGATTTTAGGAATCGATTGGTTAACATCATGCTTTTCGTAAGGTTGTTAGCTTTCATACACCTAACCAACCTGTTATGCGAATTGTAGTAACCAAACCACTAAAGTCAATCATTGTCATATCAAGCCATAAGTAAAGAGCCCCGAGCATTTCGCTGGTGACTTTCAAGTCTTGGAATACACCAAAGCTAGAATATCCGTAGGGGACATCGTGAATAACGGTGGCAAGTTGATAGGTATCAATGTGACGTACTATCCAAGTCTTGGATGAGAGTCACGGTTTTTAAATGATATTTCTATTGTTAATAAATTTCCTGACGTATTCTTGAAGACTTTCTAGCCTACCCCCAGAGCGTGAAATTGAATTTTGTATTAACCCCAATACAAAACCCATTTCTAAAACCCTTAAATATTTGTTCACCTAGAACGAACGTATTATGCGCCAAAGACGTTGGCTCGAGCTGTTGAAGATTACGACTATACCATTCAATATCATTATGGAAGAGCGAACGTGGTAGCTGACGCGTTGAGTAGAAGATAGTATGCGTTTATGAGTGCGATGTTGTTAACACAAAAACCCATTTCATATAACTTACAAATGATGAAGATAGAGTTAAAGACTCTAGGGACCCATGTTAAGGTAACGAATATACGATTAGAATCGACTTTAATCGATAAAGTTAAAGACCGCTCAAGTTATACACCCGGAGCTGATGAATGTGAAGAAGAAGGTGCAAGAGGGCGTTATTCTAGAAGCAAGACTCGACGAAGAGAGGAAATCTCAACCCTTGATTTTATTGGTCTATTTGAAATCCTCAATCGAGTAGGAACTGTGGCCTATAAACTCGTTTTACAGCTAAGTATGTCGCGTGTTCATAACATTTTTCATGTTTCGATGTTACGTAAATATGTGGATTACTCGAACCACGTTATTAAATTAGAACTAGACAAGATAGCAAAAAATTTAACGTATGAGGAGATACATGTTAAAATCTCGGATAAGAATGATCATATTCGACACTCAAAGGTTATACCTCAAGAGTTAGAATCTAAAATGAAGTCAAGGTATGCTCATCTCTTCGGCATACCAGGTACGTACGTAAATTTTGAGTGCGAAATTACATAAGGAGGGGAGATTGTGAGACCCCAAATTTTATGAATAAAGATTTAAATTTCTCGAAATATTTTTTTGAATATTATGGTGTGGATTTGATATATTGTTATAGTTGTGGGTAATATTTATAATTTTTGCAAATTAAGCAAGTTGTTATATAATATTCGATTGGTCGGGGAATATTCGTTTTAACAGTGAATATTCGTACGACCACAATTATTGGTGGACCCCACAATGGAAGTATTATCGTAGTTAGAAAATGACAGAATTATCATTTTGTAAAAATAACGGCGAAAGTTTTACCTTTAAACTGTTGAACTACTCGGCAGTAAAAGTATAGTAATACGCGTGTTTGCATAGTAGCACACGGTATTGATTATTGATGCTTACGAGAAAAGTCACTCAATTATACTCAATTATTGCTACAGTAATTGTTGCATCATATCTCTCATATTATTGATTCGATTATTGTCACAATATCATCTGTATAATATGTTATATTATTAAATTAATAATTGAGACGACAAATTTATTCTTATTATTATTTACAATACTGACAATGTCTAGAAGCTCTGTCAAGCAGAGGTTTGGTCACCTAATTACGCGCCAATAAGAAGAAATCCTTATCGGAAAGCCCCCTCTTTACTAGGAATGACCTGGTTGTTAAATATTGTGAGTTATAATATTAATGATGAATAAGTCGTGTTGATTAAAGAAGAATTTGATAGTTTCATTGTGTTGGGATTATTAGTGTTAGTGAAAATTGACATTTATTTCAATAATAATTGATGTCTAGAGGTTAAATTGACCAATCGGGTAATTAACCAGATAAATGAACAATTAATTGCTATTGATTCACATGATTATAACTATTTATTCACATGTGTGTACTATTGATTCACATTCATTTACTATTAAGGGAGTTGGTGCAAGATTGATAATAATTGCATGAGTAAGTTAAAAATGGAAGTATAGATGGAGGTACTACACTGTAATTCATATTTTCCCATGTCTAGAACTATTGATTCACATGATTTACTATTGATTCACATGATTTACTATTAGGGGAGATGGTTCAAGTTTGATAATACTTGCAGGACTAAATTAAAAATAAAGAAATAGAGGAAGGTATTATACTGTAATATTTCGAGCCGCAACATGTGCAATTATCGAAACTATATTTTCCTATAAATATATAGAAGCTCATTCTTCCTTCATTTTTCACCAATTCACTAAAGCTATAGAGCAATTATTATAGAGAGAAATTTAGAGAGAAAGAAGAAGAGAAGTCTGCTACCTCAATATTCCAGTATCCAGTCTTCTTTTCAGGTAAGGGGTATTATTCTTTCATATTCATGAAGAGAGTTATTTTTTTTCAATACTCGTAAGGGTTGTAATTCCATTCTTTATTATTATGTTGGAATAACATGTCTATGCGAAGTACCGCATACATGGTGAAATTCTTCTGTTACTCCATTCTTTATTATTCTGTTGGAATAACATGTTTGTGCAGTCTATCACATGCCTGGTGAATTCTGTTTTTATTCCATTCTTTATTATCATGTTAGAATATCCTATCTGTGCGGATTACGCATAACCTGGTTCCATTCTTTATTATTCTGTTGGAATATCCTGTCTGTGCGGGTTACGCATGACCTGGTTCCATTCTTTATTATTCTGTTGGAATATCCTGTCTGTGCGGGTTACGCATGACCTGGTTCCATTCTTTATTATTCTGTTGGGAATAACCTGTCTGTACGGTCTATCGCATGCCTGGTGAATTCTTCTGTTATTCTATTCTTTATTATTCTTTTAGAATAACCTGTCTATGTGGATTACCGCATGCATGGTGAACGACCTTTCATATTCATTCTTTATTAAATTGTGGAAATGATTTGTCTATTTGGATTACCGCATGGTGGGTGAAAATCCATTTGAAGTTTCGTATATTATATTATATTCGTATGAGATATCATTTCTTGTGTACTCATCATAGAATATTATTTTCTTTGGTATTTTTCTTTTACGAGTTACTATTCACCCGATTATTATTCACTCTAGTATTATTCACTCGGGGTATTCGGGGCACTTTTCGTGCCGGAGTACCATTCACGAGTTACTATTCACCCGATTACTATTCACTCTAGTATCATTCACTTAGGTATTTGAGGCACTTTTTGTGTCGAGATACTATTCACGGGGTACTAATCCCGAAGTACAATTCACAGGATACTATTCACCCAAAAAATATATTTCTTTTCTGTCCAAATTATTTTTGGTACATGAATATTATTCTTGAATTTTACTCCACAAAGCAGTATCATGTTGACACTTTGGGCGTTATTGATTTCTGGATAAATTAAATTATAAATCTTTAAAATTTATCATTGAATTTGTTTTGTTGAATTATTATGTCATTATCATCATCCTCATGCTTATATTGTGATGAAAGTTATCTTTGCCTTATGTGCATAGATGGACTTGGTATGAATATGACCAGGGATTATTCGGTATAATCATGACCGTAATGTGACGAATGATGTGGTGAAATTCCTCAGTGGACTGTAGTGCATTGATTGACAGTTTTTGGTATTATTATGACGAGGGATTATTCAGTATAGTCATGACCATTGATGATTCAATGAATATCCTTGGCCCGTAGTGCAGGGAAGAATCGATGATATAGTTTATTTATTAAGCAGAGTCTCAGCGATAAAGTTGATGAAAAACTTTTTAAATCATTAAAGATAGTAGATTTTATGCTCTACTTGACTCTTCTAATGGATTTCTTATTTTCGCTGTAGTTGTTGATCTAAAACTTGTTGTCTAATGTATTCTATCAGTTGTTATACTGTTGAAGGCTATGAATAATTTATTCTGCATTATCTTAGTCATAATATTTCTTACTGAGCTAGTTGAGCTCACCATTTCTTTCACTTTTCTCTTCAAAAAATGAGAATATAGCTGGGATGAGTCGGGGAATGGAGTGATGGTCCATGATAAATGGCTTTAGTAGTCCTCACTATTCTACGGAATAATGTTATAATAATTGTAATGAGGACACCATTGAGTGTCGATATTGTCTAGATGACAATATTCTTGTTTAAACTCTCAGCTATGTTTTGACGTATTTTTACACGACTGTTGTATAATTAAGTTGTATTTGAATTTATGTACCATGTATCTGGCGACTCAAGATGGGTGATGTATACCTGTTTTGGGGACGTCACAGATGCTTTTTCAGTTCTGGGCTTATGAGAGGCTTCATTACCTTCGTCCAGTTACCACTTTAGGCTTGGATACATATTCGTGGGGATACCGATGGCACCATTTTACCTTGGCTGAGGTCCTTATAGAGGAAGACTTTACTCATTTTCGTTTACAGCTGGAGCTGCTGACGGCTGATGTCATCACCTGGGTTCCTTATACTTCAGATTTCTTATCATTGGGTTTTGAGGATGGCTTACCGACTAGGGCAGAGTACATATTTTCTACCCGTCAGATTCCCTTCTTGGCTTAGGGAGGTTAGGAGCTCTACTTGGGAGAGCGAGCTATCAGGTGCATCACATAAGAGATTCACATTCCTCATCTTTCTGAGCGGCGTTCATGGCCTTTGTCCCAGCCTATTAGAGATATTCCTGTGATGGGCTTAGATGGCTTTACATTTTCCAATGGTCTCTATACTCAGGACACTTTTCATCGGTGGTGGATTCATTCCCCGCACCATTGGGGCTCAGACCCATGCTATCCAGTTCCTGGCAGACATGGTGCTTAGATCCGTGTGTATACACTCGAAATTTCTCTTTCCCTGAACTAACCCTACAGGAGGGTAAAAGCATCATTTCACCCTGGTGACAACCCTGAGGAGAGATCAAGGTGCAACGATGCCCAGACACAAAGCAAATTGAAGGAGGATGGCAAAGCTGAGGATGTGACCATAAGACGTTATCGCAACTGTAACGATCGAGAAATTTTGTAATTAATTTAAATATTTATTGAGTTAAATAAATCATTTAAATAATTTATTTATTGAGAAACATAAATAATTGATGGAATTGTGGTGCAATAATTTAGTTAAGTATGCATGTTAACTAAATTCGGGAATGGTAATTTTATTATTTATTTAATTTAAATAAAATAATTAAATTGAATGAATTGTTTAATATTTAAGAAAATAATTAAATTAAATAAACTGATGTTCTAGTATAATTTAATAATTAAATTAGATATATAACGATTTATTAAGTATAAAAGTATAATTATAATGGAAATTATAGTTATTATTGTAAGTTATATAAATTAACTAAATTAAAGTGTGACACAAGGGAACTATATAATATAAATATTATTAAAATAAATTAGAAATCTAAATTAAGGTGTAGCCAAACATGGCCTTATAACCTTTGGCATAACATAACTGGTAGGCGTATTATTATTTTTAACTGATGAACGTGGGGAGGCTTATATCAATTATTCAAAGCTTATTTTTTTTCTAAGGCTAAGAAACACAAAGAATATAGAGAAGGAAACACAGAAGGTTAGAGAGGAATTGAAAGTAATCTCTGTAAATTGATAAGGGTTAGGGGAGGAAGAAGGTTATTGGCAAGCTATTTTACCATATTGCTAGTAGGAAATTCAAGGTATAATCCATTCCTAAATTTCTAAGTTTTAGTTTTGTAATTTAAGTTCTCTGTAATTGATTTTGTTAAATTGTTGTATCAAATGTTGATTTTATGTATGTATACTCTTGCTAAACCTGTTAGTTATCATCTATAATGTGAGATGCCGAATTTTATGTAATGAAAGTATTCAATTTTCTTATAATTATTATTTTATTTCGTAAATGGTTAAATTGATAAAAGGTTAAAGTTAAGGGTGTTATGTGAAAGTTTTTACAAAGTATGCAAGTTGTTAAAAAATATTCGTTTGGTCGGGGAATATTCTTTTTGTCAAGGAATATCCATACGACGGCACAATCATTAGTGGACCCCACAACAGAAGTATTGTCATAGTAAGAAAACGACAGAATTATTTTTTTTATAAAAATAACGGCGAAAGTATTACCGTTAAAAACGTTGAACTACTCGGTAGTAAAAGTACAGTCATACGCGTGGTTGCATAGTAGCAAACGGTATTGATTATTGATGCTTAAGTAAGAAGTCACCCAGTTATACTTAATTATTGCTACAATAATTGCTGCATCATATCTCTCATATTATTGATTCAATTATTGTCATAGTAGCATCTGTATAATATTTTATATTATGAAATCAATAATTGAGACGACAAAGTTATTCATATTATTATTTGCAATATTGACAATATCTAGAAGTTCTGTCAAGGAGAGGTTTGGTCACCTAATTGCGTGCCAATAAGAAGAAATCCTTATCGAAAAGCCCCCTCTTTCCTAGGAACGAACTGGTTGTTATATATTATAAATTATAATATTAATGATGAATAAGTTTGTGTTGATTAAAGATGAAATTGATAGTTCCATTGTGTTGGAATTATTAGTGTTAGTGAAAATCATCATTTATTTCGATAATAATTGACGTCTGGAGGTTATATTGACCAATCGGGTAATTAACCGGATAAATGAGCAATTAATTGCTATTTATTCACATGATTATAACTATTTGTTCACATGTGTGTACTATTGATTCACATTCTTGTACTATTAGAGGAGGTGGTGCAAGATTTATAATACTTGCATGACTAAGTTAAAAATGGAGGTATAGTTGAAGGTACTATACTATAATTAATTTTTTTACATATTTAGAACTATTGAGTCACATGATTTACTATTGATTCACCAGATTTACTATTACGGGAGGTGGTGCAAGTTTGATAATACTTGCAGGATTAAATTTAAAATTAAGAATAAGAGGAAGGTATTGTACTGTAATATTTTGAGCCCCAAAAACGTGCAATTATCAAAATTATATTTTCTTATAAATAGAAGCTCATTCTTCCTTCATTTCTCACCAATTCACTAAAGCTATAGAGCAATTATTATAGAGAGAAATTATAGAGAGAAAGAAGAAGAGAAGTATGCTACCTCACTATTCCAGTATCCAGTCTTCTTCTAAGGTAAGGGGTATTATTCATTCGTATTCATGAAGAGATTTATTTTCTTTTAATACTCATAAGAGTTGTTATTCCATTCTTTATTATTATGTTGGAAGTACATGTCTATGCGAAGTACCGCATACATGGTGAAATTCTTCTGTTATTCTATTCTTTATTATTATGTTGGAATAACCTGTATGTGCGGTCTATCGCATGCCTGGTGAATTCTGTTGTTATTCCATTCTTTATTATTTTATTGGAATATCCTATTTGTGCGGATTACGCATGACCTGGTTCTGTTCTTTATTATTCTGTTGAAATATCCTATCCGTGTGGATTACGCATGACCTGGTTCCATTCTTTATTATTATGTTGGAATATCCTGTCTGTGCGGATTACGCATGACCTGGTTCCATTCCTTATTATTTTGTTGGGAATAACCTGTCTGTGCGGTCTATCGCATACATGGTGAATTCTTCTGTTATTCCAATCTTTATTATTCTGTTGGAATAAGCTGTCTATGTGGATTACCGCATGCATGGGGAATGATCCTTCGTATTCATTCTTTATTAAATTATTGAAATGACCTGTCTACGTGGATTATCAAATGGCGGGTGAAAATCCATTTATAGTTTTGTATATTATATTATACTCGAGATGTGCTTTCCAGCGAGTTCTCTAAATCAGTTGGAGGTTCAATTTTTGGAACTAAAACAAGGAACCGTGACTGTACCAGAATATGCTGTAAAGTTTAATGAGTTGGCAAGGTTTATCACTTATCAAGTTAATACCGATGAGCGTAAGGCAAGATGGTTTGAATAAGGGTTGAAGCCTTGGCTTTATACCAAGGTTTCAATGTTCTAGTTAAACACATTTACGGCTGTACTAGAAAAGGTAATTATCGCAGATGGTGGAAGCGATGCCTTCACCAAGTATAACCAAGAATAGAAGAAGAGAAAGAATGAGAATGAAAACAAGGCTGATGGAAGAAATAATGGAAGTAACAATCAGAAGAGGAAGTGGAGTGAGAATTCGACTGCGGGAGGACAAAAAGGAAGTCAACAAAAGAAAAAGTTTAAAGCTTCTGCTACTTGCGGGAAGAACCATACTGTGGTATGTTTGAAGGGTAAGATGGTGTGTTTCAATTGTGGTCAGGAGGGACATATTTGCATCGAACCTTTTTAGCCCAAAGAAAGGAGCATGTTTAACCTACGGTTCAAAGGATCACATGGCTCGTGATTGCCCCAAAAAAGACAGTAGGAAGTGCAAGTGGACGAAAGGGAAACAACGGTGGTGGTACATTGACTATCACTGGACCAGCACAATCAAGCCGACCTACCGTGCGGACTTTCAATATGACCATGTAGGATGCTGTACAATCTAAGAATGTGGTGTCAGGTATCATTCTGATTAATGGTATTAATGCTTATGTGCTATTTGATTCGGGTGCTACTTATTCATTTATATCCAATGAATTTTCTCAGAACTTAGATTTGCCTCAGGAAGAATTAGATTATCCTTTGAGCATAGAGATTGTGAATAGGGAAATGATTCATGTTAGATTTATATACATGAATTGTAGAGTGGTTATAAAGGGTCACGAGATGATGGTAGATTTGATACCAATTAAACTTGGGGAATTTGATGATATACTAGGAATGGATTGGTTATTTAATTATGGGGCAGTAATTGATTGACAAAAGAAATGTGTTAACTTTATGACTCCGTCAAAGATTATATTCTATGGCAGCAAGTCACCTCGACAATCAAGTTGTCTGACGGTGATGTAAACCAAGAAGTTGTTGAGACAAGGATGTGTATGATACTTAGCCTACATAGTCGATACACAGAAAAAGAGTACGAAGTTAGAAGAGATACTGGTCATAAGAGATTTTGTAGACGTATTTCCAGACGATTTGTCGGGACTTCCGTCGGATCAAGAAATCGAGTTCGTGATTGACCTACTACCAGGAATGACCCTGATATCTAAAGCTCCATATAGAATGGCCCCACTAGAGATGAAAGAGTTGATGGTACATGTGCAAGAATTGCTCAATAAGAAGTTTATCTAGCCGACTGTATCGCCATGGGGAGCATCAATGTTGTTTGTTAAGAAGAAAGATGGATCGATGCGGCTCTACACTGATTACAGAGAATTAAATAAGGTACACGATCAAAAATAAATATCCGTTACCAAGAATTGATGACTTGTTCGATCAACTGAAGGGGGCAAGATATTTCTCAAAGATGGACTTGAGGAGTGGTTATCATCAGTTTATGGTGAGGCCGGAAGATGTATCAAAAATAGCGTTCAGAACTCGGTATGGTCATTACGAGTTTCTGGTTATGTCATTTGGTTTAACCAATGCACCTGCAGCATTCATGGATTTGATGAACAGGGTGTTTAAACCATTCTTAGACAAATTTGTGGTGGTGTTTATTGATGATATATTGGTGTATTTAAAGACCAAGGAGGAACATGTTGAACACTTAAGAGTGACGTTGGAGACATTGAAAAAGAGAAGTTGTACACTAAGTTCTCAAAATGTGAGTTTTGGTTGGAACGCATATAGTTTCTCATACACGTTATTGACAAGGACATAATTTTGGTAGATCCATCAAAAGTGGAAGCTGTAATAAACTGGGATCAGCCGAAGACACCGTCAGAAGTAAGGAGTTTCTTAGGATTGGCAGGATATTATAGGCATTTTATTCAGGATTTTTCCAAGATCGCAACACCGTTGACGAATTGAACTAGGAAGGCGGTTAAGTTTGTTTGGACAGAGAAGTGTGAGGAATGTTTTTGAGAATCAAAGAGGAGGTTGAGTTTAGCACCTACGTTATCATTGCCTGACAATACAGGGAATTTTGTGGTGTATAGTGACGTATCACATAAAGGACTAGGTTGTGTGCTTATGAAAAATGACAAAGTTATTTCATATGCATCACGTTAATTGAAAGATTACGAGAAGGGGTATCCGACTCCTGACTTAGAGTTGGTTACGGTGGTGTTTGCTCTAAAGATTTGGAGACATTATCTGTAATGTCCCGAGAGTTTGAGAATCTAGTACATGATAACGATCCTTAGAGAAAGATAATGAACGGGTCAAAAAATATGTAATACTCAAATATAATTGAGTCTAAGTAAAAGGTTATGAAATAAAACTTACAAGAATTTATTGTGAAGAATGGTCGGAGTGGTAATAAATAAAACCTATATTAAGGTAATGTATTGAAGATATTCAACGATAAATTTTAAAAAGAGATTTGGTGAAATTTGAGTAAGGGAGGTTTCGTTGATTCTGAGGATGGAATCCTTATAAGGGGGGGGGAAGATGTGACAACCCGAATTTTTAAAAGTTATTTAATAATTAAAATTCTTATTATGAGATGTATATATTTTGAATTATGTGTTTTGGTAGGAGGACATTAAATCTATATGAGATTTAATAGTTGATTAAACTATTAAAGAAAGTGAAGAAAATCAGTTATGAAAAAGGAAAAAGGTGGCAAAAGAAATTAACTGAATAATATTAGTTAATTAAAATAGAAATTATATTACGAAAGAATATAACTTAATTGGTATGCCTTGATTGGCGATGGAATTGTTATGGATTAAAATTCATATATAATGTGAGTAATTCACTTAATTAAAATAGTGAATTAATATAATTATATTTGTTTTAATAAATGAGAGGGTAATATATTACATATAAATGTAAAACGTTTATGTAATGGCTTAATATATTACATTTGGTCAAGTGAATGTAAATTAACTATGAGAAAGAGAAGGAATGATATAATTATAAAAAAATGTTGGTGTTAGGATTAATGAATTAAATAAATATTTAAGTTGTGATTAAAGGAATGGATTAACTAAATTATCTCGGGACAAATTATAGAAGGAAACAAGTTATTTAATAATTAAAATTCTTATTATGAGATGTATATATTTTGAATTATGTGTTTTGGTAGGAGGAAATTAAATCTATATGAGATTTAATAGTTGATTAAACTATTAAAGAAAGTGAAGAAAATTAGTTATGAAAAAGAAAAAAGGTGGCAAAAGAAATTAACTGAATAATATTAGTTAATTAAAATAGAAACTATATTATGAAAGAATATAACTTAATTGGTATGCCTTGATTGGCGATGGAATTGTTATGGATTAAAATTCATATATAATGTGAGTAATTCACTAAATTAAAATAGTGAATTAATATAAATATATTTGTTTTAATAAATGTGAGGGTAATATATTACATATAAATGTAAAACGTTTATGTAATGGCTTAATATATTACATTTGGTCAAGTGAATGTAAATTAACTATGAGAAAGAGAAGGACCGATATAATTATAAAAAAATGTTGGTGTTAGGATTAATGAATTAAATAAATATTTAAGTTGTGATTAAAGGAATGGATTAACTAAATTATCTCGGGACAAATTATAGAAGGAAACAAGTTAAATAATTATACATAAAAATTGTATAATTTATTAAAATGATTATTGGAATAAATATTAATTATTCTAATTGAAATGTTTATAAATATGTTCATGAATATAATTTCATTATGTATTGTGTAATAATTATAGATAATATAATTGTGTAATTATTTGGTGTAGCTAGCTAAATAATTTAGTAGTATAGTAAAAGTTTGACACTTAGAGGAGAGGGGATATATTAAATAGTTTAAAATGAAATAAAATGAAAATAAATTAGTAAGAGGATATTTGGGTTCTAGCTAAACATGGCCTAGAGACCCTTTGTATTTGCAATTGTTGAGTCTATTTGTTTTGATAACTGGCTAAACCACGTTAATGTGGGGATCAATTTATTTGCTAAAACACACGCACACACACACACAAGAGTGAGAGAGAGAGAGAGAGAGTGAGAGAGAGAGAGAGAGAAAGTCTCTGAGAAATTTGAGAAGAAGCTTGGACGAATCAAGGAAGAAGAAAAAGGTTTATCATCATCTAATCAAGTTTAAGAAGAATTAAAGGTATTCATCTAGTTTTAAAATTCTAATTTATCGTTTCTCAAGTTCTTCACTTAAAAATCTATTTTGGTTGGGTGATTTGAAGAGATGTTATATATACATATATATATATATATATATATATATATATATATATATATATGTATATGTGTGTGTGTGTGTGTGTGTGTCTAGGTGTATAGTCTAGTATATATAGCCTCTTTAAATGGTTATAGAGTAATCAAAATCATAAGAATATGTTAAAGATGAAAAACTTGGGTTTTGATAGCATATGTTGGAGTCAAAATTGATGGATAGAATATGAAATTAACGATAGATATTGTTAGTATGTTGAAAAACGAAAACAACGAAGTTTAAACGGATTGATTTGGTTTGGAATTGAATCTGTCGGTGAATGATTACGATAAATATATTTAAAACATTAAAAAATAGCATGAACACTGAATTGGAACCCTTAAAATGAATTGTTAATATTTTTGAAGTGTTATAATTATTATGTAGATGAGTAGCTCAGTGTTTCACTAGTTTATAGAGTCGAAAACCAACTAATTCTGACTTAAAATGAAGAAGTTATGAAGATTTGAAGTAAAAACATTGCAAAAACTGTAATATGGGCGAAGCCAAGCGCGGGCACGCCACCCAAGAGTGCGGGCGCACTGCTGGGCGCTGCTTGCTGGCTCGGGCACACTGGAGTGTGACAAAAATGGGCGCGGCCACGCCCAAAGTGTGTTAAGTGTGACTGTTTTGACCTGTTTTGGTAAAACGACCATAACCTTTTCATACGAACTCCGATTGAGGCGATTCAAGATGATCCGGAACGAGTACGAATAGACCTACAACCTTTATGCTTTAATAGTTTCAAGTTGAGTTCGTGAGAAGGAGTCCAAATGGCCATCTTTAAGACTATTGTGTTTTCGGAGGCAATCGGAGGGTGTCAGGCATGCACGTATACGAGTGTAGTGCTTCTGACGATAAAAGATGTTGTTCTAAGTTATAAAACATAAATGTTAGTAAATATAATGATTCTTAACATTAATAAATGATGTATTAGATAAGTTGTATAAGCATACTAAGCAAACACAAGAGAGACAAATTGGGCGTGTGATGAATAAACGTCGAAACGCCGTGACAAGTGTTAATAAATGTAAAAAGTGTTTTAAGTCAAATGAAGTGAATATTATAATATATGAAATAGGGTTAATATAAAACCAATAAGTAATCCTAGAAAGACTTCAATATTTGAATGAACTTCGGGTGTGACCTAAGGAGAAATATAGTGAGATGTAAGTCGAAAGTTAACAAAATCAAATTAATCACATTATGTATTGATAATAGGAAGAGTTATGATATATATATAGTAAAGTTTACATTACAACTACTATGCATTGCTATGTGACTAATAGTTGATGTGCATGATTATATAATTGTGTAGGGCACGTGAAGTGCAAATAGCTGTAAGCTGTTAAACTATTATTGGTAAACAACAACCAAGGCAGGTCTTTCAGTTCCTATTTGCTTTATGACTTGTTTATGAACTGTTTTAAATCTTTATTACAAAAAGCATGATGTGTAATATATGTTGAAAGTATAAAACATTAAGTCAATTTATGACTACATTGATTAAGTAAAGAATGTCGATTGAGTAAGGAACTAAAACTTATTACTTGTTATGTGGACTGAAGCATGTATGAAATGTTAACCCAATGATTATGTTGTATAATCTGAGCATGTTATTTATGTCCTATGTGATGCATAAAAACTGTTAGATTTTGTTGGGCTGTCAAGCTCAACCTTGCAAATAACCACTTTTGCATGTTAAGAATTAAAGGTAATACTATGTGATACTTGAAAGACAAGAATCAGGTGTAATGCATGAAGATTTAGATACTTTAGCTAAAGTTTTTATTTCTTTAAACCATGATTAGGGTTCATGAGATGTACTCAATGTTTTATGATGTATATTTTATGTTGAGTTGTAAAGTTAAAGTTTAAGCTGTCCAATGTATAAAGGATATCGATTCTTTATATAAGTATATATACATTAACTCTAATAAAGTGAATCATGGATTATTTATGATTCAAAGACATGTAGATGATAAAGGTTTTGATTTAGGGAATTAAAGCAAGAAAATAGAAAAGTTTAAATTATTCTGCATTTTATTAAGTTTAACATCTAATAATGATATAAAAATCAAAAGTTAGTCGTGTTATTAATGACCGAAGTCGATAATTGAATTATATGAATTTTGGGGTTGTTACAGTTGGTATCAAAGCTGTAGGTTATAAACCTTAGGTAAGAGTACCCTAGGCTATAACCTTAGAGAATTAAGAAGAAGATGATAAAGAATAAACTTAGATAGAGTTTGATCAATAAGAAATAAATTTAAGACATGTATAGAGAACGGATTAAAATATATATGAGAAGGTTCAAAGAGGAATCTTGAAGACTTATAAAAGACATGAATATGGAGTTACCTGACTCTAGTATTAAGATGTTAAGTGTTAATAAATAGAAAATGTCTACAAGATGAAGGTGATTAAAGTAATAATAAGGAACTCAAATAGAGTTTAATTGATGATAAATTTAGAATGCTTATGAAACAAGTTAAGAAAATATATGTGGGTTCAAAGAAGAACCTGAAGAGTTAAAATTGAGTTGAATAATCATAAGACAACATAATTAAAGAGGAAGTAATGAGGACCGTGAAACCAAAACGATTATAGAATAAGAAAGGAATCATAAAGAAGATGATTGTAGAATAAGATCACGATGTGATTTGGTAAAGTTGTAAAATGATAGATGATCTATAATGAATGAATAGTTATAGCTTGATGCTATAAGAGAATGTACTATAAAATAGTACGAGACAAACTCACGAGGAGTTATAAATAATGAGATACAGAAAATTCGTATTGAGTAAATAGCAAGTTATGGGCAACACAAAGTTAGGTGGGATTTAAATTAAGGACTCATGTGATGGATGAGTCATACAAATCTTTGTATGGACGAGGGTTTTATGCTTGCACTCAATTTATTACATTGATAATTATTGGAATATTGGTGTCGCGCTATCAATGTATATTTGGTAAAAAGGTGATTTCTTTTCTCATGTGTATATTTGATAGTTAGAGGCTATAAGATTAGTAAGATTTTATTAGGATTAAGTGCGAGTTTTTAAACTCATACTTATGGTAAGTTCGTTGTAACGTCCACAAATTTTAAACTCCTTATTAATTAAATATGTGATTTAATTTTAATGAGTTAGTTTTATGAGTCTATTTAAACCTTATGTGGTTATGAATTGATTATATGGAGTCACTAATAGTTGATTTAAATTAGTGGACTAACCCTAAGACTTTGATATCAAGGAATTGATAGGATTCTTAATGATTAAATATTCAAATTATTTGAATATAGTAACAAGAGTTGAACATATTGATTAATTGCAATTTTGAGTAATTAATTGATAATGTGTTAATTAATAATTATTATGAATAAATAATAATTAATGTGTAAAAGAGTAATAATTTATAAAATTATTATATGTTTACTTGATTAATTTTTGCAATATAGTAAACCTTTATTACATGGTAGTTAACTATATATAGTACAAGGTGGCACATTAATATGTCTATATATTATATATATAGACTATATAGTAAGAGTTAATTGCATTCATCTGAGTTGCATAATAATATTGTTATATGATATGAAGTGTGTGGGTAAACATTCATGTATACCCTATTGACATATAATAATATCAATTGTTAAATTAAAAATGATTTTATTAAGTTATTATGATAATAACAGTCACGGTAATTGAAAATGTACATGAATTATATGTATGTGCACTACTTGATATCTTTAATTGGGAAATACATTGTATGCCCTTTAAATCATTATAACCTATTTTGTATGAAATAAATTGTGTAAACATATTTTATAACTAAAGTTTATATTATGTGTATATAAGGTATAAGCCCTTTTTTTTGCATTTCATGTTCTGCAAGTGCTGGAAATTGCTTTGTCCCATAATAAGATCCCATTCTTTTCTTCCACGTGAAAACAAAAGAAAGCTAGCAAGCCTACTCTATTCTTCATCTCAAATTCACCAATCTAGATCAATTAGTGGAAGGGGAGTGGGATTCATGATTGAGATTACGAACTCTCCTTAACCCTTGTGCATTCTTGAAAGCTAATGGTTTGATTTGTGAGGTAATGACATTATCTAGTTAACCATTCTTCTATAAATAAGACCTTCATCTTCCTTGTTGCAATTGCTGAGATTTATTTGCTAAGGAGCTTGTAAGGAGTGAGAGTATTGCAACTCAATTACCTCAAGAGGTATGAAAATCCCAATTTATGTTCTTAGTTGAGTTTTATTAAGATTACTTGAATTAACATGACTTAGCATACTAGCATTGTGTTAAGGTGTATGTGTATATACATAGAACATGTAATTATGGTTGGGAGCATGTTTAAATCAGAGAATTGTATGGATGTTTGATGCTCTGTAGAACAGAGCAAGTTACTGTCTCTGATGCAGGCATGGCGCAGCTACGTCCTATTTGTACTAGGGTTCAACGCAGCTACTCCGTAACCCAAAATCAATTCTGTTTTTAGCATGGCGCAGCTGTGCCCTAATTTTACTAGGGTGCAACACAGCTGCGCCAGGCCTGCACCAGCTCTGATATTTTTTGTTAAGTTTCTGTTGTGCTAACTTGTTAGTATATGGTTAGAGCAAGCATGCAAACTATTTTAGCACACAAACGTAAGTATGAGCATGTAGTATGAACTAGTATAATCATGTTAGTACCTACAATGGACACAATACTTGTGGTCTTGAAATGAAATTGTAGTTTGAAAGTGAACCTTGTCACGAACACATCATGTGAGCATTTTAACATTATGAATATGATAATATGGTTTATATTAACATGAAATGCAAGACTAAAGTGATTAAAGACACTAGCATACATGATTGAAAGATTAGACTATTTCAAAGATAAGAAACTTAAGATTTTTCGAAGCGAACTTGACCAAGACTTTTATCTAATATGTTCTGACTATTTGAACATGTATATGTGACTTTAATATATGCTGTAAAGGCATAAGAGTTATGAGTTAAGATGCCTTAGTGTTAAATTCAAAGAAAATTAGAATGAGGAAGCTAATGTCTTCAAGAAATGAATAAAGTACGTTATGACCATGGAAGCATGTATATTAAGACTCATTATACCTAGAGATATATTGGCATGAACATCGTTTGGTTAATGTATGGTTTTCACTTATTCACACATAGTCATAAAAAGGGAAAATTTTAAAATATGAACTATGTGAGTAAAGTATACATGTGTTGTATATATACAAGCATGACTATTGAGTATTGAATGATCAAGTTGTAAGGCACAAATGATTACATGACCTTGTTATGTTTTAATGATATATAAATTGTAAGTAAACTTATGATAGTGAAGTCAAATATGGTCATGTGTTATATGTGAAAATCTAGCATGTATGTATGTTAAAATATATGTGTAATTGGTGTGTTAGAGTTGGACTGAAGTCAGGAGAGAGAAGCTCAACCTTGGTCTGGCCAAGGGATAGTGCAGCTACACCGTCCCTAAGCCTAGACCAGGGGCAGCTGCGCCGTCCTGCAGTCTTGCCAAGATTCTATTTTTGGTTCTGAAATTGAAGCATGCTTACATGATTTCTTTGCCTTGTAATATATGACTAATATGCCATATAATGTGTTAAGAAGTATGCTATGTGATGACTTGATTATTTTAATTGTAGACTCATAATAGTTTGCATAAACTAATTGAAAGATCGACTTATAATGTTAGGTCATTTCAACGCAAGTTAGTTAAAGCTAGTATTATATTAGTAGCTGAGCAAACAGGCAAGTATCTGAACTATACTTTACATTGTGCAAGTTCCTTAAACTTAATCCAATTATTATATTGAGCAAGTTTCCTTGAACCCTACTTTTATTGAGAAAGTTCCCTAAACTTACTCAAATTTATATTGAGCAAATATCCGAACACTGTTTTATTGTGTTGCAATGTTT
Source organism: Panax japonicus (assembly GCA_020205505.1). Classification (NCBI taxonomy): domain Eukaryota; kingdom Viridiplantae; phylum Streptophyta; class Magnoliopsida; order Apiales; family Araliaceae; genus Panax; species Panax japonicus. The sequence continues at coordinate 48,294,674 of CM035095.1, read as the reverse complement.
CCTAACTTACACAACTTTGTTTGTTGTGAAAGTTTCTTATCCTTCTCATATTGTATTGAGTAGGTTATTGTTGAATTGAAAGTTATTCATTTAAGCTTGAATCTTATTTCCAAGCATGCTATTAAGTGGTTTAATTACCTTAAAATTATTCCACATTGATATTATTGATATTCGCACTTAGTGCACTTGAGTTCATACAGTCTTGGACTTGTACATCATTTAAAGTTTAAATAATTCTTGAACTGTGTGAGATAGAGTCTGAACCTTTGTTCGGTCAAACAAGCGTATGAAGTTTTATAAAAGATATCCAAACCTATTGAGGGTAAGGATTCTTAGACTGAAAGAACACCTCTTTCTATGATAGGGGAGTACCAGGTATCTAATATAAGATACAAAAAATAGATTTAAATGTTATGCATATACATAGTGTACGTGAGGCAAATCCCCTCAAGTACTTATTCTATAGTCAATAACCAAAGGGTCAATTAGCTATTGATTCCATTGGAGTGTTATAGTTCAAAGACTACTTGACTAGCAGTTCTTCTAAAAGCAATCATTACCTTTGCTTATAATATTCATATTGCTGAATCCTTTAGATATTCATATTGTTGAATCCATTACCAGATATTTTTCCATTCATCATGATATATCCTTATTGTTGTATTTAAACTTGTTGGGAAAACTTGTTGCTCATCCTTGCTATATCATGAATTATATTGCAGCTAAGCCCGAGACATCAGAGAAGGACAAGGGTAAAGGAAAGATGTAGAATAGTGGCAAGGAGCAGACTTTACCTTATGCCTAGTTTAAATTACTATTATGTAATATGAACCCTAATGTTTATTGTAGGGTATGTTTGTAAGATGATATTAAGGTTATCGTATCTTGGGACTAGTAACACCTTTTGAATGAACGACATACGTTTATTATTTTTCGCATTTTTGTTATCGTATGTTGTTTAGAGGTGGATGTTTGTATTTTATCCTGATGACCAAACTGGGGTCAGAAGGCCTGGATTTGGAGACGTCACAGGTTGGTATCAAAGTTGTAGGTTATAAACGTTAGGAATGTGAAACCTAGGTTATAACCTTATTAGAAAACTCAAGTAGTGTATGTAAGTGATGGGTTGAGGAAATCCATCGAGTTTTATTGTGATATTGAAGCTGTTTATTTAAATCAAAATGATTAATAGACATCTTAAACTTCTTAATGCTAACATGAAAAGCATATCACATAAAGTCTAATAATTTTCTTCCTATCCTCAGATCATGTCGTCTAGGAGAATTCAGTGGAATCAGAGGGAGGAAGGATCCGTTAACAATGGTGGAGGGGAAAATGTCGATTCAATGCAAAACTTCGTTAACCTGTTAACTGAGGCAATGTAAAACAGACCCTCACCAGCAGCAGGGCATCCAAGACAACACTTGGCTGGCTTTAAGGACTTTAAATTGGTAGGACCACTGGAGTTCCGAGGAACCCTGGACCCAATTGAAGCCCAGACATGGATAGAAGAAATGGAGAAGGTGATTGAGGTCGCACGTGTGGCTGAAGCACAAAAGATGAGTTTTGCCACTTTCATGATGAAGGGCGAAGCTAACTATTGGTGGAAAGCCAATAGGGGCCGAGCAGACAAATGAGTTATTTCTTGGGAGAGATTTAACGAGCTATTCCTTGAGAATTATTTCTCAGAGAATACGCAACAGGATATGGAAGTTAAGTTTCTCGAACTGAAGCAAGGTAGTATGTCTGTCACAGAGTACATGGCAAGATTTAACGAGTTAGCCCGATTCGATTCACATCAGGAAGGCAAGAAGGTTCAAATTAGGACTAAAACCATGAGTACAGAAAGCAGTGGATATATTAAAGATTAAGACTTACTCTGATCTTTTGGAAAGGGCTATCATTACCGAAGGAGGCAATAAAGCCATCGCGCGATTCAAACAAGAAAAGAAGACCAGTTAAGAAAGGCAGAAAGGGGGAAGCAGTGGAGGCAGCAACCCCAATAAGCGTAAATGGACAGAGAGCCAATCCTCTGGAGGTAATAAGTCCGAGGGAGAGGCTAAGAAAAGTATGAAGTGCAACAACTGTGGGAGGAATCACTCAGGGGAGTGCATGAAGGGAAAGAGTGTTTGTTATCGTTGCGGACAATCGGGGCACATGGTTCCTCAATGTCTGAATAAGAAGAAGGGAGGTTGTTTCTCATGTGGAGCCACAGACCATCAAATTAAGGACTGCCCAAAGAAAAAGGGCGATGCAGCTAGCGGCAACCGCAACAACAACAATAATGGACTGAACATTGGAGGGTCAGCCAGTCAAGCCAACAGACCAACGGTACGAACACTCAACATGACCATATAGGATGAGGTGGCGTCTAAGGACGTGGTGTCATGTATAATTTCGATCAATGATATAGATGCATACGTGTTATTTGATTCGGGTGCTACCTGCTCTTTTGTTTCTGAAGAATTTGCTAAATAGTTAGACTTACCCGTGAGAGATTAGAACACCCTATGAACGTAGAAGTAGTGAACAAGGAAATTATCCCCGTAGAATACATTCATAGGAATTGTTATACCGATTTACGAGGATTTAAGCTCAAAGCGGATTTGATACCGATTCATTTGGGGGAGTTCGATGTAATCCTTAGAATTGATTGGTTATTGGTCCATAGAGCAATTATAGACTGTAAGAAGAAGTGTGTACACCTTAAGACTCTGAATAAGTCGAAGGTGGTATTTTATGGTAGTAAATCACCGAGATAATCTCAGTGTCTGACGATGGTGCAAGCACAGAGATTTCTTAGGAAGGGTTGTATAGGTTATTTGGATCACGTTGTTGATACTCGACGAGTCGAGGGTGAACTGAGTTAGATACCTATTGTAAGGGATTTTGTTGATGTCTTCCCCAGATGAGATTCCGGGATTGCCACCGGATAGAGAGATTGATTTTTTCATTGATTTGGCACCAGGGACAGCACCGATATACAAAGTGTCGTATCGTATGGCACCAGTAAAGATTAAAGAACTGATGGCTCAATTATAAGATTTGTTAGATAAGGGATATATTTGACCGAGCGTATCACCGTGGGGAGCACCAGTCTTATTCGTAAAGAAGAAAGATGGGTCGCTAAGACTTTATATCGACTACCAAGAGTTGAACAAGGTCACCATTAAAAATAAGTACCCATTGCCCAGGATAGACGATTTGTTTGATCAGTTGAAGGGGACAAAGTAATTTTCAAAGATTGACTTGAGGACCGGTTATCACCAACTGAAAGTGAGGCCGGAGGATATTCCAAAGACGAACATTCAGAACTTTGTATGGACCCTTTGAGTTTCTGGTAATGTCATTTGGATTAACGAACGTGCCAGCAGCATTTAAGGACTTGATGAACAGAGTGTTCAAACAGTATTTGAATAAGTTTGTTGTCGTATTCATCGATGACATTCTAGTGCATTCAAAAATGGAGGAAGAACACGTCGAGCAACTTTTGATACTGTTGGAGACATTAACGAGGGAGAAGTTGTATTCAAAATTCTCCAAGTATGAGTTTTGGTTGCAAAGATTACAGTTTTTAGGGCACGTTATCGACAAGAATGGTGCTTCGGTGGATCCAGCGAAGGTAGAAACAGTTATCAATTGGAAGAAGTGTGAAGAAATTAGAAGTTTCTTAGGATTGGCGGGATACTATCGAAGATTTATTCGAGATTTTTCAAAATTATCATCACCATTGACCAATCTTACCAGAAAGACAGTTAAGTTCATTTGGACGAAGAAGTGTGAAGAAAGTTTCCTTGAATTGAAGAAGAGGCTTAGTCAAGCACCTGTGTTGGCCTTACCAGGCAACACGGGAGGGTTTATAGTGTATAGTGATGCGTCACACAAAGGACATGGCTGTGTACTGATGCAACACAGTAGAGTCATTGCGTACGCTTCACATCAGTTAAAAGATTATGAGAAGGGATATCTGACTCATGATTTGGAGTTAGCAGCGGTAGTTTTTGCCTTGAAGATTTGGAGACATTATTTATATGGCGAGAAGTGTAAGATATATACGGACCACAAAAGTCTGAAGTATATCTTCACGTAGAGAGAGTTAAACATGACGCAACACCAATAGCTAGAATTGATCAAAGATTATAATTGTGAAATTTTATACCATCCAGGCAAAGCAAATGTAGTGACCGATGCCTTGAGCAGAAAAGGCAGAGAGAAGTTATTGAAGTTGACCATTCAAGAAGAATTGGTGAAATAGTTTGAATGACTAGACTTGGAGATTAAGTATCCAATGGAGACCAACAATGACAGCAAGTTCGACTCTATTGGATAAGCTTAAAGAAGCACAAGAAAAGGATGAATATTGCAATAACATCAAGAAGCGATTGACTGAAGGTGATGAGTTAAAATTTAAGATTTATAGCACTGGACTGCTATTATTTGAATGATGAATTTGGGTAACGTTAGTACCAGAATTGAGATACGAGATTTTCCAAGAAGCGCACAGTACGAGATACTCGATACACCCAGGAAGCACGAAGATGTATCAAGATTTACATCACCACTTCTGGTGGCCAAACATGAAGAGAGAGGTTGTGGAATCCTTAAGTAGATGGCTAACTTGTCAAAGAGTCAAGGAAGATAACCCAAGACAACCCCTACCACGTAGTCACTAGCATCGCACATTAACTATCCCATTCAACCGGTGTGCCCCGTGCCGGGTCCTTTGTTAATGTGGCGCTCCCCGCGCTAGTATAATAGTAGGTTATTTACATGCATTGCACCCCACGCCATCTTCCATGTAGTCATGGCGCGCCCCGCGCCGGTGATGCAGAATGTCCAAAATCCCCAATTTCTTCACATTTTAACTCTTAACCATCATCAACGTATTCTCCTGCACACATAACAAAAATCCATCAAAAGCAACATGAAAAATCTCAAAAACTAACAATATATCATGCTAAATAAGGTTAAATCATAGGTTAAAAACCTAATCATCAGACATAGTTCATGGTCTTAAGACCCTCAGATATTAATCTTGAACTTGTACCCTAATCTTGATTCAAAGAACGAGTTCCTTATTATTTAGTATTCGTTGTTTACTCTTATGTTAATTCTATCATCGTCATTATATTAGTGAGAAATTATTTGCTCACTCTTGCATTTAACACTGTAGCTAAAGTCGAGAAAGTTAACGAGCCGTCTTCTAGCAAGGGCAAGGGCAAGATGTCTAAATGATGAAGACATTTCTGATTTTATTTAATAGAATTCTGTTATGAGACTTGTTTTATTATGTGATGTATTTCGCAGACTTATGTAATAGTTTAAGGTTAGATTACCTGGGATTTATTTTAAGTTGATGTAACCCTTTAATGAAGAGGATTATTGTTTAAGCTATTTAAGTTATGTCTTTATTCTTGATTATGGGTAATTAGATGTAATTGTTTTGGATATTAAGCACCAAATCATGTGGGAATGAAGTACCCGAATTTTGGGGTGTCACAAGTTGGTATCAAAGTGTTAGGTTATGAACCTTAGGTGAGGGAAACCTTAGGAAGTAACCTTTAAGAAGATAGAAAACATAAGTGGTGATACACTCTTATCGAGTTCTAAGGAATGAATTCAGGGAATTCATTAAACATAAATAATAAAGACTTTATGTGATTATGTGTTAATAACTTATGTGCTCGCAAATATCGAAGAGTGACACATAGTAAATAAAACTTAAGGTATTTTTTTGTCAGGATGTTTAATGCTGAAGGATCTAATCAAGCTAGGGAAGAGATACCTCAGGTGCCTAGAGATGAGGAGCCCCGAGATGTCCATGTTATTCAGGAGCAATTGATCAAGAGGGAGCCTTCTCTGTTGGTCGCTGATGAAGGACAGGGGTATGAACCTGTGTCTGATCCAGAGGAGGAGGACTTTGAGGAGATAAGGGTGGAGGATGAGGAAGAGGATCCTGTGGAGTTTCCACTGAACTCCATATTAGTTGAGATGTATGATGAATTATATGACCATAATATAGAGTTACAGGCTAAGGTTGAGGAGCTGAAGGAGCTGGCTGATATGTGTCTGGTTACTATAAAGCAGAAGGATGTGGAGATTCACGAACTCGACACGCGTCTTGGAAGCACGGAATGGAACCTAGTTCACACAGAGGGTCATCGATAGGAGCTGTTAGCAGAGAATGAAAAGATGAAGACTAAAGTTGATAAGCTAAAAGATGATTTGAAGGAGGAGTCAGCTAAGCGTGCGAGAGCAGAAGATGCTTGGATAAAGGCTACGCGTGCAGACCGTGCTGAAGATAAGGTTCAGACGAAGAAGGCCAAGATGAATGAAATGGATTTTGTTTTTCATTCTGCGATTAATACGGCTCAGGACCGTGCCTTTTATTATCCAGCTCAGTTTGAAGACTTGTCATGGTATATGATGGATTGTAGAACTATGTTTCATATCATGGAAGAAGAGCGTATGGAAGTTTCTCGATGTCTAAATATGCCAAGATAGGAAGAGTAATAAGTTATGTGAGAAATAAATTGTAAATCTCTTATTTTGATATAAATAAAGGGGTAAGATGAGTATGTAATTCTGAAACTTTATAAGTTTAGGAAAGTTGATGATTGATAGCAGAGATGTTATCCTTACTATATTTTGAAAGCTATAAATGAATAAAATATCAGAGTTTATTGAAATGTTATGTGTTCAGTTTTAATCTTAAAATGTTTTAAGTTAAACTTTAAATATTCAAGGAATTGAGTAGTAATCTCATAAGCGTATATCTTAAATAGAAAATGCCTCCTAAAAGAAGACAACCACGCCAACAACCACCCCCTGAGTGTTCTACTAATAAAAATAATAACGAGGCCAATGCTAACACGGTTGAGCAGTTGGTGACCTTATTAATAGGAGCACTTACAAATTAGCCACAAACTTGAGTTACGACTTTCAAGGACTTCAAATCGGTTGGACCACCAGAGTTTTAAGGGTCTATGAATCCAGTTGAAGCCCAAACCTGGATCATGGAAATGGAGAAGGTTTTCGACGTTGTCAGGGTCAATGAGGATCAGAAAACCTACTTCACAATGTTTATGTTGATGTCTGAAGCTAGTTATTGGTGGCAAGAGAATAAGGTTCGTGTGGTACAAGGAATATTAGCGTGGAATAGGTTCAATTTTTTTTTGAGATATACTTTCCAAAGAGTTCCCGTAATTAGATGGAAGTTCAATTCTTGGAAGTAAAGCAAGGAACCATGTATGTGCCAGGGTATGCAGTGAAGTTTAATGAGTTGGCAAGGTTTTCTCCGTACCAAGTTAATACAAATGAACGTAAGGCGAGAATGTTTGAGCAAGGGTAGAAGCCTTGGTTGTATAGCAAGGTTTCAATGTTTCAGTTAAATACATTTGCAGAAGTACTAGAAAAGAAAATTATCGCGGAAGGTGGAAGTGATGCATTAACCAAGTATAATGAAGAGTAGAAGAAGAGGAAGAATGAGAGTGAAAACAAGGTTGGTGAAAGCAATAGTGGAAGTAACAACCAGAAGAGGAAGTGGAATGAAAATTCAAATACGGGAGGACATCAAGAAAGTCAACAAAAGTAGAAGTTTGAAACTTGTACTACTTATGGGAAGAACCACACTAGAGTGTGTCTGAAGGTTAAACGAGTGTGCTTTAATTATAGCCAGGAGGGTCACATTGCGCCAAATTGTTTTAGCCCAAAGAAGGGAGCTTGTTTCACCTGCGGGTTGAAGGATCATATAGCCTGTGATTTCCCTAGAAAGACAGCGGAAGGTGCAAGCGGAGGAAAGGGAAGCAACAGCGGTGGTACGTTAATTATCATTGGGCCAATGCAATCAAACCAACCTAGTTCCAGAACTTTTAATATGACCATTCAAGATGTTGTGCAGTCAAAGGATGTGGTGTCAAGTATCATTAATTCAGATCAATGGTATTAATGTTTATGTGTTATTTAATTCAGGTGCTACTTGTTCATTTATATCTGATAATTTTGCTAGGAATTTAGATGTGCCTTAGGAAGAACTAGATTTCCCATTAAGCATAGAGATTATGAATAAGGAAGTGATTCCTGTTAGGTTTATATACAAAAATTATAGGGTGGATATATAGGGCCACAAGATGATGGTAGATTTGATACCGATTAAGCTTGGGGAAGTTGATGTTATACTGGGAATGGATTGGTTATTCAATTACACGACAGTAATTGATTACCAAAAGAAATGTGTTAACCTTATGTCTCCGTCAAAGGTGGTGTTTTATGGCAACAAGTCACCTCGACAAGCAAGTTGTCTGACGGTGATGCAAGCCAAGAAGTTACTAAGATAATGATGTATAGGATACTTAGCCTACATAGTTGATACTCAGAAGAAGAGTGCCAAATTGGAAGAGATACCGATTATTAGAGATTTTGCATATGTATTTCAAGACAATTTACCTGGACTTCCGCTAGATAGAGAGGTTCAGTTCATGATTGATTTAGCGCCAGGAACGACCCCGATATCAAAAGCCCCATATATAATCGCCCTAGTAGAGATGAAGGAGCTTATGGTATAGTTGAAAAAATTATTAGATAAGAAATATATCCAGCCGAGTGTGTCGCTATGGGGAGCGCCGATGCTGTTTGTTAAGAAGAAAAATGGATCTATGCGGCTCTATATTGATTACCGGTTATTGAATAAGGTCACGATTAAAAATAACTATCCATTACCGAGAATCGATGACTTTTTCGATCAACTGAAGGGAGCGAGGTACTTTTTGAAAATAAACTTATTAAGTGGATATCATCAGTTGAAGGTAAGGAAAGAGGATGTACCGAAAACTGCATTTAGAACTCGGTATGGTAATTACGAGTTTCTGGTTATGTCATTTGGTTTAACTAATGCACCTACAGTGTTCATGGATTTGATGAACAGGATGTTTAAACCTTTCTTAGATAAATTTGTAGTGGTGTTTATTGACGATATATTGGTGTATTCTAAAACCAAGGAAGAGCACGTTGAACACTTAAGGGTTACATTGGAGACATTAAGAAGAGAGAAATGTGAGTTTTGGTTAGAACGTGTGCAGTTTCTTGGGCACATTATTGACAAAGACAAAATCTCGGTAGATCCATCAAAAGGTGAAGCTATAATAAATTAGGATCAGCCAATGACACTGTCAGAAGTAAGTAGTTTCTTGGGATTAGCAGGTTACTGTAGGCGTTTTATTCAAGATTTTTCCAAGATCGCAACTCCGTTGACTAATTTAACTAGAGAGGCAGTTAAGTTTGTTTGGACAGAGAAGTGTGAGGAGAATTTTCAAGAGTTAAAGAAGAGATTGAGTTCAGTACATGTGTTGTCATTCCCTAGTGATACAGGGAATTTTGTGGTATATATTGACGCATCTCATAAAGGACTAGGTTGTGTTCTTATGCAGAACGATAGGGTTATTATGTATGCATCGCATCAATTGAAGGATTACGAGAAAGGGTATCCGATTCATGATTTGGAGTTGGCTGCGGTGGTGTTTGCTTTGAAGATTTAGAGGCACTATCTTTATGGAGAGAGGTGTGAGATATATACATACCATAAAAGTCTGAAGTATATCTTTACGCATAAGGATTTGAATATGAGACGGAGAAGATGGCTAGAGATAATTAAAGACTATAACTGTGAGATTCTTTATCATCCCGGAAAGGCGAATGTTGTTGCCGATGCCTTAAGTAGAAAGGGTCGGGAGAAATTAATGGTGTTGAATGCTTAGGAAAAAAACTTTTAGCAGAAATGGCCAAAATGGAGTTGGAAATTAAATATCCGATAGAATCAGATAAAAATTTGTACCAAATGTTGGGAAGTTCAATTTTGGTGGATAAGGTGAAGAATGCATAACTTCAAGATGAAAACTGTGAATAGGTAAAAAGAAAAGTGTCTAAAGGTGAAGAAGACAAATATAAAGTTGATAAGGAAGGGTTACTTTGATTTGAACGAAGAATTTGGGTTCCGCCAGTACCGGAAACTAAATAGGAAATTTTGAGTGAGGCTCATAACTTACGATATTCGATTCACCCTAGAAGTACAAAAATGTACCAGGATCTCAAACATCATTTCTGGTGGTCAAATATGAAAAAGAATGTTGCTGAATGTTTAGCGAAATGCTTAACATGTCAGAAAGTTAAAGCTAAACATCAAAGGCCAAGCGGGTTGTTAAAACCATTAGAAATACCGGAATAGAAATGGGAGCATATCACAATGAATTTTACGGTAGGTCTTCCAATGACTTAACAAGGTTATGATGGGATCTCGGTGATTGTCGATCGATTGACAAAGTCGGCATACTTTTTACCAATCAAGATTAGATTTAAACTAGATCGTTTGGAAAAACTGTACGTGAAGGAAATTATATCAAGACACGGTGTCCCGGTGTCGATTGTATCAGATAGAGATCCACATTTCACATCAAATTTCTTGAAACGTCTACAGGAATGTTTGGGGACGCAGTTGAGAATGAGCACAACGTATCATCCTCAAATCAACGGACAAAGTGAGAGGACAATCCATACATTGGACGATATGCTCAGAGCATATATTATGGATTTTAAAGGGAATTGGGATGACCATCTACCGTTGGTTGAATTTGCATATAATAGCAGTTATCACGTAAGTATTGGCATGTCACCTTACGAAGCGTTATACAACATGAAATACAGAACTCTGTTATTCTAGGACGAAGTTGGAGAACGTCAGCTATTAGGTCCAGAATTGGTACAACAGACAGTCAAAATCGTCAGGGTGATTCGGGCAAGATTGATAGCTACAGAAGATAGGCAGAAGAAATATACCGATCAACACCGACAAAATTGGGAATTTGATGTCAGTAGTTTTGTTTTCTTGAAGGTGTCTCCCTGGAAAGGGAAGATACATTTTGGTAAAAAGGGAAAACTAAGCCCTAGGTTTATAGGACCTTTTGAAGTGTTACGACGAGTTGGTGAAGTGGCTTATGAAATTGCTCTACCTCCGAAACTAGAACATATTAATAACATTTTCCATGTTTCGGTATTAAGACCATATAAGACCGATTATAAACATGTTATAGAATACGAACCGTTACAGTTTGAAAAAGACTTGTCTTATAAAGAAATTCCTGTTCAAATAGTTGATAGAAAAGAGCAGCTTCTCAAAAACAAAATAATACCTTCTATTAAGGTAATTTGGAAAAATCAAAATGCCGAGGAAGCTACGTGGAAACTTGAAGATGTTATGATGAAAAATTATCCTCAGTTATTTGCATAATTTTGTACAGCGATTCTGGAGACAAGATCTTGTTAAGGAGGGAAGAATGTGACTAAATGAATTTATTGAGTTGTGATTCTGGGGACAGAATCCTTTTAAGGAGGGAAGAATGTAACGAATGAGAATTTTGAAATAATTTTATTAATTTTAAATATTTATTGGGTTAAACAAATATTTGAGTTGATTTATTTATTGAGATAAATAAATATCTGACGAAATTATTGTGCAATAACTTATTTAAAGTGTGTTATGATAATTAAGCTAATGTATGATAATTTTATGATTTGAAGATTTAATTTAATGAGATAATTAAATCAAATGAATTATTAAATAATTATAATATCATTCTAATTTAATTTAACAATTAAATCAGATATTTATTAATTTTCTAAATAAAATTATAATTTATTATGGGAATTATAATTATATGGTAAATGATTAATTTGATTTAAGAGTTATGTAATTAACTAAATAAAGGTGTGACAAGGGAACTATATGATAAGAAAATATAAAAAATAAGTTGAGGAAAAGTTTAAGTGTGTAGCCAAACATGGCCTTGTGGCCTTTGGCATATTATAACTGATAAAGCTTTTTGTTTTTTACCTGATGTTTTAATTTTGCGCGTAGTGGCTATATCAGTTGGTTTTCTTTACGTGCTATCATCTGGTTAATCCAAAGTCTAAAGAGAGCAGAGAAAATACAAAGAAAATTGAGAGAGAGAGAGAGCTTGAGAGAAAATTAAGAAATTAGAGAAGATGAGACTTTGGAAATCAAGGGAACAAACTTGTTAATCATCTTTGCTAGTGTAAACAAGGAATTCAAGGTATAATCTAACTTATATGTTCTTGAGTTTCTTTTAAAGTGGAGTTTTAATTTGTGAGAATTTGGATTATATGTGTGTGTATTACTTTATGTAATTCATTGGTTATCATCTATAAATGATTTTTAGTTAGAAAATTCATAGAATTATGTTTTAGAGATTTTTGTGTTCTTGAGTTTTCTTTTGGAGAAAAAGGGAAGATTTGGTTGATGATTTGTTAGAATAGTTGATATTTGTGTTGAAGATGGTTTATAATATGTTATACGTTATTTTCAAACTATTTTGAAGTATCAAATTCTTGTGAAGTCATGTTTAAGAAGAAGGAATTGGTTTTGGTTGAATATGTACAATATGGTATATTTTGAGTTAAAAATTTAAGTTCAATTCATGTAAGAACCTGTTAATTGATAATTGTTACTGTTAGTATACTGAAATACGAAAATAATACATTTGGAATGAATTAATTTGGTGGATTAACGAAGTTGTAGTAATATGATTCGCTAAACATGTCAAAATTTGAGTTATAATCATGAACATATTTTATCCTTTAAATTTGGTTGTTTTTGTTGTTAGAAGTGTAATATGCATACTTAGTGATGTTGTTAATAAGTTTATAGCTTTTGGGTTTGATGAAGTTCTTATAAGTTAAAGAAATTGGGTTATTTGGGTTGAACTATGAAGCAAGATATGCAGTCTGCAGTTTCTATCTGCGTACCTGCGTAGCTGAACCGGTACCAAAGGCAAAGAGCATTCTGGGTTTAAGCACCAGCACAGTTGAGCCGGTGCCAAGGCTTGGGGCAGCACAGTTGCGTACTCCCTTGAGCATAACAAAGTGTTTTTTTAGTTTAGGTACGTTATGTGTTGGCCTAACCTAGTCTAAGATGCATGATAATGTGTTAAACATATAATAAGATTCTAAAATAGATTATAAGCACGAGTTCAATGATTTCAAATTGTAAAGTTAATAATGTGACCCCCCCCCCAAAAAAAAATAAATTAAATTGGTATACATCACCCATTCTGAGTCGCCAAATACATGGTACAAAACTTAAATAGAAACTTCATTTATACAAAAAAAACATAGCTGAGAGTTTTAACACGGATATTGTCTCGTAGACAGTATCCAAACTCAAAAAAAGTCTTCATTACAATTATTATTACACTAATTCATAGAATAGTGAGGACTACTATATCCACCATCTCGGACCATCACTCCATTCCCCGACTAGTCTCGGCTATGTTCTCATTTCTTGAAGAGAATAATGAAAGCAAAGGGTGAGCTCAACTAGCCCAGTAAGAAATATTATGACTAATATAATGCAGAATAAATTATTATTAGCCTTCAACAGTGTTAAACTGATAGAATACAATAAACAATAAGTTTAACTACAATGGAACAAGCAATCCATTAGAAGCGTCAAGTAGAGCATGATATTTACTATCTTCTATTATTTAAAAAGTTTATCATCAATTATATCGTTAAGACTCAACTTAAAAAATAATCCACATCACTGAATTATCCATGCACTATGGGCCAAGGATATTCATTAGTATCACATCCATGAATTATCCATGCACTACGGGCCAAGGATATTCGTGTTATCACCAAAGGTCATGATCATGCCAATAATTGTCCATCAATGCAATACGGGCCAATGAGGACTTTTACCACATCATTTGTAACATTACAAGTCATGATTATACCAAATGATCCCTGGTCATAATCATACCAATCAACAGTCCATCTATGCACTACGGGCCAAAGATGACTCTCATCACAATATAAGCATGAGGATGATGACAATGATATAATAATTCAATTAAATGAAAGCAAACGATAAATTTTAAAGATTTATAATTCAATTTATCTAGAATTCAATATTGTCCAAATTGTCAACATGATACTGCTTTGTGGAGTAAAATTCAAGAATAATATTATATCAAAAATGATTTGGAAAGAAAAGAAATCAATTTTTTTATGAATAGTACCTCAGGTGAATAGTACCTCGTGAATAGTACTTCGAGAATAGTACCCCGACATGAAAAAATTAAAAATTATCAAGAATGTTCAGAATAATATTTCTGTGAAAAGATACTAGATGAAGCACAAATTTCAATGATATTCTACTAATTTCACGGAGTATAAAAACAATACCTTAACAAAATGAGTGTAGAATTCAGAATCTGAAACGAAATAATATTACTTACATACTACAGAGTATGAAAGAAAATATTATTTCATACAAATATTGAACAAAAATAATATCTCTTACCTTAAAAGGAGAGTACTTCTGACTGGTAGGGCGGGGATATTACTGAAGAAAACTTATACTATTTTCTATGCTCAAAGCTTCCTTAAACTCTAAAGAAATATGCTCAATATTATAGAAGAAGAATTCTCTGAATCTGGTGTGATTTTTAATTCTAAACTAAGCATCTTCCTTATAGGAGAATGGAAGGATACTATTCATAAATTTTATTCACGGACGCAAAGTGGGGAAAAAATATCACAGGCATTCGGCGTCTAAATTTACATGATTTACTATACAAACACTATGCATAATAAAATATAATATATTCTATTTTTTATAAAAAAAAATAAAACTTATAATAATAATAATAATATACTCCCTCCCGAGCAGGCAACTTCCCACCCCCCACCCCATTTCAAAATAATATATATATATATATATATATATATATATATATATATATATATATATATAATATAGACGACAATAAAATGACTGAAAGGGTTCAATATGTCATTTAAGATATTTTAAAATTCACTGGGAGCATTTTTTAGGCCAAATGCCTGGACATTCCATTCATAATGACAGAATGGAGTAGTAAATGATGTTTTGTAACTATCATCAGGATGAATGGCAATTTTCCAGAAACCGGATTTAAGGTCAAATTTACTGAATATTGTTGCATGACTCAATCTATTGACAAGGTCGTCTTTATTAGGAAGAGGATACCTAATCCATTCTAAGACCTTATTCAATGGTTTATAATTGATAACTAAACGAGGAACTCCACATTTTTTCTCTGCCTCATTGTTGACATAAAAGGCAGGACAAGACCAAGGGGATTTACTAGGTTTAATTAGTCCTTTACTTAGGAGATCATTGATTTCCTTTTTGCATAACTCCATCTGTTCATGATTCATTTGAATAGGCCTGGCCTTAGTAGGAATTAAATGTTCTTTAAATTCCTTAGCATAAGGGAGCCTAGCCATATGCTTCTTCCTATACCAAAAGGCATTGGGAGAATCAGAACAAAGATTATCTTTTAAATAGATTTTTAATTCTTCAATTTGGTGTTGAACTCTTTTACTTAAAAGCTGCCCTTCAATTCGTTTATAATTAATTTCTTCTTTCAAAAATTTCAAATTTGTTGATTTATTGTTAAGTAAATTTAATCAGTTAGAGATAGACCATTTGGGGTCGCTAACAGATAAATCAAAAGAAGAAGCAGTAGTGCATATAGAAATTACACAAAATAATTGCTAATTTAAAAACTTTATTGATTACTGAGATTATGTACATACAGAAATATAAAATTAACTTACAATTTAGAACATTTAACTAGAGAAGTGGAGAAGAGGGGTTGAGTAGGTTGTTCAGAGGTAGAAACTAAAGATTTGTCTGAGAGAGAGAGAGAGCTCAGAGTCTTTCTAAGTTTCGAAATCTGAAGAACCAAATGAGCTCTGCGTCCTTTTATAGAATAAGGAAGGAGAACTATTACATTAACTGGGGTAATAACTATTACAACCACTGAGGTAAAGCAAAAACATGTTACCTAAGTGAAAGTAAAAGTAAAAGTGATTGATTACAGACAACTTTTACTATTGATGAACAGTGCTACAGTACTGACCTTTTTACTATTCATGGACGCTTTCGGCAACTTTTGACGAAGAGGCCGACAGCTTTTGACTTATCGGATGCTTTCGATGGAAAAGAAAGAGCATCTTCTGTAAAGGTAAATGCATGTGACTGGGGCTACTTTCGGTGGGAAAGTAGATTCTTCTGAATAAATGGCTGCCGGAGCAGGTGCTGGATTTACTGTGGATTTCAGGCAAATGGATCTTGAGCATCCTGGAGGTTAACTGTGTCGTAAGGATCATAATCGCCATCATCATCGGCGAACTGACTGACTGAATCACCCTGGGAGGAATGAGTAGAAGCCTCTTCATGTAAAGCTTCATCAATTCTTTTATTGAGAACCTGTGCAATTTTTAATAATTCTTTACTGGTACAATCCTTAAAATCTGAAATACTACGGGAACATGATGATCCAATAGGACTGACTTTGGATATTGACTGTTTTGAGACTAACTCTGACTCTTTTTTGGCTGTAGAACAAGCCTTGACTGGAATAGATGGGATCGGAGTAGTAGGAAACTCCTGTTGAACCTGACTAATTATTCTATCGACATTGAATTTATCCCACCATTTGATATAAATGAGGCGAGATACACGGGGAAGTGGATCATTGGGAATACTATTGACTGGAGTACCGGGCCATTTGAGAATCCAAGGAATTTTATATTTACTGACAAACAAAAGAGTGGGTGGAACTCCTTCATTCAATTGGGTAGGTTTATAGTTATTATTGAAGTGATTAATCTGGACCTTCAAAGGGTTAGGAAGAAGATCGTAACAAGATCCTAACCTATACCACCAAAGGACGAACCAATAAGGAAATGGACTTTTGAATTTATGGTCAAATTGTAAGAACCATGAATGACTAAGTGACTCATTCTGGTGAAGGAGAACCTTATACTAGGCTTCAATGTAGTCATAATAACAAAACTGGTGATCTTGATTGGAAAGATTCATGAGATCGAAGGGATGCTTTCCCCAATCAGAGATTTGAATAAACTGTTTGATATACATAGAATGATAGAGAATTTTTGACTTATCATTCTGTGCATAAATGGGTTTGATATTTACTGACTCTGTTTCCAGAAGAATATCCTTATAGTACACAAAAGACTTATAAGGAGCTAGAGGTTGGAAGTGCCATCCAGGGGGAAAAAACTGGGCAGCAAGTTTACTGGGATCATTTTTTGGTTTCATGATGGGTTCAATATGAAATAAATAGCTTTCCCATCTGAGCATATACTCAGTAGGAGGATGACTAGGAGCTGAGGACGAAGCCTTAGCAGGATTACTGAAAGGATCAATCGGAACATGTTGACTGACCAAAGCCGAACTGTAAGGCTTAGGCATGGTGCCAAGAACAGTGAATTTATTACTAGTTTGAATGGTTGGGTTAACTGGATGAGAAATCATGGTTCCTCTGGGTTGACTAATAGGGCCAGAAGGGCGACCTGGTCCTTTTGAGGATGATGCTCCTCTGGTGCTCATTGAAAGGTACCTGTATTGATAAATTCTCGAGTGAGAAAATTAGGAACTGAATTGTTACTTCCTTTGATATATTCAATTTCAAAGTCAAAAATACTTAATAAAGCTTGCCATCTAGCGAAAGAATGCTTAGAGGCTAGATTTTGAACGTCTTTTTCTAATATATACTTTGCTGATTTGCAATCAATACGAACTAAGAATTTTTGATTTAATAAATCACTTTGAAATTTAGTAATACATAAAACTAAAGAAAGTATTTCTTTTTTAATAGTACTGTAATTTAATTGTGTAGTATTCCATGCACCGAAATGAAATCGAACAATCTGTTTAGGGGAGCTAGGTGTTAACTTTTGTTTTAGAATGCCTCCGAATCCAATATCTGAAGCGTCAGTTTCAACAATTTTCAATGCTGAATCATTGGAAATACCAAGACAGGGCAATGCCTTAACGTATTTTTTAACTTGTTGGACGACGGAAGTATGAATGTCAGTCCAGGGTGGGGGATTGTCTTGCAAATGCTGAAAGAGAGGTTTGCAAATCTTTCTGAGATTCTTGTAAAACTTGCCTATATAATTAAGCGAGCCAAGAAATCTTTGCAGTTGGGTTTTGTTGGTTATCTTATCGGGAAACTTGTCAGTGAATTGAATAGCTCGTTCAATGGGCTGAACTTGTCCTCTGAAGATATTAAGACCAAGAAACCTTATTCTAACCTGAAACAGGCTGCATTTGGAAGGTAAAAGAACTAGACCATTGTCTTTAACTGTCTTGAAGAATGATTTCAAGTGTTTAATGTGTTCTTCAATGGTCATTGAAAAAACAAGGATATCATCAATATAGACGACAATAAAATGACTGAAAGGGTTCAATATGTCATTTAAGATATTTTGAAATTCACTGGGAGCATTTTTTAGGCCAAATGCCTGGACATTGCATTCATAATGACCGAATGGAGTGGTAATGCTGTTTTGTAACTATCATTAGGATGAATGGCAATTTGCCAGAAACCGGATTTAAGGTCGAATTTACTGAATATTGTTGCATGACTCAATCTATTGACAAGGTCGTCTTTATTAGGAAGAGGATACCTAATCCATTCTAAGACCTTATTCAATGGTTTATAATTGATAACTAAACGAGGAACTCCACGTTCTTTCTCTGCCTCGTTGTTGACATAAAAGGCAGGACAAGACCAAGGGGATTTACTAGGTTTAATTAGTCCTTTACTTAGGAGATCATTGATTTCCTTTTTGCATAACTTCATCTGTTCATGATTCATTTGAATAGGCCTGGCCTTAGTAGGAATTAAATGTTCTTTAAATTCCTTAGCATAAAGGAGCCTAACCATATGCTTCTTCCTATACCAAAAGGTATTGGGAGAATCAGAACAAAGATTATCTTTTAAATAGATTTTTAATTCTTCAATTTGGTGTTGAACTCTTTTACTTAAAAGCTTCCCTTCAATTCGTTTATAATTAATTTCTTCTTTCAAAAATTTCAAATGTGTTGATTTACTGTTAAGTAAATTTAATGAGTTAGAGATAGATTCTTCCTGAATGAATTTTAAATCTCTCTCTTTAGGTTTAATAAGAAATTTAAATGTTATTTTCTTTCCTAAGTGTCTACAACTTAGGCCTTCATTACTAGTAGTAAATGGATAGAGTAAATATATAAATGGTAATCCTAAGATGACTTTATCTGTAAGATTTCGAATCAAAACAAATGATGTTTTGAAACACATCATCTTGACAGATATGAACTTTAGGTAATTTATATTTAATTTCCATTTGGCTACCATTAGCCGAATTTAGTCTTTCACTGGTTTTCCTAAAATACTTGGTTGGGATAAGACCTTCTTGTATACAGTTTAGATCTGCACCCGTATCTATAAGAGCAGAAAGCCGTATAGAGAAATTTTTATCAACAAACAGTTTAACTGAAATATTCCATTTCTGAATGGTAATATCCTTAATTCTTTTAAGTGTAAGTCCTTGTATAACTTGATCTGATTCTTCTTTAACATTAGATGATTCTGGTTCATCAGGATTTTCATCACTAGATGTAGAATCATTAATTTGAAGATCGGATCTTTTATCATTAAATTCCTTTTTTAAATTGGAAACGTCTAATTTTAAACTTGTAATTTCCCTTTTTAATTTATTAACTTCTAGATTTAATTCTGGAAGAGTGATTTCTTTAACAGGAGATTTAAATCATTCTAAAGTTTTATTGAGACTAAAAATTGGTTTTTCTTTAGCTTTAATGATTTTTTCATTATTATCTTTAGTTAATAAATTCTTTAACTGTTTAGTGTACTGGGCCTTTAGTTTAGGATCAGTAATTTTACTAATTAACTCTATTAACAAAGAGCTTTCTTCATCATCTTTGTTAAGTACATTAATTTTTTTAGTGCAACATTTTTCATTGCAATTATCTGCACAAATAGTGACTTCTTCTGCGTCACTGCTTGATGCATTATTACTGATGGTATTGGAAGAATACGAGGAAATAGAACCACCATCATTACTGACATCGTTCTCAATTCTCATAAGTTCCAATATATGTTCAGTGTCTTCACTTGAGATATTTAGCTGATTTTATTTCTGTTTAATTTTACATTCATTTTTATAATAACCTTTTTGCCCGCAATTGTGGCAAACAATTTTACTCTTATCATATTTTTTGGACTTAATATGTCGTTTATTTGTAGTTTTGGGCTTATTATAATAATTGTCTTGATTTTTATTTTTGTGGTAACAACTTTTTCTTCTTTTATGTTTAGTATTTTTGTGAGATTCAATATGTTTATGCCTATACTTTCTTCGAGAGGGAGCAATAGGAGGCAAGCCATACTGTTCACAAAAAGTGCCTAATTCATATTTAGCTTTTTTCTTGTCTTTACTAGTTTGTTTGGCTAATTTAAAATCTATGCACATTTTTATCCTATTTTTTGAATATGACTTATTATATCACCGTAGGTTAAATTATCATAATCAATGTACCCTAGATTTTTACCTAGTTCTTCACGAACCTCATGGGCAAATAAAGAAGGTAAACAGTTTATGAATTTTTCTTTCCAAAAAGGTTTATTACTGTCATTGCGTAACATAACTCGATATGTAAAGACATCTTTGTACCACCTAAAATCACTTAGGGTGGGACAAGTAAGATTGCTCAATTGATCGTGAATTCTTTCTGTGATATTACTGGGAGTGCAAATAAAGTGTTTTATTATGGTAAATATAAGTGTATTAACCCCATCTGGCGGTCCTACGCCAAGTTCTTCATTGAAGATAGGGTTGTCATCATCATCTAACTGGACAGCGTGGATTATTGATATTCTAGCATCTTCAATGAGATGTTTTTCCCACCAAGATCTGAGGATACCCGTAAATCCACTTACTATTAATTCAACAATGTCTGGTTGAGACAAATTATTGAATTTAGTGATGTAACTATTTGCAACCATGGACATGTGATTAAGTTTATTTAAAATTTCTTGTTCACTAAAATCGTCAATGTTCCATTCATAAATTTTATTAGATGAGACTGAGAATTGTTTATCTAGATTTCTCTCTTCGAACTGTAAGTCCGTAGGAGTGGGTCTAGAGTACCAATTCCTAGTTATACTGGTATTTTTAACTGTTAACTTGTTTAGTTGATCATTGAAGTCTGGTAATGAATCAGAATCATCTGATTGACTACTGCTTTCATTATCAGTTTCAGCTTGATCAATAGTGGCAATTGTACCACTTGTACCAGGTTCATTTTTAAGTTTTTTAAATAACTTATCAATTGATTTGACTAGTTTATCAACATCAGATGGTAATCCTAACTTATATCTATTTTTAGGTAATTTTATTAGAGGCTGTTCATTTTTTAAGTTGGGATTTTTAATAATAGACTCTTCGAATCTTTCTTCAATTCTATCAAGCTGTTTTCCAATAGTTGCTAGATATTGGTTGTTAAAGTTTAATTGTTCTATTATTTTTTTATCATTATTATTGGTGTCTGGAATTTTAAATGGACTAGCTATAACTGAAGTGTTTTTAACTGCGATTAGAACTGTTTCTAAAGGAGGATGACTAGAAGAAACTTTTGACTTATCTTCTTTCGTCCATTGAGTTTTGGTGATTACATTACATTTACTTTGAAATTGTTCATACCAATCATAAAATGTAATATTCATACTTTCATTTTTAATAAATCTTTTCCATCTATTAACTATCTTATCACGCTCTTTTTCAGTTGGGTGATTAGATCTAAATAAATGTCTCTTTTCTTTATTAGATTTAGAATTAAAATCCTTTACTAGATTGTCCCAATCTAATACGAATTCTTTTTTAATGACTCTCAGTTGATTGTGAATAGGAATATCAAAATCTGACTGAGTGGGCATCACAGAAGAAGTGGGAGAAGAAGAACCTGTTTCTTCTACAAAATCTTTGTGAGCATAACAAGGATGACTAGTTTGACCCTGATTAAGAATTCCTTTTAATTTAATATCTTTAATTGAAGGATCACTGAGTACTTCAGTATCTCTTCGAGCATAAGACGAAGGTGCTGAGGAACTAGTGAAATCTTCAATAACGACAGGTCGTCTGGTCCGTTCAAAACTTATTTTGACCGTTCCATCTGAGAATTGTCGAACGTTTTCTATATTTAATAAATTATTAATTATAGGCTGTTGAGGTATTTCATTAGGTAAAATCCATTGACTATGAAGTGTAATATCCTTCCAAAGAATTGTTCTTGGAACTTGAATATTAGCATCAGTAGTAGAACTTTGAATTAATACAGTTAAATCTTTAGGACTTTTATTTAACGCATGTACATTCAAATTCGTTTTCATAGTTTTATAATAAATTCTATAGATTAATGCAATAGGCTGAGAACCCTCAATCATGTGAGTGATTTCGCCTGAAGTCTTAATATTTAATGTTAAAGCTTTTAGTAAATGCTGATCACTAAGGCTCAAGGTGAAATCAGGAAAGCAATTAAAATGGACAGGTCCATTGTGCAGACTTAATTCCATTGCGCCTATAATACTGGGGTGATAATTCAAGAATCTAGCATCTCTAAGACAGAGATAGATACATGAATTAATTCCTTTAATGTTTAATGGTTTTACTTCAACTTGAACCAAACCAATATGAATGAAATTGTAACCCTTTTTCCTATGTTTTTAATGATATCTGGGTCAAGGAGACTACAATTTTCATATTCTTTATTAATGGCATAAACTTTTTCAACTGTTTTAACATTATAATCAGTTTTAAAATTATCTAAAAATGTTGACTGGTAAATTTCTTTGGGAGAAACCCTATGTATATTCCAATTATGTAAGGTTTGACTGATATCTTCATAACTATGAGTTTCTTGGTTAACTATGTCTGGAACTGAAGGTAAAGTTGACCTGTGACTAGTTGAAGAGTTAGATCTAAATAACTTATTCATTATACTGGTTTCAAAACGAAGTTTTACTCTTTATCTTCCATACAGACCCTCTTACCTTGAGTAGACTCATACCCTAAACCAAATACCCTAAAATGCTCACACAAGAGACTTACAGGGGCAGACACGACAAAGGGTGGACTACAGTAAGTTAGGTGATTTCAGATGCAGAATAAAGAAGAAGTTTTGAAAATAGTATGAATGATAGATTACTAAAATCTTACTAGCAACTAGAACAAACAACTTGGCTCTGATACCATTTGGGGGCGCTAACAGATAAATCAAAAGAAATAAGTATAGGAAGAAGTGGTATTATAACATATATTCCACCCACTCGTAGCATTAAACATATATATATATATATATATATATATATATATATATATATATATATATATATATATATATATAACAAAACTGAGATAACTTCTCCCGATTATTTTCAAAAATGGGTAAGTGGGGGGTCCATATAATAAACAAAATTTACAACAAATACATCATAAAAATTTCCTCTATTTATCTCAACTTATCTGGCTTCACAAAACACATTTTTGAACAATAGTTATTGTAACGTCCCCAAAATTCATACAATTTAATTCTCAACTTCGGTCGTTATTAACACGTCTATCTTTTGATTTTACATCATTATTGGATGTCAAACTATATAAAATGCGGAATAATTTAAACTTTTATGTCTTCTTACTTTAATTTCTTGAATCAAAACCTTTATCATCTACATGTCTTTGAATCAATCTTATTTTATGATTCACTTTATCACTGTTATTATAAAATTTTACATTTCAATCCGATAACCTTTATATATCAGATAACTCTAACATTAGCTTTACAACTCAACATAAAACTATATATCATAAAACATTTAGTACATTTCACGAGTCTTAATTATGGTATAAAGAATTAACAACTTTAGCTAAAATATTAATCTTCGTGTATTATTTCTGATCCACGTCATTTAAGTAGCACATAGTGTTACCTTCAATCCTTAACCTGGAAAAATGGTTATTTGCAAGGTTGGGCTCGACAGCCCAGCAAAATCTAACAGTTTTCATGCATCACGTAGCACATAGTAACCTTCTCAACATATATTTCATAAACATTGGACTAACATAACATACATGTTACAGTTCATATAACAAGTATAAAGATTGAGTTCCTTACTCAATCAGCATGCTTTACTCAATCAATGTAGTCATAAGTTAACTTTAGTATTTCATACATTCAACATATATATAACACAACATGTTCTTTGCAATAAAGATTTAAAATGGTTAATCACTAAGTTCACATAGCAAATAGGAACTGAAAGACTTGCCTTGATCGTTGTTTACCAATAACAGTTTAACAGCTTATAGATATCTGCAATTCACGTGCCCTACACAATTATAAAATTATTCACATTAACTATTAATCATATATCAACTCATAGTAGTGGTAATGTAAACTTTAATTTATGTCTCGTTGCCCTTCTTATCATAAATACACAATGTTCAATTTGATTGTGTTAACTTTCGACTTATATCTCATTATATTTAATATTTGAATTCATTCAAGTGGTTAAGTCTTGTTAGGAATCATTACTGGTTTTATATTAAACCCATTTCATATCTTATAATATTCATTTCATTAGACTTAAAACACTTTTTACATTCATTATCACTTATCATGGCGTTTCAATGTTTATTCATCACACGCCCAATTTGGCTCTCATGTGTGTGCTTAGTATGCATATACAACTTATCTAATATATAATTTATCAATTTTAAGCATCATTATACTTCATAATATTTATGTTCTATAACTTAGAACAATATCTCTTATCGTCAAGAGCATTACACTTGCATACGTGCATGCCTGATGCCCTCCGATTGCCTCTGAAAACACAACAGTCCTACAAGTGACCATTTTGACCCCTGTTCCCGACCTAAAATTGAAACACTTAAAGACTAAAAGTTCTTGATCTATTTGTCCTCGTTCTAAATCATCTTGAATCACCTCAATCGGAGTTTGTATGAAAACTTTATGACCGTTTTATCAAAGCAGGTCAAAATAGACACAGTCAGAACACATGGGGCACAGCCGCACCCCTTTTCTGCACGCCTGCGCCATCTAACAGCGCCCAGCTACATGCCCACACTCCTGGGACGCGCGGTCGAGCTTGGCTACGCCCAGATTATAGTGTTTTGCAATTTTTGACAATTTTCTCCTACTAATCTTCATAACTTGAGTTATACACATCCAAATTAGTCCGTTTTTGATTCTATGGATTCGCAATTCATAAAACTACAACATAATAGAATTCTAATAATTTATAAAAACATTAACCAACCTAAAATTTGTCCCAAAACTCATGTTCATACTTTATTTTCATATTTTAAACACATTTAGCGAATTTGATCGCCACGGCTTCGTTACTTAACCGATTAACATGATTTAAACTACGCCGCTTTCGTTTCATCGCATATTTATAGTAGCCCCGAATCCGAGCCCCGAATCGCCGCGAACTCGGTACACTAATTCTTTCACTAATTGCGGAAGATATAAACATAAATTGTTTATACAATACATTACACACAATTTCGCAAGGTCGAGTAACCTTAACTTATACACAATTCATAAAATATCTATTACACAACAATATTTATCAAAATAAACTATTACAAACTAGCTGCACTTTATATCCCAAGCTGAACTTGGCCTTAACCCTTTTCCTGTATATGAACGCATTTGCTTTACCTGCAATGTTTTATCATGATATAACAAGGGTGAGCATGACAGTTGCCCAGCAAGTTTATATACAATAATATAACGATATATCATGATTGAAGAGTATGAATAATGGGCTTGCTATAATTCATCAATATAATTGAGAACTAGCACGAACAAATTTTTGACTGAACAAGTATTATACATGAACAAACATTTCTGAACCAACTAGTAATGAAGGTGATAAGCCTTTCATACCTGACTTATACATGCAAGATGTACAGAATACAATTTTCTTGGCAATCAGCAATGATTAACCATAAGCCTGAAGAAACTACTCTTATTATAGTTAAGTAAAAGAAAACTTGCCTGAACCGTTGATTACCGCAACGCAATTTCATAACGCTTTACCCGAAGACCTAATATTAATAATATAGATCTCCAATATTAGAATAATATCATCACAGTATAATACCGTTATATTTTTACACAGAATAACCTAAACACATTATCACATAATCCTATCAATCTATATAGCACACAAGACCTAATATTAAGTCAGACTATTTAAGTCTGAGTTGAAATCGACACTATTCTAACATCCCGACGATCTAGTCGGTCAATATTCAAGTTTAAGTTCAATTAAACTCTGCTTAAACACTTAACCATTATCACAGATAATTTCTAATCAGTCAAAACATTTTTTTCTAGGCTCGTAATAATTTTCGGATAATTATTACAGACGCTATTATGTGTTACCTTCTCTCTCTATCTCCTTCTAATCTCGAATTTCTAGTGAGAGAATGGGTTTTGAGAAAATGAGAATTTTAAGTGTCATTTTCTCTCTCTTTAATTATTTATTTGATGACATGATGCTTTGATCTTGTAATTTCGGCTGAGATAGATATAAATTGTCAAATGCTAGCTAGGTTTAGGCTTAGGGTTGTTCAACCACCCATGATTTTGCAAGATTTGCAAGCTACAAAAAAAATACACAAAAGGGCATTTTTGTCCTTTCCTTAAATTTCTAGATTTTGCATTTGATGAAACACTTAGGGTTTAGGGTTTGGACATTTTAAGGTTTAGGTTTTAACCCTTAACTTTGTAATTTAATTTCTACATTTTCGAATTTCGGATATAAAATAGAAAATTACCAATTTTAACTTATAATTAGAATTTTCTAATTATAACAAAAAAATTTCTTAATCATAAATTCATTCTTGCTAATTAGGATTAACATTAGGTTTCAAAACCACATTTTAGGGTTTTAAATAGAAAAATAAATTTTCTAATTTATAAATTAAATCTCGTAATTAGATTAGGGTTTTCTAATTACACAAAAATTGAAATAATTAGGATTAGGGTTTCCTAATTAGCATTGCTAATTTTAGCAATTAAATCCACAACTGAGTATTAGGGTTTCTGACGGAACAATTAGGGTTCCAAAAATTAAAAATTAGGGTTTGCTAATTAATTAACCTTTACCCTCATTAATACTTAATTAATAGCACTGAAGCATTAAAATTCTCCGTTATAATCCCAGATTACGGTTTCATTTTATCAAAATCTGAAATTAGGTTTTCAGATCTGGTATTAGGGTTTCTAATAATCAATTAAGATTTTAGATAATTCATTAGGGTTTTCCCTAATTAATTAAAATTATAGGCGTTTAACTTTGTACATACCTTGCATTCCCAATCTAGGGTTTTCAATATCCAATTTAAGGTTTCGGACTTCCGAAACTAAAACTAGGGTTTCCAGAACCGATTTCTAGGGTTTCTTATTAGACGTTATGGTTTTCTAACTGAACGTTTGACGTTCTTAATATATTCATAGGGTTTGATACAAATATAAATTATCTGATCAACCCATGACCCTTAACCACATTCTGAACACATCATTAACCATAAACACAGAACATAATCACATAAATCCTTAATCCTGAATAATTCACCTATATCCTTTACCGAATTTTGAAATCCTCAAAATTCAATCCCAATAACATTAAACGCATACACTTATTTTCTGTCTAGGTCTAATATTTGACCTTAAATCAATCATTTAAGATTTTAATAAATTGTCCAAATTCTCGGGTTGTCACATTCACCCCTCCTTCTAAGAATTTCGTCCCCGAAATTCACCTTACACCTTACACCGTGCACTTTACACCATTCACACATATACCATTCACACATATTTCACATGCTACCCAATACACCACTCACAAGGGTAAAATTTTAAAAATGTGCTGAGAAATCGTATAGACTGTTTGTTTTTCATCTTCGCAAAGGTTTTATGGAAATTCATCCGCAAACCGTCATAACTTACGGACACAAAGGGTGATCAGCCCGATATGCCCTGTACTGGCCAAGTACTGATTTTATCTGTTTTCCCATCAGTGCCAAAGGCACAAAAATTCTACCTCTGTCTTATTTGATTCTGCAGCAAAACAATTTGGTTTGGGAAATTTCTTTCAATAAACACTTGGAGTTTTTGAAAATATTTTTGAGAATGACGTCATGATGCCGCACTGTATTTACAGTCCGTTGAGGATTCCGTCATTTGGTGATTTTATCATGCTACATCATACCATAGTGGAATAGTGACTTTAAATCAAATTCACACTAAGTAATACTGCATTGATGACTCCGTCATTTTTATCATCTCTGCACCAGGTCACATGGTACATAAGTGATAAATAAAAACAAATTTTTTTTTAAAAGGCACATAGTGCGTATTTAGCTTGATGTCAAAATTTTGAAATCTAGCATAGATAGGGGTTTAGGAAAACCTAATTCTCCACTAATGATCATTTGCTTAAACATTCTATCTGTTCCTATTATCCTCAATACTCCATTCACACACAACTATACCCAGTTCATAAAACCACACTTATGAGTTCATAACCTGGCCAAAATTATATGAGTTTACGAACTTACCCTAGTCTGACCTTTGGCGTCCGTTCGCTGAGGGGCTCATAAACATTTCATATAACTATGCGTCAAGAATGTCACATAAGTATGAGTTCTAAGAACTCGTACTTAATCCTATATTCTCTACCTATGACCTATTTATCTGTATATAACAACTAGCGTGACACAACATTTCAATTATTACCAATGCCACCAACCAAGTAGTTTTTACACCAAGTACAATTTCCCGCCCATACAAGGAATCATACAACTCTGTTGCTGGCACGAGTCCTCATTGAAATCCCCACCTAATCTTAACCCTCTTTTTCAATACGAATTCAATTCGTATTCATAATCCATAACTCTTTCATGAGTTTTCATAGTACCATTTCATAGTACAATTTACACACAGCATCTTGCTGTAAACTTTTCAATCATAAGATTGATTCTTTCTGACTGTCATAACCTTATCAGATCACGGGGTGATCTTATCGTATGTATTACGATTTATTTTTATGCCTATGATCATTTTGTTTTACGATCTTCTATCCCTGCACTTTCAGTCTTTTAGACTCGATCTATTTACCGTTACTGTTCAACTTTATTATTAGAGTTAGGGAACTCTGGGTCTTTACACTTACCGAGATTCATCTTTGAATCTTATCGACCAACTAACTCTATGTGAGTTAGATCTTATCCTAATCACTGCGGTTATTGGTCTCAGGTATTCCGACCTAAGCTTCATAACCAACAGCTCTGATACCAACTTTAGTAACCCCGAATCCGGGCCCCGAATCGCCGCGGACTCGGTACACTAATTCTTTAACTAATTGCGGAAGATATAAACATAAATTGTTTATACAATACATTACACACTATTCCCCAAGGTCGAGTAACCTTAACGTATACACAATTCATAAAATATCTATTACACAACAATATTTATCAAAATAAAATATTACAAACTAGCTGCACTTTATATCCCAAGCTAAACTTGGCCTTAACCCTTTTCCTGTATATGAACGCATTTGCTTTACCTGCAATGTTTTATCATGATATAGCAAGGGTGAGCATGAAAGTTGCCCAGCAAGTTTATATACAAAAATATAATGATATATCATGATTGAAGAGTATGAATAATGGGCTTGCTATAATTCATCAATATAATTGAGAACTAGCACGAACAAATTTTTGACTGAACAAGTATTATACATGAACAAACATTTCTGAACCAACTGGTAATGAAGGTGATCAGCCTTTCATACCTGACTTATACATGCAAGATGTACAGAATACAATTTTCTTGGCAATCAGCAATGATTAACCATAAGCCTGAAGAAACCTACTCTTATTAGAGTTAAGTAAAAGAAAACTTGCCTGAACCATTGATTACCGCAACGCAATTTAATAACGCTTTACCCGAAGACCTAATATTAATAATATAGATCTCCAATATTAGAATAATATCATCACAGTATAATACTGTTATATTTTTACACAGAATAACCTAAACACATTACCACATAATCCTATCAATCTATATAGCACACAAGACCTAATATTAAGTCAGACTATTTAAGTCTGAGTTGAAATCGACGCTATTCTAACATCCCGACGATCTAGTCGGTCAATACTCAAGTTTAAGTTCAGTTAAACTCTGCTTAAACACTTAACCATTATCATAGATAATTTCTAATCAGTCAAAACATTTTTTCCTAGGCTCGTAATAATTTTCGGATAATTATTACCATTTATCAATATTTTTCAATCCTTAAAACTGAATTAAATACCACATAATTCCTTAATCATTAATATTCATTTAATATAAAATATTAATGAAAATCATTACATAATATTATAATATAATTATAATATATCAAAGTAATTTTTAATACCTTAAAATCATTTTTATATGATTTTTAAACACTTAAATCCATTATCCGATAATTGCTATTAATATTAAAATATTAATATTTCCATGACAAAATATCAAAAGTTACATTTTATAACTTAAAATATTTTTATAACACTTAAATCATTTTTATATGATTTTTAAATCATTAATTCTATTTTTCCATAATTTATTTAATATATTTATTAAATAAACTAATTACCATTAATAATAAATTATTAATGAAATTCATCACAAAATATCAAAAGTCATCAAAAATAACTTAAAATATTTTCTTATACCATAATATTATTTTTCATGATTTTTCATGAATTAAAACTATTTTTAAATAATTTATTTAACATTATAATTAAATAAATAAATACCATTTATATTCCAAAAATATTAAATATTTTCAAAATATACTCAAAATAGTTAAAAACTATTTTTCAGACTTTAAAATAATTTTTCATAATTTATTTTATATTTTTAATAATTAAAAACCATTTTTTTCTAATTTTTTAATCAATTTCCGAAATATTTATAAATAAACTGTCGCTATAGGCCTTTAGCGACACTTGTCTGTCGCCATTGGTGTTCTTCACTCAAGAACACTGACAAATCAGTGAGCGAGAGTGCTGGTTTGACCGGCTTTTAAGCTATAATTCTAATGTTTTCTGAACTGTAATTCGTGTTAAAGTTATAGTACTAACGTAATACTACAATCACCAACTTGTTTCATAGCCAAACAACATCATATCAGAGAGATCTAGGCTATCAAAACCGTTGTCAGATCTGTTCTTCAAATTCTGGGTTTTCCAGATTTGAAGAACAACCTAAGGTGCTTACTTTGATTCCTTGTAACTTGCAGTCTATGTTTCGTTTATGAGATCTAATGGTTATATCATGTAGACAAAATGTCAGACTACAATTACATAGCATCAGATCATTAAATTAACACCACAAATAGAAAATCTAGCTCGGTCAAAGTTATACTCAAGAACCGGGTCTTGAACTTTCTGGGTTTTCCAGAAAGTTCATATGGCTAATCGGTCAACACTTTTTGACCAACAATATAATCAATTCTGATCATCATCTGGTGGGTATGAGAACTTTGATCTGTAGATCACATGGCAGGCTACAAGTACAAACCAACAAATGGACCAAAACATCAAACAACCGTAAGATTCAGGGCCCTAAAAACCTTGTCAGAAATCTGCTTAAATTCTGGGTTTTTCCAGAAACGGTTTTCCAGAGTTGGTCAACCATGTTTGACCGCTCATATCTTTTGATCTAGTCATGGTATGAGGTTGATTCCACTTCCAGTCTACTCTTCTCATGGCAAAGAACAAGTATATAACTTAAAATACAACAAATAATTAACATACACAGATCTATGGGCACTGACATATGGCTGTCAGGCCATATTTTTCAAGTTTTCCAGATTTGATAAATCCTTAATTTCGAGCATCTAGATGTTATGGATCCATGATCCAACAACCCAGATCTCTAATTGACACCTTATAACACATTTTTGTCCTTTCCTTAACTTTCTAGATTTTGCATTTGATGAAACCCTTAGGGTTTAGGATTTGGACATTTTAGGGTTTAGGTTTTAACCCTTAACTTTGTAATTTAATTTATACATTTCCGAATTTCGGATATAATATAGAAAATTAACAATTTTAACTTATAATTAGAATTTTCTAATTATAACCAAAAAATTCGTAATCATAAATTCATTCTTGCTAATTAGGATTATCATTTCATAATTACCACCGCTAATTAAGCAATTAGGGTCAATATTGTACATTAGGTTTCAAAATCACATTTTAGGGTTTTAAATAGAAAAATAAATTTTCTAATTTATAAATTAAATCTCGTAATTAGATTAGGGTTTTCTAATTACACAAAAATTGAAATAATTAGGATTAGGGTTTCCTAATTAGCATTGCTAATTTTAGCAATTAAATCCATAACTGAGCATTAGGGTTTCTGACGGAACAATTAGGGTTCCAAAAATTAAAAATTAGGGTTTGCTAATTAATTAACCTTTACCATCATTAATACTTAATTAATAGCACTGAAGCATTAAAATTCTCCGTTATAATCCCAGATTACGGTTTCATTTTATCAAAATCTGAAATTAGGTTTTCAGATCTGGTATTAGGGTTTCTAATAATCAATTAGGATTTTAGATAATTCATTAGGGTTTTCCCTAATTAATTAAAATTATAGGCGTTTAGCTTTGTACATACCTTGCATTCCCAATCTAGGGTTTTCAATATCCGATTTAAGGTTTCGGACTTCCGGAACTGAAACTAGGGTTTCTAGAACCGATTTCTAGGGTTTCTTATTAGACGTTAGGGTTTTCTAACTGAACGTTTGACGTTCTTAATATATTCATAGGGTTTGATACAGATATAAATTATCTGATCAACCCATGACCCTTAACCACATTCTGAACACATCATTAACCATAAACACAAAACATAATCACATAAATCCTTAATCTTGAATAATTCACCTATATCCTTCACCGAATTTTGAAATCCTCAAAATTCAATCCCAATAACATTAAACGCATACACTTATTTTCTGTCTAGGTCTAATATTTGACCTTAAATCAATCATTTAAGATTTTAATAAATTGTCCAAATTCTCGGGTTGTCACAATATTAACATAATCCAACCTCAATTTACAGATTATAACACTTATAGGGCATAAAATTTTGTACTTTCTAAAGATAATTTTCATGTATAAACAATATTATATACTTTTCTTCCTACAAACCAAATTTCACGTGTTTAATACTCAAACAATCATTCATATATGATGATTATCAGTTTATAATCCATATATATATATATATATATATATATACGGAGAGGCTCTAAAGCGAATCTTAAAGAGCGAACCAAATAGGAACCGTCGTCTTTGGTGTCTATGGCGACGGTTCGACCCGTCGCCAAAGACCACATGACTATGGCTACGGATCGAACCGTCGCCATAGACACTAAAGACGACGGTTCGTCTTTGGTTCGCTCTTTAAGGTTCGCTTTAGAGCCAGATCGTATATATATATATATATATATATATATATATATATATATATATATATATATATATATATATATATATCCAACATGAATTAGCAATAAAAATTCAAAAACAAGGGTTTACTCTAGAATAAATTATACCTTGTTCCTTTGATTATTTGCTAGCAAAAAAGATGATGATGATGATTAGGTTTAGGAATTTCTCTCCTTCCTCTTGAAAATCACAGAGAACTCTCTCGTGCTTCCAAGCTCTCTTCTCTAAACTCTGCTCTAAGGCTATAGAAGAATACGTGAAATAAAAATAAGTCAACTGATAATCGTGAATATCAGTTAGCAAAACCAATAGGCTTAAGTTACAGTAAGCCAATGGCCACAAGGCCTTGTTAGGCTACCACCTATCCCCCAAACTAGATTATTTTAATAATCTGTATATTATATAGTTTCATGTCACACCATTAAATTAATTTAATTAACTCATACTTATAATTATAATAATTATATTTCACATTGTAATATACTTTATAAATCTTTACATATCAATCAATTGATTTAATTTATTTAATTTAATTATTTACAACATTTTATTTAATTTAATTATTTTCTTAAATATTAAGCAATTGATTTAATTTAATTATTTTCTTAAATTAAATCCTTCAAATAAAATTAACTTTATTCAATTTAATTTACATTAATCAATTTAGTTACTAAATTAATTCACCATAATTTTATCAACCATTTATTTATCTCAATAAATAAATAAATTTAAAATATTTGTTTAATTCAATAAATATTGAAAACTAATTACTACATTCATTTTTTTCCTTCAATAGTTAACTCAACTATTAAACCTCACTTTCCCAATATATGAATATATATTTCTCTTCATACCAGATCATATATTTCAACATATATAGCACGTACATATACATAATCAAACTCAAAATATCTCATAATAAGAATTTTAATTATTAAATTTTTATTTTAATAATTTATAAAAATTCGGGTTGTCACATCCTTCCCTCCTTATAAGGATTTCGTCCTCAGAATCACCGAAACCCTACCTTACACAGGTTTTCATCAAATCTCCTCGTTGAATAACTTCAACATATTACCTTAATATAGGTTTTATATTTCCTACTCCCACCATTCTTGATAATAAATTCTTGTATGTTTTATTTCATAACCATTACTTATACTTAATTATATACTTGAGTATTAGATATTCTTTGACCCGTTCATTATCTTTCTCTAAGGATCATTATCACGTACTAGATTCTCAAACTCTCGGGACATTACATTCACCCCTTCTTCTAAAAATTTTGTCCTCGAAATTTTGACTTACTAATATCTGTTCATTCTATTTATCAAAATAGATTTTATGTTAATGTTTATTTATTCATTAGGTTCTACAACCAAATTCTTTCTCTAAGGATCTTTCTAAGATCATCATATTCCTCGCATCTTCCTCTTCTAAGACTTTCACATTTCTCTTCTTTCTGAAATTTCATTTCTTTCCTGAAATTATTATGTTTAGCATAATTTTCTCATCCTTTCCACTTTTACCTTTTAGAATAATAAGAATCTTCCACAATTGCTCAATAATTGGGAAGTGATATGAATAACAGGAATTTAAAATATTCCAAATCGTGCTGCGGGGTCATAGGACCTTGAACTACGTCCCTAGGTTATCAAGTATCTCGACTTGAATCTTTAATAGTCATAAGACAATAAGGACCTTGAACTCTTCTCCAGGTTTAAGAGTGCATCACCACCATAAACCATCTTTAACAGAATGTTTAGCAATCACGCAGACTAAAAACACTCTCTGCAAGTACTCTAGGTGATCAGTCTATCCTACCCCTACGTCGTGCACAACGTATTACATCTTAACATCGTAATGACTATATGCGTTACTTTCGGAACCATTTTCTCTGATAACATATCCCCTTTTACAGGGTTGTTCACCTCAGCTTCTCAACATCTGAATCCGCACCAAAACAATTTGGTTTGGCATAACTTCTCAAGAAACAGTTGAATTTCATGAACATCTTTCAGTATTCGTCTAGCTGAACCAAATAGCATAGACTTCTACAACAATCCAGACATAATCAACTTATAAATATACATATATATATATATATTCTCATATCTTAAAGAAATCTCAAAAATATTTTTATGATGTCATGATACCGCACTATATTTACAGTCCGTTTAAGGATTTCGTCATTTGGTGATTTTATCATACTACATCATACCATAGTGGGCTGACGATCATTATATCACATCCAACACTAAGTAATACTGTATTAATGACTCCATCGTTTTTATCATCTCTGCACCAGGTTCCATGATACATTGGTGATATAAAACTACATTTTGATATGTTTCAAATCATTTTTGTCTAGCCGAAGCAATTAGCATAGACATACGAATAACAGTATTGTTTTTAAAACTCATTGGTTTCCTTATTTGATCCAATGTTTTTCAAGAAAATAGAAGTGTAAACATCAGCACGAAGTTGATAAATTTCAAAAATATAGCAATGCTAGAAGATTTAAAATACCTAATTTTCTCCGTCAATTTCAATCTTTACACTAAATATTCTTGTATTTCAACTTATAATCCTCTTATATACCTAGTATAGTTCATCAAACTTACCGCACATTGAAAGTTCAGGAACTTGCCACAATAGTATGAGTTTAAGAACTTATCCTAGTTAGACCATAGACGTCCATTCGCTGAGGGGTTCAAACCATACCATATTATTGTGAGTCACAAACTTACCATATGCATTAGTTTTAAGAACCGCACCTAATCCTAATAATATCTACGAATCTTAATAGTTTCTAAATATCAAATATACACATGAGAAAAGCATCACCTTTTCGTTACATATACATTGATAGTGCGACACCAACATTCCAATGATTATCAATGTGATAAACTAAGTGCAAGCACAAAACCCTCGCCCATACAAAGATTTGTACAACTTAGTCATCACATGAGTCCTCAATTAAAATCCCACCTAACTCTATCTTACTCTTAACTTGCTTTTTGCTCGACACGAATTCTTCGTATCACATCATCTATAACTCCTCGTACTATTTCATAGTACATCATCTTCATAGCATCAAGCTATAATTATTCAAAAATTACAAACCATCTTTCTCTTATAAATTAAACAGATCATGTCGTGATCTTATTCCATAATCATCTCCCTTAAAATTCTTTTCTTAACTCGTTATCGTTTTGTTTTACGATCCTCTTTCTTTTGTTTTTTCATCATTTACGACAGTATTCGTTATATTGGCTATTAGAGTTAGGCAACTCCCATTTCTTATCTTTATATCTCTTCAAGATTCTTCTTTGAATTTTCTTGTTTATATAACAATTCTTACTTTAAGAATTTCTAGCTTCATTTACATTGCACAACTTTTCATTTGAGTTTCACATTTTCATCATACGTATCCACTTTCTATATTTGGTACACATCGATCCTTCTAATAGTTTCAATATTGTACGCTTAGTGGTTTTCCACAAATAACAACAAATTAGGTTCCGAGTTACTAGTTCGTATATACCTCCACTCTATGAAGGAATCGTTTAGCCCAGATACCATACATCAAACATTAAAGAATACAATTGTACCATACTTAAATATAACTTTTTGATTCTTAACTTCTTTATCATTCTCTTCTTATAGACAGTGTCTATTTATTATCACCTTACATCCTTATTATTGGAGTTGGGTAACCCCACATTCATACTCCTTATAACTTAGCGAGATTCTTCTTTGAATCCTCTCACGCATGTTTTAATCATTTCTTTTATAAATTTAGTAAATTACTTCTTATTATTCAAACTCTACTTGAGCTTATTCTTTCATTATCTTCACATATCTTCTCTAAGGTTATAGCCTAACATACTCTTACCTAAGGTTTCTAACCTATCAGCTCTGATACCAACTGTAATGACCCCAAAATTCATACACTTTATTTGTCAACTTCGGTCGTTATTAACACGTCTACCTTCTGATTTTACATCATTATTTGATGTTAAACTATATAAAATGCGGAATAATTTAAACTTTTATGTCTTCTTACTTTCATTCCCTGAATCAAAACCTTTATCATCTATATGCCTTTGAATCAATCTTATTTTATGATTCACTTTATCACTGTTATTATAAAATTTTACATTTCATCGATAACCTTTACAAATCAGATAACTCTAACATTAGCTTCACAACTCAACAAAAAACTATACATCATAAACCATTTAGTACATTTCATGAGTCTTAATCATAGTATAAAAAATTAACAACTTTAGCTAAAATATTAATCTTCGTGTTTTATTTCTGATCCACGTCATTCAAGTAGCACATAGTGTTACCTTCAATCCTTAACCTGCAAAAATAGTTATTTCCAAGGTTGAGCTCGACAGCCCAGCAAAATCTAACAGTTTTCATGTATCACATAGCACATAGTAACATGCTCAACTTATATCTCATAAACATTAGACTAACATAACATGCATGTTACAGTTCATATAACAAGTATAAAGATTGAGTTCCTTACTCAATCAACATGCTTTACTCAATCAACGTAGTCATAAGTTCAATTTAACATTTCATACATTCAACATATATATAACACAACATGCTCTTTGCAATAAAGATTTAAAACGGTTAATCACTAAGTTCACATAACAAATAGGAACTGAAAGACTTGCCTTGATCGTTGTTTACGAATAACAGTTTAACAGCTTACAGATATCTGCAATTCACGTGCCCTACACAATTATATAATCATTCACATTAACTATTAGTCACATAGCTATGCATATTAGTTTAAATGTAAACTTTAATTTACGTCTTGTAACCCTTCCTATCATAAATACACAATGTTCAATTTGATTGTGTTAACTTTTGACTTATATCTCACTATATTTCATATTTGAAGTTCATTCAAGTGTTTAAGTCTTCCTAAGAATCATATTGGTTTTATATTAAACCCATTTCATATCTTATAATATTCATTTCATTAGACTTAAAACACTTTTTACGTTCATTATCACTTATCACGGCGTTTTTTTTTTTTTTTTTTGCTAAGTTTGTTGTATATAAAAAGAACCAAATAGTACAATGGCTAAGGGGCATACCCCAGAATATAGTAACATCATCTAATTATCAGAGATGATGATACGATACATGGAAGAGTACCCAACATAACAATTTAAACTATCAACCAATTACAGAAATGATTACAATTTGTGGCCTTTAGAAAAGATTTACATGTTGAGAGCCTAGCCTTGATGAGCTGGATAACATCCTTTGCTAATGTCCATGAAGGTTGAATGTAACCTGTGTAGAGCTTGGTATTCCGGGCCTCCCAAACTTTGTAAAAATAAGTTGCAATAGTCAGACTAAGGATGTTTTTGGAGAGTTTAGAGCCTTGGTAAGATGTGAGGAAAGCAATCAGGGCATCCCAGGAGAAGGGGATAGTGACCCAATTTCCTAATTCAACTGCACTTTTAAGGATCGTAGAGGAGTACTCACATTCAAAAAACAAGTGTGAAAAGGTTTCTAACTGAAGGTTGCATAGTGGGCAGAGCCAAACCCTACCCGAGTAGTACCTTGTTCTATCATTTGTAGTAAGCTTCCTTAAAAGACCAAGCCACAGAATAAAGGAGTAGCGCGGCACATGAAGCTTATTCCAAAGGATAGACCACCAAGGGACAGTAGGAGACCGTGAACGAAAAGATTCCCAAATCTGTTTTGCCTTTACCGAATGGATATCACAAGAGTCCCACTGGATCATACCCTCCTATTCGAATGAATGGGGATGGGGGAAACTTGTTGCCGGAAGATGATAACCTCATGGTGATTGCTAGTAGGAAGATCCCAGTTCTCACCCAAAATGATATTACTAACCATGGCAGTTAAGGGAATACCAGAATTTGAAATAAGGGACCGGGAAGGATTCAGAGCAGTCCCATTTACCCAGGGGTCGTACCATAAGT
Source organism: Panax japonicus (assembly GCA_020205505.1). Classification (NCBI taxonomy): domain Eukaryota; kingdom Viridiplantae; phylum Streptophyta; class Magnoliopsida; order Apiales; family Araliaceae; genus Panax; species Panax japonicus. Next base: position 48,255,145 of record CM035095.1, on the reverse strand, counting down.
TAGTAAGGTGGCCATTCCCTAGAGTATATTTCAGATGTTGAAGGGCAAGGGGGCGTAGCTTGAGGATTTGTTTCCAAATCCAAGAACAGTCGGGGCTTATATGAACTTGCCATATGCACTTGTTCTTTAACAAGGTTGCTTTGACCCAGTTAGCCCAAAGAGATGTAGATTTGTGATTTAGGAGGTGGATAAGATTAATCATTACCAAGGCTTTATTTCAGTCGAGGAGGCTCTTTAATCCTAAACCCCCTTCTTGAGTGGGTAACGTGATAGATGCCCAAGCCACCTTTGCTCCAAATTTGTGCAGTGTAGGCCCTTTCCATAGGAATCTACTAAGAATGGATTGTATGTCCCGAAGGACTGTCTTAGGAAGCAGAAAGTTGGTACTCCAAAACACTTGAAAGGAGAAAAGGGTTGACTTAATCAACTGCAATCTTCCAGAGTATGCTAAGACTTTTATTCATCACACGCCCAATTTGGCTCTTTTGTGTGTGTTTAGTATGTGTATACAACTTATCTAATATATCATTTATTAATGTTAAGCATCATTATACTTCATAATATTCATGTTCTATAACTTAGAACAACATCTCTTATCGTCAAGAGCATTACACTTGCATATGTGCATGCCCGACGCCTTCCAATTGCCTCTAAAAACACAACAGTCATACAAATGACCATTTTCACCCCTGTTCCTGACCTCAAATTGAAAATCTTAAAGAATAAAAGTTGTAGGTCTATTTGTTCTCGTACTGGATCATCTTGAATCACATCAATCGGAGTTCGTATGAAAATGTTATGACAGTTTTACCAAAGCGTGTCAAAACAGTCACAGTCACAACACATAGGGCGCGGTCGCACCCCTTTTCCGCACGCCCTGCGCCATCTAATAGCACCCAATTGCGCGCCCGCGCGAATTGGCAGTGCCCAGCTATGCGCCTGTGCTCGTGGGCTGCGCAGCCGCGCTTGGCTACGCCCATATTACAGTGTTTTGCGATTTTTGACCATTTTCTCCTACTAATCTTCATAACTTGAGTTAAACACATCCAAATTAGTCCATTTTCGATTCTATGGATTCGTAATTCATAGAACTACAACATACTAAAATTATAAAAATTTATAAAAAATTAACCAACCTAAAATTTGACCCAAAACACATGTTCATACTCTATTTTCATGTTTTAAACACATTTAGCTAATTTGATCGCCACAGCTTCGTTACTTAACCGATTAACATGATTTAAACTACGCCACTTTGGTATCTTCACATATTAACAAAAATCTAATCTCAATTTACAGATTATAACACTTATAGGGCATAAAAGTTTGTACTTTGTAAAGCCAATTTTCATGTATAAACACTATTATATACTTTTCTTCCTACAAACCAAATTTTACGTGTTTGATACTTAAACAATCACTCATATATGATGATTATCAGTTTATATTCCATATATATATATATATATATATATATATATATATATATATATATATATATATATCAATCCAACATGAATTATCATAAATATTTTAAAAACAAGGGTTTACCCTAGAATAAATTATACCTTATTCCTTTGATTATTTGCTAGCAAAATGATGATGATGATGATTAGGTTTAGGAATTTCCCTCCTTCCTCTTGAAAATCACAGAGAACTCTCTCTTGCTTCCAAGCTCTCTTCTCTAAACTCTGCTCTAAGGTTATAGAAGAACACATGAAATAAAAATAAGCCAACTGATAATCGTGAATATTAGTTAGCAAAACCAATAGGCGTAAGTTACAATAAGCCAAAGGCCACAAGGCCTTGTTTGGCTACCACCTATCCCCCAAACTAGATTATTTTAATAATATTTATATTATATAGTTTCATGTCACACCATTAAATTAATTTAATTAACTCATACTTATAATTATAATAATTATAATTCCCATTGTAATATACTTTATAAATCTTTACATATTAATCAATTGATTTAATTGATTTAATTTAATTATTTACAACATTTTATTTAATTTAATTATTTTCTTAAATATTAATCAATTGATTTAATTTAATTATTTCCTTAAATTAAATCCTTCAAATAAAATTAACATTATTCAATTTAATTTACATTAATTAATTTAGTTACTAAATTAATTCACCACAATTTTATCAACCATTTATTTATCTCAATAAATAAATAAATTTAAAATATTTATTTAATTCAATAAATATTTAAAATTAATTACTACATTCATTTAATTCCTTCAATAGTTAACACAACTATTAAACCTCACTTTCCCAATATATGAATATATATTTCTCTTCACACTAGATCATATATTTCAACATATATAGCACGTACATATATATACTCAAACTCAAAATATCTCATAATAAGAATTTTAATTATTAAATTCTTATTTTAATAATTTTTAAAAATTCGGGTTGTCACAATTATTCATCATTTATAACTTGCAATATTAACAACCAGATCATTCCCAGGAAAGAGGGGGCTTTCCGATAAGGATTTCTCCCCATTGGCGCGCAATTAGGTGACCAAACCCCTTTCTCGATAAAACTTTCTAGACATCGTCAATAATGCAAATAATAATATGAATAACTTTGTCGTCTCAATTATTGGTTTAATAATATAAATTATTATGACAATAATTAAATCAATAACGTGATATACTATGCAGCAATTACTATAGCAATAATTGAGTATAACTGAGTGACTTTTCATGTAAGTATCAATAATCAATATCGTGTGCTACTATGCAACCATGTGTGTTACTGTCACTTTTATCACCGGGTATTTCAATAGTTAACGATAAAACTTTCACCTATGAAAAGACATTTCTATCATTTTCTAACTCTGACAATAATTCTATTGTGGGGTCCACCAATGATTGTGTCGTCGTACGAATATTTCCTGAGAAAACAAATATTCGCCGACCAAACGAATATTTTATGACAACTTGCTTACTTTACAAAATTTATAAATATAACCCACAACTATAACATTATACCAAATCCACACCATAATATTCAAAAATATATTTTGAGAAAAATTCATTTTTATTCATTAAAGTTGGGGTCTTACAACATCCCTTTCTTAGAAAATTTCTTCCTCGAAATTGGTGTACATACCTGGTATGACGAAGAGGTGAGGATACCTTGATTTCATTTCAAATTCTAACTCCCAGGTCATTTCCTCAACATCGTGGTTTCTCCACAAAATTTTGACTTGAGGTATAACCTTGGAGCGTATAATATGTTCCTTCTTATCCAAGATTTTAACAGGTACCTCTTCATACGTTAAATCTTCCGCTATCTCGACTGATTCTAACTCAATAATGTGATTCGGGTCTTCCACATATTTACGTAACATAGATATGTGAAAAATGTTATGAACACGAGACATACTTAGCAGTAAGGCGAGTCTATAAGCCACAGTTCCTATTCGATCGAGGATTTCAAATGCGCCAATAAATTGAGGATTTAGCTTTCCTCTCTTTCCAAATCTTTTAACTCCTTTCCAGGGAGAAACATATAATAACACATAATCACCAACATTGAATTCCACGTCCATTCGATGAAGATCGGCATAACTCTTTTGTTGATTTTGTGAGGTTTTTATACGTTGCCGGATCATTTGAATCTTTTTTGTTGTCATGCGTACCAATTTCGGTCCCAACAATGTTGCTTCTCCCACCACATCTCAGCACACTGGAGAATGACACTTGTGTCCATACAATGCCTCAAATGGAGCCATGCCTATACTTGTTTGATAACTGTTGTTGTATGAGAATTCCACTAATAGAAAGAACTTGTCCCAACTTCCTTTGAAGTCTAGGACATAGAGCTTTAATAGATCTTCAAGAGTTTGAATAGTCCTCTCCGACTGCCCGTCCGTTTGAGGATGATATGCCAAACTAAAATGTAAATATGTGCCCATAGCTTTTTGCAAACTAACCTAAAATTATGAAGTGAATCTTGGGTCTCGATCAGAAACTATGGATACTGGCATACCATGCAGTCTTACAATCTTATTTATATATATACGAGCAAGACGTTCAAGTGAAAAAGTTTCTCGTATAGGTGAGAAATGAGAAGACTTGGTCAATCTATCGACAATGACCCAAATCGCATATATGCCTTGAGAAACCTTGGGAAGACCAGTAACAAAATCCATGGTAATGTGCTCCCACTTTAATTCTGGAATTTCAAGTGGTTACAATGGGCCCTTTGGCACTTGATGCTCCGCCTTGACACGTTGACAAGTTAGACACCTTGAGATAAACTCCGCTATCTCTGTCTTCATATTGCTCCACGAAAATGTATGTGGAAGAACACCGATACCTTTTGATACTCCCAGGATGGATTGCAAATAGTGTGTTGTGCGCCTCCATCATGATTTTATACTTCAAATCAAGGTCATTAGGAACACAAAGTCTGGAGTTGACTCGAAGTACTCCTTCTTCATCGATTCTTACTTCCAGAATAGCACCTTCTTGTACTATCTTCCTCATACGCATAAGCTTCAGGTCCGTAGCTTGAGCAGCTTTAACTTTATTGATTAAAGTCGATTCTACTCATATATTTGACATCATCACGTGGGTCCCTGGAGTCTTTAACTTTATCTCCATCTTTTGTAAGTCATACAAAATGGGCCTTTGCGTGACAATATAGCACTCGTACCCATATATGATCTTCTACTCAATGCGTCAGCTACCACGTTCGCTTTTCCAGGATGGTATTGAATGGTATGATCATAATCTTTTAATAGCTCAAGCCAACGTCATTGCCAAATTTTGAGTTCTTTTTAGGTGAAGAAATATTTGAGGACTTTTATGATCCATATATATCTCCATTTTCTCCCTATACAGGTAATGCCTCCAGATTTTAAGCGCGAACACGACAGCTACCAACTCTAGATCATGAGTAGGATAATTCTTCTCATATTCTTTGAGTTGTCGTGAGGCATAGGCTATGCCTTTCCCATGTTGTATGAGAACACATCCTAACCCTCTGCTTGAAGCATCGATGTAGATGACAAATCTCTCCGAACCAAATGGTATTGTCCAAACAGGTGCTGAAATGAGTCTCCTCTTGAGTTCTTGAAAACACTTCTCACATTCCTCGCTTCAACCGAATTTTGTATCTTTTCAAGTCAACTGAGTTAATGGGGTAGCAATTCAAGAAAATCTTTCCATGAATCTCCAATAATAACCAGCTAAGCGCAGAAAGCTATGTACTTTAGTAATTGACTTAGGTTGCTCCCATCTTTGAATTGCTTCAATCTTTGCTAGGTCAACAGATATTCTATGATTTGATATCACATGTCCAAGGAATGCTACTTTCTCAAGCCAAAACTCATATTTCTTTAACTTGGCATATAACTTATTCTCACGAAGCTTTTGGAGTATCAGCCTCAACTGTTGCTCATGATCTTCACGGCTTTTGGAGTATATGAGGATGTCATCAATAAAGACAACCACAAAATGATCCAAATATTCCTTGAATACTCGATTCATTATATCCATGAAAGCAGCAGGAGCATTAGTCAATCTAAAAGACATGACTTGGAATTCGTAATGCACGTACCGAGTTCTGAAAGAAGTCTTTGGAATGTCATCAGTTTTAATCTTTAACTGATGATATCTGGAATGAAGATTGATCTTTGAAAAGAATTTGGCGCCTTACAACTAGTCAAACAGGTCATCAATGCGAGGAAACGGGTACTTATTTTTAATGGTGACATGATTCAACTTCCGATAATCAATATAAAGTCGCATACTTCCATCTTTCTTCTTTATGAATAGAACAAGAGCGCCCCAAGGAGACGTACTAGGATGAATGAAACCGATGTCTAACAACTCCTATAGTTGAGTTTTTAACTCCTGAAGTTTAATAGGATCCATTCGATATGGGGCTTTGAAAATTGGTTTTGTATCGGGTTCAAGGTCAATACAAAACACGATTTCATGCTCTGGGGGTAGGCCAGGAAGTTCTTTAGGGAATTCATCAGGAAATATATTAACAATAGGTATATCATTTAAATCTGATGTATTTTTGTTTAAATCCGTGACATGGGTTAAGAAATCTTGACATTCGTTTTTTAATAAACGAATAGCTTTATGGCTTGATATAATAGTGATTGACTTTAGTGGCTTGGTTGCTTGAATTCGCATAATAGGTTGGTGAGGAATATGAAAGCTAACAACCTTTCAAAAATAATAAATTTTAGCATGATGAGTAGTTAACCAATCAATCAGTAGAATCACATCAAATTCAAGTATTTTCAAAGAGTAAGATTGACAGGTAATGTGAGGGTGTCGATTTGAATCAAACAAGATTTATAAATAGTGGATGTAATGAAGGTTTCTCCCAATGGAGTTTCAACAGATAAGTAAAAGTCTAATTTCTCCAAAGTTAAATTTAAACGTTGAGCGCAAGTAGGAGAAATAAAAGAATGGGTAGAATCAGTATCAAATAAGTTATAGACTTTGCAAGAGTTTATAATTAGCTTACCCATGATAACTTCATTCGGGTTCCTCGCTTTTTGGAAGATTACAACAAATGCTCTCCCTTGAACTACTAGTTTTGACCTATCTGGGACGGCCTTTGGTGTCTCCATACCAGCTGGACTTAACTTCACTGCACAACAAAATCAGGCTAGGTGACCATCTCTTCCACAATTATAACACGTTTTGGATTGCTGCGTGCAGTTTGGACTGATGTGTCCCTCCCCTTCGCATTTGTAGCATACGATCGGTGGTCGTTCTCTCTCCTGAACAACGGTTGCTGGTGCTGACGTCTTTCCATCATTATTGAATCTCCTTTTCTTGAAATTTCCACTTCTATTATCTTGGCCATGATTACCACCGAAGTGGTTACCATTTCTAAAATGTTGATTCCCTCCATGATTTTTGTCACTTCTTCGATGACTGCTACCACTGGTATTATCGATTTGTCGGTTGCTCTCTCTTGGTTGGGTTGACACATTATCATGCTCCAATAACTGAGCCATATTCACAACATCTGAATACAAGCAAAGTTTGTGAGAAATGATGTATTGACATATTTTGGGTTTCAAACCTCGCAGAAAAATTCACGTCATTCTCTCCTTGTTATCAACCAAATGGGATGTAAATCGGGATAACTCCGCAAACTTAGCTTCATATTGTGACACGGTCATATTATTTTGCTTTAGCTTGATGAACTCCGCCTCCTTCATGTGACGAATACTTTCGGAAAAGTATTTATCATTGAACAGTTCTTGGAACTTCTCCCAAGACATCTTCACTGCGATAGGTTAAGTACGTTTTATAGATTCCCACCTGTAATCAGCCTATCCTCTTAACATGAAGGTGGCAAATGGAACCTTTTGCTCCTCGAAGCATCCCAAGACATCAAATATCTTGATGATCTTCTTAATCCGCGTCTCTGCCTTAAGTGGTTCTGGCTTTCTTAATAACTCCGGTGGTCCCAGCTCCTTGAACATCTTAGCAGTGACCATCCGTGAGTTTCTAGGTTTTTCACTTATATTTTGGATATGAGTCTCTCGCCCGATGTTGCATGAATTTTAGAAAGTCGCTGATCATCCCATCGGTCATCATTTGGTCGGTGTTGTATACCTGAGGAATATTTCCTTATTAATGCACATTATCCTGGTTATTGATCGTTGGTGACTCAACGGTCTCTTGTGCTCCATTGCTTATCTCAAAATTTTCGGATGTCATTTTCAAACACTGCCATAAAACAAGGGTTAATTGACATGCCACATATTATCTCTATACTCTGACCAACCAATTAAATAACAAATAACTTTAAGTAGGTCATACTAGCGAAGGAATTACCCGTCTCTCCCCTCCTAGCTCTAGTCTCAAATCTCAGCCAGAGATCATATCCCTAAGCTTTGATACCAATTGTGATGCCCCTAAAATAGGTATACATCACACATTCTGAGTCATTAAATACTTAGTACAGAACTTAAATACAAACTTTATTTATACAAAAAAACGTAGCTGTGAGTTTTAACACGGATATTGTCTCATAGACAGTATCAAAATTCAAATAAAGTCTTTATTACAATTATTATTACACTATTTCATAGAATAGTGAGGACTACTATATCCACCATCTCGAACCATCACTTCGTTCCCCGACTAGTCCCAGCTATGTTCTCATTTCTTGAAGAGAACAATGAAAGCAAAGGGTGAGATCAACTAGCCCAATAAGAAATATTATGACTAAGATAATGCAGAATAAATTATTGTTAGCATTCAAAAGTGTTAAACTGATAGAATACAATAAACAACAAGTTTAATTACAGCGAAACAAGAAACCCATTAGAAGAGTTAAGTAGGGCATGATATCTACTATCTTCTATGATTTAAAAAGTTTATTATTAATTATATCGCTGAGACTCATCTTAATAAATAATCCACATCCCTGAATTATCCATGCACTATGGACCAAGAATATTTATTAGTATCACATCCACGAATTATATATGCACTAAGGGCCAAGGATATTCGTTTTATCACCAATGGTCATGATCATGCCAACAACTTTCCATCAATGCACTACGGGTCAATGAGGACTTTTCCCACATCATTTGTAATATTATAGGTCATGATTATACCAAATGATCTCTGGTCATAATCATATCAATCAACAGTCCATCTATGCACTACGGGATAAAGATGACTTTCATCATAATATAAGCATGAGGATAATTACAATGATATAAAAATTCAATTAAATGAAAGCAAAGGATAAATTTTAAATATTTATAATTCAATTTATCCAGAATTCAATATTGTCCAAATTGTCAACATGATACTGTTTTGTAGAGTAAAATTCAAGAATAATATTGTATCAAAAATGATTTGGACAAAAAAGAAATCAATTTTTGTCATGAATAGTACCATTAATACTGTTGGAATACCCGGTGGTTAAAACATAGTAGCACATGTTATTGCACCAATTATTGATTCTTACGTAAGAAGACACTACTTAATAATTGTTACAGTAATTACTGTTCAATATTTTATTTTATTGATTCAATAATTGCTACGTTGATATTTTATATTTCTGTTGTTTCAATAATAGTCACTACACAATATTTTCCTTTATCGGAGAAATAATTCATATTATCTGAATAATATTATTAGATAACATTATTGGTAATGTCTAGAAAGTTCTTTCTAAGAAGAGGTTTGGTCATCTAATTGCACGCCAGTAAGGAGAAATCCTTATTGGAAAGCCCCCTCTTTCCTGGGAACAGCCTGGTTACCAGTATTGTGATTATGTAATATTATTTGTGAATAATTAATTATTGATTTATATAATAAGGAAAATATTCATTTTATGTGGATATAGATGGAGAAAATTTTTAATGTGACAATTATTGAAAATTGATATTTTATTTTTTTTGATAAAATAATTCATTTGAATATATTATTATATTTTAATAATATAATAATGGTGATATTTTTACAATGAATGTGGGATATATGAATATATGAGGAGGAAGAGTATTTTTGTTGCAAAGGTTGTTTAAAACATGTTAATCATGTCTGTGGGCCCATTTTATGACTGAAATTTGATTATAGCCTGTAAAATAGCCCGTTTGTGGATTTCTGTCAGTTTCAGTTTGGAATTTGGAAAAACTTTCTTCTGCAAAATTGTAGAGAATGAAATTTCGTATGAAAAAGACAAGGTTTAAATTTTTCTGACAAAAGGGCTATTTATTATGAATTATTAAAGTTCCGGAGTTCTAGAATAATTGATTTTTTAAGTTTTAAATATTTTTTTAATAAAAACATTTTTTACACTTTTGTGGGCCCCACTTGCACATGTTAAAGGCTGAATTCAGATCTTCAAAAGTGGGTGTAAGAAAATTTTAATAAATAATATTATTTTATTAAAATTTCTGCTTTAGTGTTCTAAGCATTTTACTATAAATAGGGTGCTTAGGTTAGAATTGAAAATCACACCAGAAACTGAAGTTTTCTCTCTGTATATTATCGAGCATATTCTTTTGAGTATTTTGATACTTTGAGTGTTGTTATACGGTGCAAGTTCCTTCAGCGTTATATCTGATATTCCAGCCAGAAGTACTATTCTTTTCGAGGTAAGGGATGTTATTTTTTTAAAAAAATGATATTATTTCTTCAAATATCATTATGTCGGATTATTGGTAAGATTTTTCTTGTGAAATTCTTGTCTTTTAGTGTCGGGGTTACTATTCATGTATACGGCACTATTCACAAAAAAATTAAATTTTTGTTTTTTTTCTAAAGTATCGATTATGGATACTAGCTTTGATTATATCCATGTTTTGATCATTCTTAAATTTTACTTCACTATGATTATTTATGAAGTATTTTCGAACTCGGATTGTTTAAAGTACGAATCCTTAATATTTGTTCTTTTGTTTCACTGGATTCATTTTCTTTAAAATATTTTTCATCATCCTAAGTCCTAAATGATGGTATTACTGAATATATTTGGCCTGTAGTACAAAAGATGGTTGATTTTCTTATGAATATCTTTGGCCCGTAGTGCAAAGATGAACAGGTGTTGAGATGAACATGTCCAACTGATGAATATCTTTGGCCTGTAGTGCAAAGATGAATATTTGATTCAAGATGAATATTGATTGATGTTACAGGAATAAAATAATGATGATGGACTTTTAAATTCATAGATTATAGTAGATTTCATTCTCTACGTAACTCATATATGAATTATTATTTCTGCTACGAATATTGATCTGAAATTTGTTGTCTATTGTATTTTATCATATTTTTTCCTGTTGAAGACTAACGATAATTTGTTATATATTATCTTAGTTATAATATTCTTTATTGGGCTAGTTGAGCTCACCCTTTTTCCTTTTTGTTCTATTTTTCTTCTCAGGAGGCGAGAATGTAGCAAGTACTAGTCGGGGTATGAATGAAGGTTCTAGAAAGTTGTTTTAGTAGTCCTCACTATTTTTGTAAAATAATATATCAATAATTGTATTGAGGACTTATTTGGGTGTTAATATTGTCTAGATGACAATATTTGTATTTAAACTCACAGTTTATATGTTGTATTAATAAAGTTGTAGTTGTTTCTGTACCATGTTATTGACGACTCAAAATGGGTGATGTATACCTATTTTGGGGGCGTCACAACCCGAGTGAATAAAACCCCGTCAATAGTACTTCGTGAATAGTACCACGGCATGAAAAGATTAAAAATTATCAAGAATATTTAGAATAATATTTTTGTGAAAAGATACTAGATGAAGCGCAAATTTCAAGGATATTCTACTAATTTCATGGAGTATAAAAGTAATACTTTAACAAAATGAGTGTACAATTCAGAATCTGAAATGAAATAATATTACTTACATACTACAGAGTATGGAAGGAAATATTATTTCATACGAATATTGAACAAAAATAATATTTCTTACCTTAAAAAGAGAGTACTTCTGACTAGTAGGGCGGGGATATTCTTGAAGAAAACTTATATTTTTTTCTACGCTCAAAGCGTCCTTAAACTCTAAAGAAATACGCTCAATATTATAGAAGAAGAATTCTCTGATTCTGGTGTGATTTTCAATTCTAAATTAAGCATCCTATTTATAGGAGAATGACAAGATACTATTTAGAAATTTTATTCAAGGACGCACAATGGGGAAAAAAATTTCACGAGCGTTCGATGTTTGAATTCACATGATTTACTACGCAAATACTATGCATAATAAAATATAATATATTCTATTTTTCATAAAAAAAACATATAATAATAATAATAATAATAATAATAATAATAATAATAATAATAATAATCCCTCCCGACCAGGCAACTTCCCACCCCCACCCCCATTTCAAAATAATACTTATATATATATATATATATATATATATATATATATATATATATATATATATATATATATATATATATATATATATAAACAAAACTGAGATAACTTCTCCCGACTATTTTGAAAAATGGGTAAGTGGGGGGTCCATATAATAAACAAAATTTATAACAAATACATCATAAAAATCACCTCTATTTATCTCAACTTACCTTGCTTCACAAAACACATTTTAGAACAATAATTATTCATCATTTATAACTTGCAATATTAACAACCAGATCATTCCTAGGAAAGAGGGGGCTTTCTGATAAGGATTTATCCCTATTGGCGCAGAATTAGGTGACCAAATTTGTAAAACCCCGAATTTTATGAAATTAAAGTATTAAATTTTCTTATAATTATTATTTTATTTCATAAATGGTTAAATTTATAAAGGGTTAAAGTTAAGGGTGATATGTGAAAATTTTTGCAAAGTATGGAAGTTGTTATAAAATATTTGTTTGGTCGGGAAATATTCTTTTTATCGGGGAATATCGGTACGACGACACAATCATTGGATGGACCCCACAACGAAAGTATTGTCGTAGTAAGAAAACGACAAAATTATCTTTTTATAAAAATAACGGCGAAAGTGTTACCGTTAAAAACTGTTTAACTACCCGGTAGTAAAAGTACAGTGATATCGTGGTTGCATAGTAGCACACGGTATTGATTATTAATGTTTACGTAAGAAGTCACTCAGTTTATTCAATTATTGTCACAATATTTTATATTATTAAATAAATAATTGAGATGACAAAGTTATTTTTATTATTATTTGCAATATTGACAATGTCTAGAAGTTCTGTCAAGGAGAGGTTAGATAATCTAATTGCGCGCCAATAGGGAGAAATACTTATCGGAAAGCCCCCTCTTTCCTGGGAATGACCTGGTTATTAAATATTGTGAGTTATAATATTAATGATGAATAAGTTCGTGTTGATTAAAGATGAAATTGATAGTTCTATTGTGTTGGAATTATTAGTGTTAGTGGAAATCGACATTTATTCCGATATTGATTTGTGTCTGGAAGTTTTACTGACCAGTCAGGGAATTAATCGGATAAATAAGAAATTAATTGATATTAATTCACAATATTATAACTATTTGTTCACATGTGTGTACTTTTGATTCACATTCTTCTACTATTAGGAGAGTTGGTGAAAGATTGATAATAGTTGCATGACTAAGTTAAAAATGGAGGTATAGATGGAGGTACTATACTGTAATTCGTATTTTCACATGATTATAACTATTGATTTATATGACTGAACTATTGATTCACATTATTTACTATTAGCGGTGGTGGTGCAAGTTTGATAATACTTGCAGGACTAAATTAAAAATGAATAAAAAGTTAGAGGTATTGTACTGTAATTTTTTGAGCCCAAAAATGTGCAATTATCAAAAATATATTTTTCTATAAATAGAAGCTCATTCTTCCTTCATTTCTCACCAATTCACTAAAGATATAAAGAAATTATTATAGATAGAAATTATAGAGAGAAAGAAGAAGAGAAGTCTGCTACATCTCTATTCCAGTATCAAGCTTTATTCTAAGGTAAGGGGTATTATTTGTTTCATTTTCATGAAGAGAGCTATTGTTATTCCATTCCTTATTATTATGTTGGAATAACCTGTCTATGCGAAGTACCGTATACATGGTAAAATTCTTCCATTATTCGATTCTTTATTATTCTGTTGGAATATCCTGTCTGTGCGTATTACGCATGACCTGGTTCCACTATTTATTATTCTGTTGGAATAACTTGTCTATGCGAAGTACCACATACATGGTGAAATTCTTCTGTCATTCCATTCTTTATTATTTTGTTGGAATATCCTGTCTGTGCGTATTACGCATGACCTAGTTCCATTATTTATTATTCTATTGGAATAACATGTCTGTGTAGTCTATCGAATGCCTGGTAAATTCTGTTATTATTCCATTCTTTATTATTCTGTTTGAATATCCTGTCTGTGCCAATTTCGCATGACCTGGTTCCATTCTTTATTATTCTGTTGGAAATAACCTGTCTGTGTGCTCTATCGCATGCATGGTGAATTCTTCTGCTATTCCATTCTTTATTATTCTCTTGGAATAACCTATCTATGTGGATTACCACATGCATGGTGAATGATCTTTTGTATTAATTCCTTATTAAATTGTCGAAATGATCTGTCTACATGGATTACCGCATGGCGGGCAAAAATCCATTTGCAGTTTCATATATTCTATTATACTCAGTTGGTTAAAGTTTTGGCTTCTATACTCAATGAAATTAGTAGAATATCCTGGATATTTGAGCTTCATCCAGTATCTTTTCATGAAAATATTTATTTGAGTATTCTTGAATTTTACTTCACAAAGCAGTATCATGTTGACAATTTGGACGTTTTTGAGTTCAAGATAAATTAACTTATAAATCTTTAAAATTTAATTCTTGAACTTGTTTTATTGAATTATTATGTCATTTTCATCATCCTAATGTTTATATTATGTTGAAAATCATATGTAGCCTATAGTGCATAGATGGACTTGGTATGATTATGACCAGGGATTAATAGGTATAATCATGATCGTAATGTTACAAATGATGTGGTAAAAGTCCTCATTGGCCCGTAGTGCATTGATGGACAGTTGTTGGCATGATCGTGACCATTGATGAAAACAAGAATATCCTTGGCTGTAGTGCCGGGATGACGTGGTTTATTTAATTAAGCAGAGCCTCAGTGATAAAAGTGATGAAAAACCTTTTAAATCATAGAAGATAATCAATTTTACTCTCTAGTTGACTCTTTTAATGGATTTCTTGTTCCGCTGCAGTTAAACTTGATGTTTGTTATATTGTATCAGTTTAACACTGTTAAAGGCTAACGATAATTTATTATGCATTATCTTAGCCATAATATTTCTTACTAGGCTAGTTGAGCTCACCCTTTTGCTTTCATTGTTCTCTTCAGGAAATGAGAACGTAGTAGGGACTAGTCAGGGAACGGAGTGACAGTCTAGATGATAACATTAGTAGTCCTCAATATTCTATGAAATAGTGTGATAATAAATGTATTGGGGACTTATTTTGAGTTTGAATACTGTCTAGAAGACAATATTTATATTAAAACTCACAGCTCATGTTGTATATTTTTAAGATTGTGTTTGTATTCTGTACCACGTATTTGGCGACTCAGAATAGGTGATGTATATCTATTTTGGGGGCGTCACAAGTTGGTATCAAAACTTAGGGATATGATCCCTAACTGAGATGTGAGATAAGAACTAGTAGGGGAGAGACGGAGAATTTCTTCGCTAGTTTGACCTACCTAAGTTTATTTGGTATTTAATTGGTCGGTCTGAGTATAGGGATAATATGTGATATGTCAATTAACCCTTGTTTTGTGACAATGTTTGTATTCATATTGTGTGAATAGGGCTCAGTTATTGGGGCACAATAATGAGTCAGCACAACCAAAAGGCAACGACCAACAACACGATAATAATCATATCGGTGGCAACGACCATCAGAATAATGATATCCATCGTGGGGGAAATTATCATGCTAAGAATGGTAACCACTTCGGTGGTAATCATGGCCAAGATAATAGAAGTGGAAAATTTAAGAAGAGAAGATTTAACGATGATGGGAAGACGTTGACAATAGCACCAACACCAACAACAAATTCTAGTGGAGGAGAACGACCACCTATCATATGCTTCAAATGCGGAGTGGAGGGACATATCAGTCCAAACTGTACGCAGCAGTCCAAAACCTGTTACAATTATGGAAGAGAAGGTCACCTAGCTCGATTTTTTCATTCAGGGAAGGCAAGTTTAGCTGGGATGGAGGCACCAAAGGCCGTCCTAGAAAAGTCAAAATCGGTAGTTCAAGGAAGAGCAATTTTTGCGACTTTTCAAAAAGCGAGTAACCCGAACGAAGTTAGCACATGTTAGTTAATTATAAATTCTTGCGAAATATATACCTTATTAGATACCGATTTTACCCATTCTTTTATCTCTCTGGCTTGCGCTTAATGTTTAAATTTAACTCTAGAGAAGTTAGACTTTGACTTATCGATTGAAACTTAGTTAGCAAAAACCTTTGTTACCTCCACTGTTTATAAATCTTGTTTGATTCAAATCGACACTTTCACGTTACCTATCGATCTTATCTCTTTGAAAATACTTGCATTTGTTGTGATTTTAGGGATTGATTGGTTAACTACTTATCATGCTAAAATCGATTGTTTTCGTAAGGTTGTTAGCTTTCATATTCTTAACCAACATATTATGTGAATTCAAGCAACCAAATCACTAAAGTCAATCATTGTCATATCAAGCCATAAGTAAAGAGCCCCGATCCTTTCGTTGTTGATTTCCTTGTGTATAATGCACCGAAGCCAGACTTTCTGTAGGCGACGTCGTGAATGACGATGGCAAGTTGATGGGTATCAATGTGACGTATTATCTAAGTCTTGGATGAGAGTCACACTTTTGAATGATATTTCTATTATTAATAAATTTCTTGACATATTCTCTGAAGACTTCCTAGCCTACCCCAAAGCATGAAATCGAATTTTGTATTGACCCCAATATAAAACCCATTTCTAAAACACTCAAATATTTCTTGAACTAAAGTGAACGTATCATGCGCCAAGGACGTTGGCTCGAGCTGTTTAATATTATGACTATACCATTCAATATCATCGTAGAAGAGTGAACTTGGTCGCTGACGCATTGAGTGGAAGATCGTATGCGTTTACGAGTGCGATGTTGTTAACATAAAAACTCATTTCGTATAACTTACAAATGATGAAGATAAAGTTAAAGACTATAGGGACCCACGTGAAGATAACGAATATACGAGTAGAATCGACTTTAATGAATAAAGTTAAAGTCGCTCAAACTACACACCTGGAGCTGATGAAAATGAAGAAGAAGGTTCAAGAAGACGTTATTCTAGAAGCAAGAGTCGATGAAAAGAGGAAATATCAACCCTCGATTTAATTATCCCATTTGAAATCCTCGATCGAGTAGGAAATGTTGCCTATAGACTCGTTTTACCCCCAAATATGTCGCGTGTTCATAACATTTTTTCACGTATCGATGTTACATAAATATGTGGACGACCCGAACCACGTTATTAAATTAGAACTAGACGAGATAGCAGAAGATTTAACGTATGAGGAGATAACTGTTAAAATCTTGGATAAGAAGGATCATATTCAACACTCAAAGGTTATACCTCAAGAGTTAGAAT
Organism: Panax japonicus; assembly: GCA_020205505.1. Lineage (NCBI taxonomy): Eukaryota > Viridiplantae > Streptophyta > Magnoliopsida > Apiales > Araliaceae > Panax > Panax japonicus. Next base: position 48,237,973 of record CM035095.1, on the reverse strand, counting down.
CTAAAATGAAGTCAAGGTATTCTCATCATACTAGGTACGCACGTGAATTTTGAGGGCGAAATTTCATAAGGAGGGGAGATTGTAAGACCCTGAATTTTATGAAATGAAAGCATTCAATTTTCTTATAATTATTATTTTATTTCGTAGATGGTTAAATTGATAAAGGGTTAAAGTTAAGGGTTATTATTTTATTATTTTATTTTATTTTTATTATTTTATTTTATTTTTATTATTATTATTTTATTATCACAATATTTTATATTATTAAATCAATAATTGAGATGACAAAGTTATTTATATTAATATTTGCAATATTGACAATGTCTAGAAGTTCTGTCAAGGAGAGGTTAGATAATCTAATTGTACGCCAATAGGGGGAAATCCTTATCGGAAAGCCCCCTCTTTCCTGGGAACGACCTGGTTGTTAAATATTGTGAGTTATAATATTAATGATGAATAAGTTCGTGTTGATTAAAGATGAAATTGATAGTTCTATTGTGTTGGAATTATTAGTGTTAGTGGAAATCGACATTTATTCCGATATTAATTTATGTCTGGAAGTTTTTACTGACCAGTCAGGGAATTAATCGGATAAATGAGCAATTAATTGATATTAATTCAAATTATTATAACTATTTGTTCACATGTGTGTACTATTGATTCACATTCTTCTACTATTAGGGGAGTTGGTGCAAGGTTGATAATACTTGCATGACTAAGTTAAAAATGGAGGTATAGATGGAGGTACTATAATGTAATTCGTATTTTCACATGATTATAACTATTGATTTACATGATTGAACTATTGATTCACATTATTTACTATTAGGGGAGGTGGTGCAAGTTTGATAATATTTGCACGAATAAATTAAAAATGAATAAAAAGTTAGAGGTATTGTACTGTAATTTTTTGAGCCCCAAAACGTGTAATTATCAAAACTATATTTTTCTATAAATAGAAGCTCATTCTTCCTTCATTTCTCACTAATTTACTAAAGCTATAAGGCAATTATTATAGAGAGAAAGAAGAAGAGAAGTCTGCTACCTCTCTATTCCAGTATCCAGCTTTATTCTAAGATAAGGGGTATTATTTCTTTCATTTTCATGAAGAGAGCTATTGTTATTCCATTCCTTATTATTATGTTGGAATAACCTGTCTATGCGAAGTACCACATACATGGTAAAATTCTCACTACAAAAAATAAGGTCATTGCCGACGGCATGTGCCGTCGCCAATGACTCTATTGCCGTCGGCAATGAGGTCATTGGCGACGACATTGTCCGTCGCCCTTACCGTCGCCGTATGGGTCGTCGCCCCGGTCTCCCGTCGCTCGCCGTCGGCAAGTGTGTCATTGGCGACGGGATCATTGCCGACGGCGTGCCGTCGCCAATGGGTCATTGCCGACGACATGGCCGTCACCAATGGTCCCGTCACCAATGACCCACTTTAAAAAAAATAATAAAATTGCAAAATTCCCCTGTTCATTTACATATACATTGTACCTGTTATAAACTAAGAAAAATAAATAATGACAATATACGCATATCAATAACAATCATATCTTTTACTATCAACAATTAATATAATTAGATACCAAACTCAAATCTATACAACTCAAAAGCTAAATACATACATGAAAGTCAAAATATAAATATAAACAACTACTGCCCAAGATCAGGAATCTCTGTCCCATCGCCGGTCCCATCCTCCATAGTCTCATCAGCATCAGCTCGGAGATCATCACCATCTCCTCCACGAGCATCACCTGTGCCGCCATCTCCACCTCCACGAGTCTCATCAACAAGACCCTACAAAATTAAAATATTAATAACGGAGTCCCCAAAATAGATCATATTTATATTATTTTAGTTTGTGTTCTACAAGTGTGGTTCAGTTTCGCAAACTAGGCGATAACTCGGTCTCCGTATGTCAGAATCGAGTACCGTCAGTTGTAACGCGTGTCTAATACCTACGCGGTGCTGTGTGTGTGTTTGCGTGGCGTTCGGACGGACGATGCGGGTTTCGGGCTCTTTTTCAGCTTTTTGGCTAAGTGTGGTTCAGTTTCGCAAACTAGGCGATAACTCGGTCTCCGTATGTCGGAATCGAGTACCGTCAGTTGTAATGCGTGTCTAATACCTACGCGGTGCTGTGTGTGTGTTTGCGTGGCGTTCGGACGGACGATGCGGGTTTCGGGCTCTTTTTCGGCTTTTTGGCTAAGTGTGGTTCAGTTTCGCAAACTAAGCGTTAACTCGGTCTCCGTATGTCGGAATCGAGTACCGTCAATTGTAACGCGTGTCTAATACCTACGCGGTACTGTGTGTGTGTTTGCGTGGCGTTCGGACGGACGATGCGGGTTTCGGGCTCTTTTTTGGCTTTTTGGCTAAGTGTGGTTCAGTTTCGTAAACTAGGCGATAACTCAGTCTCCGTATGTCAGAATCGAGTACCGTCAGTTGTAACGCGTGTCTAATACCTACGCGGTGCTGTGTGTGTGTGTTTGCGTGGCGTTCGGACGGACGATGCGAGTTTCGGGCTCTTTTTCGGGTTTTTGGCTAAGTGTGGTTCAGTTTCGCAAACTAGGCGATAACTCGGTCTCCGTATGTCAGAATCGAGTACCGTCAGTTGTAACGCGTGTCCAATACCTACGCGGTACTGTGTGTGTGTTTGCGTGGCGTTCGGACGGACGATGCGGGTTTCGGCTCTTTTTCGTCTTTTTGGCTAAGTGTGGTTCAGTTTCGCAAACTAGGCGATAACTCGGTCTCCGTATGTCGGAATCGAGTACCATCAGTTGTAATGCGTGTCTAATACCTACGCGGTGCTGTGTGTGTGTTTGCGTGGCGTTCGGACGGACGATGCGGGTTTCGGGCTCTTTTTCGGCTTTTTGGCTAAGTGTGGTTCAGTTTCACAAACTAAGCGTTAACTCGGTCTCCGTATGTCGGAATCGAGTACCGTCAGTTGTAACGCGTGTCTAATACCTACGCGGTGCTGTGTGTGTGTTTGTGTGGCGTTCGGACGGACGATGCGGGTTTCGGGCTCTTTTTCGGCTTTTTGGCTAAGTGTGGTTCAGTTTCGTAAACTAGGCGATAACTCAGTCTCCGTATGTCAGAATCGAGTACCGTCAGTTGTAACGCATGTCTAATACCTACGCGGTGTTGTGTGTGTGTTTGCATGGCGTTCGGACGGACGATGCGAGTTTCGGGCTCTTTTTCGGCTTTTTGGCTAAGTGTGGTTCAGTTTCGCAAACTAGGCGATAACTCGGTCTCCGTATGTCAGAATCGAGTACCGTCAGTTGTAACGCGTGTCTAATACCTACGCGGTGCTGTGTATATGTTTGCGTGGCGTTCGGACGAACGATGCGGGTTTCAGGCTCTTTTTCGGCTTTTTGGCTAAGTGTGGTTCAATTTCGCAAACTAGGCGATAACTCGGTCTCCGTATGTCGGAATCGAGTACCGTCAGTTTTAATGCGTGTCTAATACTTACGCGGTGTTGTGTGTGTGTTTGCGTGGCGTTCGGATGGACGATGCGGGTTTCGGGCTCTTTTTCGACTTTTTGGCTAAGTGTGGTTCAGTTTCGCAAACTAGGCGATAACTCGGTCTCCGTATGTCGGAATCGAGTACCGTCAGTTGTAATGCGTGTCTAATACCTACGCGGTCCTGTGTGTGTGTTTGCGTGGCGTTTGGACGGACGATGCGGGTTTCGGGCTCTTTTTCGGCTTTTTGGCTAAGTGTGGTTCAGTTTCGCAAACTAGGCGATAACTCGGTCTCCGTATGTCGGAATCGAGTACCGTCAGTTGTAACGCGTGTCTAATACCTACGCGGTGCTGTGTGTGTGTTTGCGTGGCGTTCAGACTGGACGATGCGGGTTTCGGGCTCTTTTTTCGGCTTTTTGGCTAAGTGTGGTTCAGTTTCGCAAACTAGGCGATAACTCGGTCTCTGTATGTCGGAATCGAGTACCGTCAGTTGTAACGCGTGTCTAATACCTACGCGGTGCTGTGTGTGTGTTTGCGTGGCGTTCGTACTGACGATGCGCGTTTCGGGCTCTTTTTCGGCTTTTTGGCTAAGTGTGGTTCAGTTTCGCAAACTAGGCGATAACTCGGTCTCCGTATGTCGGAATCGAGTACCGTCAGTTATAACGCGTGTCTAATACCTACACGGTACTGTGTGTGTGTTTGCGTGGCGTTTGGACGGATGATGCGGTTTTCGGGCTCTTTTTTGGCTTTTTGGCTAAGTGTGGTTCAGTTTCGCAAACTAGGCGATAACTCGGTCTCCGTATGTCAAAATCGATTACCGTCAGTTGTAACGCGTGTCTAATACCTACGCGGTGCTGTGTGTGTGTTTGCGTGGCGTTCGGATGGACGATGCGGGTTTCGGGCTCTTTTTCGGCTTTTTGGCTAAGTGTGGTTCAGTTTCGCAAACTAGGCGATAACTCGGTCTCCGTATGTCGGAATCAAGTACCGTCAGTTGTAACGCGTGTCTAATACCTACGCGGTGCTGTGTGTGTGTTTGCGTGGCATTCGGACGGACGATGCGGGTTTCGGGCTCTTTTTTGGCTTTTTGGCTAAGTGTGGTTCAGTTTCGCAAACTAGGCGATAAATCGGTCTCCGTATGCCGCTGACTTGCTCAAACACGAAGTTGAGAAACTGTTCAACCCCACTACGATACTCAGAGCTAAGCCCACTCGTATCAGTGGCTACCCTACGTTCCATCCAACTTCGATCAACAGACATCTCGGGCAACTGTCTGCTATATATATGGAAAGTTAGACAAACACAATCAAGTCTCCAAGTTAATGTATATGCAAGCTTATGAGTTTCCTAACTTCATCTCCCACTCTAACGGGTCAGGCTTCTATCCCATTCCCGGATGTGTCGCCTCACTGATGTCAACAACTTGAACACATCTTTACATTTTTCAGAATTTTCGGCAACCTCCCCATGGTCTTCAAGTACACGAAATAGACTAACACATCGTAGTCTAAATATGCACCCGAAGAACATCTAGAGATATATACTGACCGAAAATTCAAAAAATATAAAGACGTGCTCAAGTCGTTAACACCGACCTAAGTGAGATCGAAACATACAAGAACAGTCCCAAAACGGGGACTATTTGAGATTCACTCCTACTAAGTGAATCTCAAACGGGTTTCTAAGCTTCCTAAACTATATGAAAATATATTTGCATGTCAAAGTAAGGATTATTCTATATAAATACACATTCACTTTTCAAACCATTAATGTCATCAATGTGAAACAAAATAAGTTTCATTATGTTAGTAATGTAGAGGGTGTGAGAGATTACAAAAACTCCATCTATTTTCTTTCCTTTTCTGTTCATTAAAAAAATACAAAAAGCAACACTATTCAAATATTATCTCTATCAAAACCTAAAATCTTTCAACAAATCAAAACACATATGTATGAGCATATGTATTATCATTCAATACTCATATATATTAATTTACTATCAACTATGGTGGCTTCATCACATCCAAGATACAATAGCATGATCAAGCCGTTATAAAAAATTGTGGTCTATGAGGTCTATCTTCAAAATCAAATAAAATCCATATAAAAATATACAAACTTTCTACTCAACAATTTGGCTATATATACTGAGATATGTTATGACAAAAAAGGAAATTAAAGTTTATCTACAATGTAAAGAACTCGAACTAGCTTGTGAGAACGTTACCAAAGTCATTAAGAGACGTAATAATCAAGAAAACAATTGATTGCAGCTATAAAATGAACACCTATTATTGGGTTGAACCGTGCTTTCAATGAACCTTCACAATTTACACTATAAAATATATAAGAAATAACATGTATACAAAACAAAAAATAAAAATAAAAGAAATACTTTTAAGGAACACCAGTCTAACTATAAAGTTTTTTCTTTCAAATTTTTACTAATGCTAAGTATGTCACCAAAATTTATTACAAGTGAATGTTGACAAAACACTTCTACAGTATATCACATTCTTTTAGTTTCCAGTCCCTCATTCTTTTGGAGTTTCAGTTGAGCTCAAATGTAAATATTTCTATGACTAACATTTGGATCAATCCAAAATACTGACAAGGAATCACTCCTCAACTGACACCCTTAACTGGTCTATAGTCTTGACAATTCCTACACGACCTGCAACATATATATTCTCTCTTTCAAAATTATTGAAGTATCTCATTCATATGCTCCCAAAAATGATCATTCTTACACATACTGATAAAATGAGCTCAAATTAACACATGATAAACACTAAGCAACTCAACATAAACAAATATTACAACTAAAATACATACAGAGACCAAATTTTGTACCTTTCCCAACCACAGTGAGAGTGGCGACTGTGAAATGACAACAATATAGAGATGGAGGAACGGTACCTCTAGAAGCTCAGCAATACACGCCTCTCCACACACACAGAGATGATGAAATGGCGAGCGAGAAGTGACCGGCCGGAAAAAATGGGATCAAGTACTGCAGCGGCTGGAAAATGAAACGGGTCGGCGAGATGATGAAGGTGAAATGATGATGGATGGGGTGACAATCAATTCAGAAAATCAATTGAAAGTTATGTTAATCTAGGCTAACAATCAATTGTGAGGAGTAGGGAAACTGAGAGAGAAAAATGAAAAATAGAGAGGGAAGAAAGGCAGAGACGTTGCCGTCTCTGGGAGGGTTAAAAATATAAGGTCATTCTCGACGGCAATGCCGTCGCTATTAACCCCCGTCGATAATGATACATTGACGACGGCAATACTGTCGCCATTAACTCTAGTCCCCCGTCGCCAGTGACTTTTCCCTCCACCGCGAACTTTTCCCACCGAAAAAAACCTCATTAGCGACGGATATCATTAGCGACGGATTGACCGTCGCCATTGACGTTATTATCGACGGCAACACTACCGTTGTGATTACCCCCGTCGGCAATGACCTTTTTTTTTGTAGTGTCTTCCATTATTTGATTCTTTATTATTCTGTTGAAATATCCTGTCTGTGCATATTACACATGACCTGGTTCCACTATTTATTATTCTGTTGGAATAACTTGTCTATGCGAAGTACCGCATACATGGTGAAATTCTTCTATTATTCCATTCTTTATTATTTTGTTGGAATATCCTCTCTGTGCGTATTACGCATAACCTGGTTCCATTATTTATTATTCTGTTGGAATAACCTGTCTGTGTAGTCTATCGAATGTCTGGTGAATTCCGTTGTTATTCCATTCTTTATTATTCTATTCGAATATTCTGTCTGTGCCGATTTCGCATGACCTGGTTACATTCTTTATTATTCTGTTGGGAATAACCTGTCTGTGTGGTCTATCGCATGCATGGTGAATTCTTCTGTTATTCCATTCTTTATTATTCTGTTGGAATAACCTGTCTATGTGGATTACGACATATATGGTGAATGATCCTTTGTATTCATTCCTTATTAAATTATGGAAATGATCTGTCTACGTGGATTACCACATGGCGGGCGAAAATCCATTTGCAGTTTCATATATTCTATTATACTCAGTTGGTTAAAGTTTTGGCTTCTATACTCCATGAAATTAGTAGAATATCCTGGATATTTACGCCTCATCCAGTATCTTTTCATGGAAATATTCTTCCGAGTATTCTTGAATTTTACTCCACAAAGCAGTATCATGTTGACAATTTGGACTGCTTTTGAGTTCAGGATAAATTAACTTATAAATCTTTAAAATTTAATTCTTGAACTTGTTTTATTGAATAATTATGTCATTATCATCATCCTCATGTTTATATTATGTTGAAAGTCATTTGTGGCCTGTAGTGCATAGATGGACTTGGTATGATTATGACCAGGGATTATTCGGTATAGTCATGACCGTAATGTTACAAATGATGTGGTAAAAGTCCTCATTGGCCCGTAGTGCATTGATGGACAGTTGTTGGCATGATCATGATCATTGATGAAAACACGAATATCCTTGGCTCGTAGTGCATGGATAATTTGTGGTAGTGATACTAATGAATATCCTTGGTCGTAGTGCCGGGATGACGTTGTTTATTTAATAAGCTGAGTCTCAGCGATAAAAGTGATGAAAAACCTTTTAAATAATAGAAGATAGTATATTTTATTCTCTACTTGACTCTTCTAATGGATTGTTTGTTTCGCTGCACTTAAACTTGATGTTTGATATATTGTATCAGTTTAACACTGTTAAAGGCTAACAATAATTTATTCAACATTATCTTAGCCATAATATTTCTTACTGGGCTAGTTGAGCTCACCCTTTTGCTTTCATTGTTCTCTTCAGGAAATAAAAACATAGCAGGGACTAGTCGGGGAACGGAGTGACGGTCCAGATGATAGCATTAGTAGTCCTCACTATTCTATGAAATAGTGTGATAATAATTGTATTGAGAACTTATTTTGAGTTTGAATACTGTCTAGAAGATAATATTTGTATTAAAACTCACAGCTCATGTTGTATATTTTTAAGATTGTATTTGTAGTTTTGTACCATGTATTTGGTGACTCAGAATAGGTGATGTATACCTATTTTGGGGGTGTCATAAAACTCCTTTCCTCGACAGAACTTTCTAGACATTATCAATAATGAAAATAATAACTTGAATAACTTTGTCGTCTCAATTATTGATTTAATAATACAAATTATTTTGACAATAATTGAATCAAAAACGTGAGATACTATGCAGCAATTACTGTAGTAATAATTGACTATAACTGAGTGACTTCTCATATAAGCATCAATAATCAATATCGGGTGCTACTATATAACCACGCGTATTGCTGTACTTTTATCACCAGGTATTTCAACAGTTAACGGTAAAATTTTCGCCGTTATTTTTATAAAAAGATATTTCTGTCGTTTTCTAACTCAGATAATAATTTTGTTGTGGGTCCACCAATAATTGTGTCGTCGTACGAATATTCCCTGATAAAACAAATATTCCATGACCAAACGAATATTTTATGAGAACTTTCTTACTTTGCAAAATTTATAAATATTAACCACAACTATAACATTATATCAAATTCACACCATAATATTCAAAAATATATTTTGAGAAAAATTCATCTTTATTCATAAAAGTTGGGGTCTTACATATAAGTTGTGAAAAAACTTTAATTTGCTATTTGTTTAAGTATTAAGATGTGTTTAAAGGGTACATTGCTATGATAGCCTTATGATTTCAGTTTGGTGAAGTGATGTTAATTCAAAAGTCAGAATTTGAATGGTGTTAACAAATTGGATTTAAATGAGAACTAAAATATATAGGGTTAATGTTTGTGTAACTAATCAGTATTGCGATTCTAATTATATATGTATGGTTTTGACGTTCATCGGGTGCTACTATATAACCACGCGTATTGCTGTACTTTTATCACCAGGTATTTCAACAGTTAACGATAAAATTTTCGCCGTTATTTTTATAAAAAGATATTTCTGTCGTTTTCTAACTCAGATAATAATTTTGTTGTGGGTCCACCAATAATTGTGTCGTCGTACGAATATTCCCTGATAAAACAAATATTCCATGACCAAACGAATATTTTATGAGAACTTTCTTACTTTGCAAAATTTATAAATATTAACCACAACTATAACATTATATCAAATTCACACCATAATATTCAAAAATATATTTTGAGAAAAATTCATCTTTATTCATAAAAGTTGGGGTCTTACATATAAGTTGTGAAAAAACTTTAATTTGCTATTTGTTTAAGTATTAAGATGTGTTTAAAGGGTACATTGCTATGATAGCCTTATGATTTCAGTTTGGTGAAGTGATGTTAATTCAAAAGTCAGAATTTGAATGGTGTTAACAAATTGGATTTAAATGAGAACTAAAATATATAGGGTTAATGTTTGTGTAACTAATCAGTATTGCGATTCTAATTATATATGTATGGTTTTGACGTTCATGTCTTATAATTGTATATCTTACTCATGAGGCAAGTTCCTAAATCTTATTCTTATGTTGAGCAAGTTTATTGTCTCTATTTTGTTTACGATTATGCAAGTTCTTAAATTCTAAATCTTTTACATTGAGCAAGTTTCATATTCCTAACTTGATATCATTACGCAAGTTTCTTATCTTTAATCTTTTATTGAGCAAGTTCCTAACTTTTGTTGCTTGCTATTTAGAGCATAAATTGTTCAAGTTCATTGTTCCAAATGAGTTTTCTTACTCTTTTGGATTTAATACTTTGTATATACAATGTTTATTCAATTGTACATTGTTGACATTCAATCTTTGACTTAAATATTGTTATTCAATCTTATATTATCGTTGATGAGTGTTCTAAAATTCTAGAACCACTGTTAAGCTAATCCAAACTAAACTTTCTTTAGTGCAGAAATCCCAAAGTCAAACTGAGATGAACAACCTTAATATAGGGGATTAAGTACACGTTAGCGTTTTGATGTTTGTGCAAAATACATGGTACGAAGGGCTGATCCCCCTAAGTAAGAAAGAAAAGGTCCGTATATTCTAATGATTGTTAAAGGTTGAGGTAGAAATACTTAGTAACCTGAGACATAGTTCATGGTCTTAAGACCCTCAGATATTAATCTTGAACTTGTTCCCTAATCTTGATTCAAAGAACGAGTTCCTTATTATTCAGTATTCGGTTCTTACTCTTATGTTATTGTTATCATCGTCATTATATTAGTGAGCAATTATTTGCTCACTCTTTTATTTAACACTACAGCTAAAGTCGAGAAAGTTGATGAGTCGTCTTCTAGCAAGGGCAAGGGAAAGATTTCAAAATGATGAAGACATGTCTTATTTTATTTAATAGAATTCTATTGTGAGAGTTATTTTATTATATGATGTATTCCACAAACTTATGTAATAGTTTAAGGTTAGATTACCTGCGATTTGTTTTAAGTTGATGTAACCCTTTAATTGGGAGGATTATTGTTTAAGTTATTTAAGTTATGTCTTTATCCTTTATTATTGGTAGTTAGATGTAATTTTTTTGGATAGTGAGCACCAAATCATGTGGGAATGAAGCACCCGGATTTGGGGGTGTCACATAGAGCACAAAGGAATAGGAGTTGAACTTATACCTGAGGAAGCTCGGATCTTCAAGGGTATGATTCTTTTTCTCCTACTCTTTTATAGATTGATAATCAAAGCATAAGAACGATCTTGGTTTATTGTTTTCAAGAAATTTTAAAATACCATTTTTTATATCGCTTCCGCTTATTTATGTGATTTGATTGCATGCTCTACTTTATGGCAAACCTAACACTTACAACATAAGTAATACATCATGTTCTTTGCAATACAGATTAAAAACAATTCATCATCAAGTTCACATAACATATAGGAACTGAAAGGCTTGCCTTGATCATGGTTTACCAACAACAGTTTAACAACTTACAGTTATCTGCACTTCACGTGCCCTACACAATTATATAATCATGCACATCAACTATTAGTCACATAGCAACGCATAGTAGTTGTAATGTAAAATTTACTCTACATCTCATACTCCTTCCTGTTAATCAATACACAATGTTCAATTTGATTGTGTCAACTTTCGACTTATATCACACTATATTTCTTTTTAGTCAAACTCGAAGTTCATTCTAGTGTTTAAGTCTTTCTTGGACTCCTTATTGGTTTTATATTAAACACATTCAATATCTTATAATGTTCACTTCAATTGAATTAAAACACTTTTTAAATTCATTAACACTTGTCACAACGTTTCAAAATTCATTCGTCACACGCCCGATTCATCTCTCTTGCGTATGCTTAGTATGCTTATACAACTTATTTAGTACATCATTTATTAATATTAAGCATCATTGTACTTTCTAATATTTATTTTTTATAACTTAGAACAACATTTTTTATAGTCAGAAGCACTACACTTCCATACATGCATGCTTGACGCCCTCTGATTGCCTCTGAATACACATCAGTCCCAAAGATGGACATTTTTACCCCTTCTAACAACGTCAAATCGAACAACTTAAAGAACAAAAGTTGTAAGTTTATTCTTTATCTTTCTAAATCATCCAAAATCGCCTCAATCAGAGTTCGTATAAAAAAGTTATGTTTGTTTTACTATAGGAGGTCAAAATAGTCTAACCTGACTATTGTTCCAGCGTTGCAGCGCCCCAAATTGTCTTGGGGGCAGCGCTGCAACGCCCCCTAGCAGAAAGGTGCGTGATTTTTTTCCAGTTTTGTTGTTCTTGCAAATTTTTAACCCTTTATCCTTCCAGCCTTCATAACTCGAGTTATACACACCTAAATCAGTCCGTTTTTAACTCTGTGGATTCGTAATTCATAGAACTATAACATACCAAAGAATTAAAAAATTCAGATACATTAACTAACCCAAATTCATGACCCAAAACTCTTGTTCATACTAAATTTTCATTTTTAACATGTTTAGCGAATTCACTCACTACGAATTCGTTTCTTAACCAAATTGATTCATTCAACTTGCGTTCTTTTCATTTTTCGACATTCTTACAACATCCATCATCAATTTAAGATTTCCATAATGATTTCATGACTAATTTTGGTATCAAAATTGACCAAAACTTATGTTTTCAACAAAACTTAAATTATTCATTATTCAACCTATTTTCATGAATTTTCATGAATTGGATTACACAAACCCATTAACATCTACAACCAATTCCTTAAGAAATCTAATTTATCAATGAAGAACTCAAGAAATAAAACTTATGGGTTTAGAATTGATTCTTACCTCTTGATTCTTCCTAATCTTAGTTAGGTGATGAAGAATAAATGCTTAATCTCCTCCTTGCTTCTCTTTGACTCTTCAACCTTCATCTCAAATTCTCTCTAAGTTCTCTCTTTCACTCTGTATTTTTAAATAAGCTTATCTAACTGATGAAACATTTAACGTGTTTTTTATTCATCCTTCAGTTATACAGATAAAGAGTTACCATCAGTTATAAATACCAAGGGCCACACTACAAGAAATTAGCCTATAGCGACGGTCGCCGATCGTCGCTATAGGCCAAAAGACCGTCGCTAAAAGTTTTAGTGACCGTCGCCGACCGTCGCCATAGAACCCATCGGTAAAGCCTATAGTGACGGTCTTTTGGCCTATAGCGACGGTCACCGACCCTAGCTATAGGTCATGGCAAAATCGTGTATTTGCTCTTTACTAACGGTCGCTGAGAGTTATTTCTACGGTCATGACCGTAGCTATAAATTTCTATAGTGACGCTCGGTGACCGTCGCTATAGGGATGTGTTTTATAGAACACTATAGCTACGGTCGATGACCGTCGCTATAGTCTTTTCATATTTAAAAAAATAATTAATAATGCACATTTATTCAACAAACACAAATACAATATAAAATAAAATATAAAAAATATTATATACATCATTTAAAATCATTCACAATACAACATTACAATATAATAAGTTGAATAATCCATCTCCTCATTCACATTACAACATTATATACATCTTGCTCATGATTCCAACTTCTAACTTGTCAAATATATGAGGAGACCGACCCAATCCCTCACACTGTCCACAAATAATGTCCTACTACCCAAAATAATGCACTTTAGCACACTTTCAGGTTGTAATAACTTTCAAAATTCCAGATCTTGCCTAGTTTATCTACACCAACAACAATTACTCTCTTCGAAATAATCTTCTGAAATAACCACGTTTGTGCACTTTAGTCTTAATATCCTTATCTGAAACAGAAAAGAATAAAATGTTAATGACCAACTTGGAAACTAGAGACAAGTTAAATAATAATGACTACGAGATAATAATGAAAAACATATGACCAATACTATGTATTAGAACTACATGACATAGGTGTCTATCATATCCAGTAAAAATATTTAAAATATTAATAGATGATGTAAAAGCATACCATACTCATCGATTGTAGCATCATAATCATAGCTGGTAGCAATAAAGGGTCCACCGGTTGTCCGGCCAAAGTTAGTTCCCCCATGGTACTGTTACAGGTAACCAAAACATCTTTGTATGTGAGTTCACTATAGTGTCAGCTCAGAGTTTCAGGCTTAATTGGTTTCACAGTAGCAATCATGATTATCTTAAGAACTTCCGCAAGACCTACATACTACAATACCATATAATAATTTTGAAAGGTACCGCCTCGCTGATAAAAGCGTGCCACTTCGAAAGCAATGTCTTCCACAGGTCTGTATGGGACAGCACCACCAAATGAAAGAAACCTAATATTCCAAAAGATCAAATGGTTGGAAGTAATGTCAGTAATGAGCTCCTATGAAATTTACCAAACAAAAGATGATTTGAAGCCAGAAACTTTACCATCCAGTCCAATTCTCAGTCCACATTTTAGGTTTCTTAGCAGAATTTGGGGTGAATGAGTCACAATAAAACCCATTGCAAGTGTTAATATGTACAAAAAAAAAATCAACTTTAAACCATATATTCAAACCAAGCAACCCACAAAAAAAAAATACAATGACTGTTACCACACGGTCTTATACAAAGTAATAGCTAAACACTAAAATGTTTTTAACAAAGTAATAGCTAAACACTAAAATGTTTAACAAAGTAATAGCTAAACACTAAAATATTATAGGAATTTTTTAAAAAAACTTTATTTTACAAAATAATCGGTCTAATGGTATACTAAACAATGTATCTGCTAATTGAACCAGATTATCAAACAAATCAGCAAAAATCGACACAAATATGAGTATTACTATAAAAACAAATACTGGTGAATGAATACCATTCAAGAATATGAAACAAACCAGACATAGAATAATCCTAAATTAAGTTCAAATGTGATTCAACAAAAATCTTGAGAGGTACATTCAAGATGTATACTGAAAGGTATTATATATAATGGGCGGGATAAAAATAGACCAAAATTAATAAGAAAACAAATCCCAGAACCAAAAAAAAAACACAGAGAGATAGTGGGGGAGAGAGATATAAAGGGTGAAACAGAGAGGCCTAGGAAGTACAGAACACAATCCAGTATAGAAAACACATCCACCTCTGTGTCAACCAACCACTCAAATCTCAATTTGCATGGTGTTTCAGATTGTTTCCTCCAGTCAAAAACCAGGATCAATAGTGAAATCAGCTGAAACACTAAAATGTTTTATATGTTAAGTTCCTGTTTTATTTTATTTGGAGTTCCAATCAGAATCCAGCAAACACACTTAGCAATTTATCTGTAATAAACAACAGGTGAAAAAACATTCTGATTCATAAACTTGGAAACAAATAACTAAAGCAACAGAAAAAGATACTGGCTAGACAAATACAAATATACATAGCAGATTTACACCACAATGACAATTATTAGAAGATATATACATAATAATATTCACCTCTTTTGCTGCAGATGAATAAGTCCTTGACCCCTGAAGTATACATTGGATTTGAGCCCTCTATAATTGGGGAAAAACATAAATACTAAGTGTGCTTCATGAAAAATACAAACAGATGCATCAAATCCACTGATATCAGATATAATCAACTTAAATCTACGGTAGGTAAGAAAAGAGAACTGTTAATAAAAATGAATGGCTTACCGAAGCTGAAAATCCTCGGCTGCCCACTGTTTGCTTTAAAGTTGCCAACATCTCCTTTTTCGCAAATTAAAACAAACCTAATTACAATACATATAATATCGATTGCTAGGTCAAACAAATTCCACCTCACCAGGACCAATATAGAAAATATAAATGGAACACAAGGAAATCGAAGTGTGTATTACGATTTAGATGCACAAATATATAGATAAAGATATGTTATAACTTATAAACATAACAGACAGAGTGATAGACTCCACGGCACGCTTGCGTGAGGTGGTCGCCGCCCCGATCGTTTCTAGCACAGTTGTTGGGTGAATTGCTTGCAACACCTTAACCCCTCACCTATATGTAGACGGTAATCTTGGTACAATTGCTCGCGTTCGGAATTCTGCGTTGAATGAATACCAACGACACCTTGACCCCTCGCTTATATTGAAGTGGTAATCTTGGTATAATCGATGATTGATGCGGTAGAAGACGCCACACACAACTATGAATTGTTGTATGATAAGTCAAATTGAATCTCAAAGAAATAACTAAGAAAAATACTTAGGAATTCTTTAAAGAACCAAAAGAAGAGAATAACCTCACAAATATATTGAATAATGAATAATGTGTATTGTTTACATAACTTGGACCTCTATTTATACTACTCAAAACAATCCAAATCCTAATAGGAATTTATAAACTATAACCCTAATTTCTATAAAGAAATAGAAATCAAATTGGAAAAGAAATTATAATTAAAAAGAAATCCTAATTATAATAGAATTTGATAAGTATTTGGAAAATAAATCCCTAAAAATTAGGCTAATAGAATATGACTAATATTTTAGGAAACAAAATCTTTTTCCTAAAATCCCAAAATTCTTGCCACGTTAGGATCTTTTGCCACGTGAAACTTGCTTCTTTTCTTTGTATGTAATCTGATTGTGTGAAGTTATAAAGACCCATATAATACTAGCTACATGTGAATAACTTGTAGATCAGGATTGTATCATTCCCCTCCTCTTCAAAAGGATTTGTCCTCAAATCTGGCCCATCGTCTTCTCAAAAACGATTCAACCACAAAATTGTTCCTACATAAAAACAAACTAAGTTAGTATCATCAAACCAATCATAATGCCAAAACTCAACTCACAAATGACATATATAAGCAACAAAAACTCCAACTCCCGCTAAGAACATAACAATGCCTGACTTCTCTCCCGAATTGACAATTTGTAGACAAGTTATTCCCATAACACTAATTATATATATAAATTAATCTACTATCTACTAAAATAATCATGAATGCAAAGTAAGAAAGAATATGAAAAGTCTTATATCCTCCTGGATCAAAAATCGTCACGCAAAACTCTTCATGTGGTAGATTCTCCCAATGACGAATTCCTGGATCAAAATTCAATATAATGATCTCAATCCTTCGCAGAAACACATTCGTCAATGCACCTGGATCAAATATCAATACTTGAAATTTGTCATATTTCTCACACAAACTCTTTTTAATTCCTGGATTAAACACAAAACAAAACAAATCAATAAGTTCCTTTTGTCTAATCACAAAGAAATTAAATAAACCAAAATTATATGCATAGTCTACTAAAACAATATTCAAAACACTTCCCTGTAGATGTCTTATGCATTGAACGAGATGAACTGCAGGATCCATGCTTCCCTCGATGAATATGATCCTATCACGAATCTGCAAAACACAACCAACCTCCATCTTTCCATTGACATTAATGCAATAAAGAACAAATAATGTTATCAATGGAGTAAAATGGTCACAATCATAAGTTGAAAATTCAATAGCATATCGACAATGATCACAAACAAACTCTACACATGCTAAAGAATTTCCCAAAATGTTGACAAAAATCGGAATATCATCAAAAGAAAGAATTTTTCCCATAAAAGAATGTAAAATATAATTCAACAATTCCATGGAAGTATGCAATGCCTTAGCTAACCCAAGTGAACTAACTAAACATGCAAATAACTCATCCCTCAAACGATCTTGATGATAAACACTTGTTGAATCAAAACCATATGATAGCAAAGCATGCAATGAAGACTGCTCTAACGAAACAACATGATTACTACCATTGTCAGCTATCGATAATTCATGTAAAGATTGATTAGCATGAAAACCTAACTCAACATATGGATAAGAAAACCTAGAATTAATTTCATGCAAGTAACAACATTGAAAACGAGAATATATATCATGATCATAAACCAACTCAACATAAATCAAATATCCTCCATAGTTTATGACAAAAATGATTCTACTATCAAAATAGCTAACAACAAATTTTCCAACGGAAGCATGCAAAACATGTTTTAAATAACTCATGAAAACACTAGATGCATCAGTTAATCTAACAGAAATAACTAACCACCTATATAACTCACATGCTAAAACAATTTTCCATTTATCACAATATTTCATGCTAAATTGATTAGGCATTGTCATCACATGATTATTATCACATGTAGATAAAACATAAGAACTATGCAATTTATCAAACATATTATCTGAATAAAGAAAAGAATAACGATACTTTTTTACCAATTCAAAGTCTACGAACAAACTCGTTGTCTCATCCTCCTTAGATACTATGATCTCATAATCATCACATGAACTCATGTCTTATCTCACGATACCCACTTTCACCAACTCTCCAACCCACCTTGGTAACTCCGTCGTCTCCTCGGGAATACTATCAGCTGATCGGTACGGAATGATATTACGAGGTATTTCATCAATAACCTGTACAAGAGACAAAATAAAACTAGACAAAGAAGAATCATTAGTGTTAGTATTCAAAAGCGCCGTCTTGTACGAATGTACAGTCATTGGCTTTTCAAAATATAACTCACTTTTCAACTCACTATCTTTTTCATAGTCACATATTTCTTCTCTCTCTTCTTTATGCTCACCCTCTCATTTGTTTTTCTCTCGTTTATTTTTAAGGTCACTCTTTTCATTCTCTTTTTTCTCAATCTCTCTTTTCTTTTCATTCTCACTCTTTTCACTTTTTTCTTTTACATTATCAACCTTTTGAACAATTTCTTTTTGTCGATCTTTTCCACATGCATTTTCTTTTACAAACTCATCTCCTTGATTACTTTCTTTCGGATGTTCACCATCTTGCTTTTGATCAAGGATTTCATCTTGAACACTCGAACCCAATAACTCTCCTTGGACCGCATATTCTACAATTTCTTCCACTTCCCCCCGTTGATCTTGTTTCTTTTGCGCCTTAGAAGTATATTGTAACTGCATCCAATAATCTTCCTTGTTTACTTGTGTGTGAATCCTCCTATTATTGTCTACTATAAATTGCCTTAAAGGTTGCTCTACATGTCTTTGAGATGTATACTCCTCCCTCCTGTCACGTTGTACTGGAGCAAAGCGCTTTCTCATTGCTGATTTTAATTCTGCCCATGTCTCGAACGGACGCTCCCCATATTTTTGTTTGCTAAGCTGCCACCATATAATTGTATGATCGGAGAACTCTTGAATTGCCCGTCTGAACTTCTTCCTCTCGGAGTAATCATGAGAGTCAAATTCTCGCTCCATTTTTCTCTCCCATCTCAGATATGCCTCTGTATCAATATTGCCTTGAAAAGTATTCCTTCGAGACCCATAATAACTTTCATAGTTGTAGCCATACATGTTTGCTGCAAAACAAACGTTAGTAGATAAAAATTTTCCTCACACACTCCCTTACGTGTTTCGCTCAAATAATGATGAATCACTCGTGTATCGCTCAAATTTGGCTTTTACCCTATAATAATCTTACACTCTTGCCTTTTACCTCTAATATTCTCTCTAATAGGTTCTTCTTGAATTCTCCTAGCAAAATTCTTGGTTTTACTAATCAATTCAAAAATTACTTATCACGAAACAAAATTATAGATGGTGTAACTATTAGAATATCACAAAATCACCAATCGATTGCCTTGTACTCCTCTTGTATGCCTCAGATTTGTAATTTGTAGCTTCGTTTCAGAATTGATGATGATGGAACAGTATGAACTCTTGGTTGGAATTTGATGATTTGATGATGTGCTATAAATTTGGTTAACAAAATGAAAAATAGAATATGAATTTTTTTTTCTTTTCCTTTTTTTTTTACAATATATATTTCGACAAAAAATTAAAGATAAGTAACTTGCTAGAAAGGCTTAGCTTTGATACCAAATGATAGACTCCACGGCACGCTTGCGTGAGGTGGTCGCCGCCCCAATCGTTTCTAGCACAGTTGTTGGGTGAATTGCTTGCAACACCTTTACCCCTCGCCTATATGTAGACGGTAATCTTGGTACAATTGCTCGCGTTCGGAATTCTGCGTTGAATGAACACCAACGACACCTTGACCCCTCGTTTATATTGAAGCGGTAATCTTGGTACAATCGACGATTGATGCGGTAGAAGACGCCACACACAACTATGAATTGTTGTATGATAAGTCAAATTGAATCTCAAAGAAATAACTAAGAAAAATACTTAGGAATTCTTTAAAGAACCAAAAGAAGAGAATAACCTCACAAATATATTGAATAATGAATAATGTGTATTGTTTACATAACTTGGACATCTATTTATACTACTCAAAACAATCCAAATCCTAATAGGAATTTATAAACTATAACCCTAATTTCTATAAAGAAATAGAAATCAAATTGGAAAAGAAATTATAATTAAAAAGAAATCCTAATTATAATAGAATTTGATAAGTATTTGGAAAATAAATCCCTAAAAATTAGGCTAATAGAATATGCCTAATATTTTAGGAAACAAAATCTTTTTCCTAAAATCCCAAAATCCTTGCCACGTTAGGATCTTTTGCCACGTGAAACTTGCTTCTTTTCTTTGTATGTAATCTGATTGTGTGAAGTTATAAAGACCCATATAATACTAGCTACATGTGAATAACTTAGTGATCAGGATTGTATTACGGAGATTCAGAGTTTCAGACACGCTGCGCAAACGGGCATAAGTAATTGATATACAACCTTCAAGCAAATACAGCCAACAACCAAATGTAATCATCATATATAATGAACGAATTACTTAGTATGAGAACAAACAAGTAAAATGTGAAAGACTGCCGGATATTACATCGTCCAATGGAAATTCTGTGAACCATATGAACCAACTCACTCTCGCAGTTTCGCCCAGATTCACAAATCTTTAGTCCCAAACTTTAGATCTCCATTCAGCTTCTTTGGCTTCAGAAATGACGAATGAAAACTTTAGACCAAAATTAATAAGAAAACTTCAGATCTCGCAGTTTCAGATTTCCATTCAGCTTCTTTGGCTTTAGAAATGATGAATGAAGATAATTTGGGGGAAAGTGGGATAGGGGTTTTTTCTTTAAACTTCTGTACCGACGGTTCTGTGTCGACCGTCGGTATAGATACTCTATAGCGACAGTTCCGTGCCGACCGTCGCTATATACCAAATTTCTAGTAGTGCCACAAGGCCATGTTTGATTATCTCTCTAAAAATCCCTTTTTAGTTATTTTCTATTACTACCTTATTTTATAGTTTTAATTGGCACACCTACTACTTAATCAAATTAAATTAAACCTTAATATAAGTATGATTTCCATTAAGTCAATATAACAAATTACTAAATCTCTAATTTAATTAGTTAATTAAATTAGAATATTTCCACTCCATCAATATTATCACACTTTCATTAAATTATTCCATAACAATTTCCATCAAATATTCATTTTAAATTTCATAAATATTCCAACTAAAATATTTATTTTATTCGATAAATATTTTACATATTTACAAAACTCACAATCGTATTACATTAATATGTAATATGTAGTATGTATTACTTTCTTATTAAAACAAATATATTTACATTAATTTACTATTTTAATTAAGTGAATTACTCACATTATTTATGAGATTTAATTCATAACAAATTCATTTCCACGAGGCATAATAATCAAATTATATTATTCAATAATATAATTTTCAATTTAATTAAATTAACTTAATTCCCTTTTCAAACAATTTCATTTTCTTCAATAGTTCAAATAAATTAACTACTAAACCTCATTCTCCCAATATATGAATATATATATATATATATATATATATATATATATATATATATATATATATATATATATATATTATCTTCTACATTCACACCAAATCACATATTTTACAATATATAACACATATATACACATACTCAAACTCAAAACATCTTATAATAAGAATTTTATTTATTAAATTCTTATTATAATAATTTTAAAAAATTCGGGTTATCACATCATTCCATCTTTATAAGGATTCTGTCCTCGGAATCACCAAAACCCCCCTTACTCAGTTTTCGTCAATTCACTTTTAATATTATATCGTAAAACATTTTCAACACATTACCTTAATATATGTTTTATATTTTCTATTACATTTGATTTCACAACAAACTCTTATAGACTTTATTTCGCAAACCTTTGCTTAAACTCAATTATAGTTGAGTATTATATATTCTTTAACTTGTTCATTTCCTTTTTCCAAGGATCATTGTCATATACTCTACTCGTCGAAATCATATACTTTATTATTCACTAACTTGTAAATATTCGGGATATCACAATGTCACTATATCTTCAATGCACATGTGCCCATCAGCATTCTTCATAATTTTTCAGATATATACATAGAAATAAGTAAATGATAGTTTACCATGTCTCTATCCATATAATTTACATTCTAACACTTCAAACAAGCAAGGTTATCTTATCTTGTTCTGACCATTCACACATTCCGGATGACTATACGCATAATTCAGAAACAGTAGGCAACCAGTTCTAAATTCAATTGTAGCACTTATCTGGGCACATGACTTTCGTCAACTAATCTAACTATGGTCTGAATAGAGGTCCATGATACCACAGTACCTACTATAGACAACATGAACTTATTAATGTATAGCATGGTCAGGCACTCTAAGCATACTTGTAAGCATATAACTTGAGCAATAAGCATATGATTAATATTTAAGCATACTTGTAAGCATGTGACTTGAGCATAATTGTAAGTATATGATTAATATTTAAGCATACTTGTAAGCATATGACATTAACACTTAAATTTTTCATAGAATCCCCCTTATAACTCCTAGACCCTACCTGGTCCCCAACACAACACAAACAACTACACAACTCTAACCCTACATGTTCAAACCCTAATGAAAAGAATGAACAACTCAATATAAAGAATAGGTTTCCAAATTCTAATCTCGAATGGTAACCCCTTGATACTCCATTCCCTTCCAGTTCCTAATCATGGCCCTCTCTTCCTCTCTATCTATTGGATTGTTACTTCCTTATTTCAATTACAATGCACTAATAGCTTAAGAGGTGGAAGAGTTAGCTCTATATGGCTGAGTTTTCCCCCTGCAGGTCCGTTCTTCGTCCCCTGCAAGTTAGTTCCTTAGTTCAATTACAATGCACTAACAGTTCCTTAGTACAATTACAATGTCATTATTTTATTTTATTTAATATTGAGAAACTAAGTAAATACTACTTAGTTCATTATATTATTTATTTTATTTGTTTTGTTTTGTTTTATTTTGTTTTATTTTTATTTTATTTAATATTGAGAAACTAAGTCAATACGTACTAATTAGTTCATTATATTATTTTATATTATTTTATTTTGTATTATTTTGTATTATTTTATTTAGTATTGAGAAACTAAGTAAATACTACTTAATTAGGGGAGTATATTATTTATTTTATTTTATTTGTTTTAATGTGTTTTATTTTTATTATTTTATAATATTTTATTTAGTATTGAGAAACTTAGTACATACGTACTAATTATTTCATTATATTATATTATTTTATTTTATTTTATTTTATTTTGTATTATTTAAGTTTATTTTATTTTATTTAGTATGGAGAAACTAGGTAAATACTACTAAGTTCATTATATTATTTGTTTTGTTTTCTTTTGTTTTATTTTTATTATTTTAAACAGTACATATTGTCCTAAATTAAACAATAAACACTACTGTTACTACATTCGACCCATTCTTGTTATTCCTTAGATTTGCATAGTTTTATTAACTGCGAACATCTTGCCGTAGAATTCAAAAATTATATATATATAAATATAAATACCATAACATCAGTTTCATAATATTATCCCCAATAACTGATTAAAAAAATTTACATTTAATTTTTCCAATATTTTAGTTTATCAAATGAAATTGTTTAAGAATTATAATATTTGAATCTACAAATTTTCTATAAACATAATTTTATCAAAAACATAGCTCATCATCACCCCCCATCAAATTAAATTCAAAATGCTCCACAAGTTTTGTCCTACTAGGATCCCTACAAATCCTAAATCAGAGGATCCAAGTGCTGCGTAGGTTTCTCCAATTTGTATAATGCTATTAAATAAGAAATCCCAACCAAACCTACATGACATAGATGGCTTAAACATTCGAGATAAAAAATCTAACAATATCTAACACTTGTTCACCAAAAACTATAACTACATGCACAAAATCTACACTGAGATTCAACATATATATAAGATTCCAACATTTTCTTAAAAAATTCAACTGAGAACAACAAAAAATTGTATACCTGATTTATAGGATGACCTGGGCTTGGTCGACGGCAGCAACCTTCCTCTCTTCCTTCTTCTACTCCCTTTTCTCCCTCTTCTCCCTCTTCTCTTTCTTCCTTTCCACCGTCTCTTAATCTGCTCAATTATCTGTTCTGATTAGATTAAAGAGGATTAGCGACCGCTTTCAGAGACTGCCTGCAGTTGCTTTTTTTAATGACGTGGATGTATTTGTGACTGCTAACAGTCTCTGAAATTTACTAGTACCAATAAAGCTCCCTGCCAACATTTGTACCAAATTTATGGCGGCAAAATTAAATTAACGACCGCTCAGTGACTGCATGTGGACGTTGATATTAACTAGCGACTAGAATTATGTGTGGTTGCTATTAATAACATTAGCGAATGGATTATGTGGTCGCTGAAAGTATTGGTCACTGTTAGACCATATTCTTATAGTGGTTGGAAGCACACTTTGACACTCTAAGATATGCGTAGGGCACTCTACGTTCATAAAGTTGCAAGTTGCTCTACAATCGCTGAGTTTTTAATCTTCGTTCGTTGTGTCTTTGTAGTCTGACGCTCAATGATGGTGTAGTCACTCTACATTTGTTTTGCAGTTTATATTCATAGTGTGGACATATGGGTTGTTCTTCGATTGTGCTCGAACCAGATTAATGGATCTGATTCATGATTAAACTGATCTGTGCATATTTATCTTGAGATTCTAAATTCATTGTATAATATGAATAAGTGATTCGATACTGATGATTATTTTAGTTTGAAAGTAAAAATAACTTTCAAGGTTTTAAACAATAGAGTATAAAATATTTTAACATTTTATCACCGATTATGATATTGCTCCAACTCAAGTTTTCAATAAATTTGATTGAGGGAATATATTGTGAATGAACAAAATGGTTTTTCTATTCAATTGAGAGGTTAAAGTGTAAAATAGTTATGTACTTGTGGTTTAAATTGAAAACTAATATTTCACTTTTTTTTCTATTTATAGGATATAGAATTATTTATATGTTTACATGAAATATATAATTGTATAAAATATAGTGTGATAGTTTTTGTGTATATTAATGATACGTTGATCATTTTGCATAGTATTAAACGTAAATGAGTTTAAGACATCTATTTTATGTCTTTATGTTGAAAGACTTGTAAAATAAATATCTTATTATCATGTGAAAACATAGTGAGAGTTTCAACAAAACCAATTTAATTGTATTAAGGGGTTGTACTGAACTAAGTTTGATAACCTTGAGATTGAAGAATTTAATAATTTTTTAATAGTGATGGTACGCTGTAAGTTAATTCTGATATAGTTATTACAAATCTGAAGTACGCATGCGTTAGTGCGAGTATTATGTTTCATATGCAATGCACGAGATCAGATAATACCTACAGTTTAAAACTTAGAAAGTGCATTAACAACTTAATTTTGTTACGTGAAACACATTGGAATGATATCTTGTAATTATCTTAAAAGGACTACTGGTTTAAAATTGGGTTATGTTAGATTTATTTATGTTTTAATGGATCACATAAATGTAACTTATATTTTAGTGAGGGAAATTATAAATTCACAAATAGGTGAATTTTCACACAATCTTATGTATTGTTTCTTTGATGAGTAAGAAATAAATGAGTATTTTTCATTTTACTATATGGATCTAATGCTATTATCTTATGAGAAAAGTTTAATGGATTAGGGTGTTTGTTAAAACATTGATTGTGGCCTACTCTGAAACTTCTTATTTCACTATATTATGTTAGTGAAAATTTGTATCAATTACAAATTATTAATCTTGGATTTATTGTTATTTGTGATCTTAAAAAATTAAGAACATATTCAACAAGTAGGTGGATATATTATTACTATTAGTGAATGGTAAAATTTTCTTGAAGTAACAAGTAACACTATTGCTTTATATGATGCAGAAAGTAATTAGAATCAAAATTTGTTGTTGAAACATCAAGTTGTGTCCACTCCCAAAATTGCTTAGTTCATTATGTTGTGGTAATGAAATTATTTTTGTATAGAGCATATGAGATTACCTTTAATGGTAAGTCGTGATATATTGGTCATAAACATAATTTTTATTAGACAATTGATAAAAGAAGATATCATAATATATTTGTCTATGAGAAAGTCAAGTGACAACTTGAATTCTCTTGTTACTAAGACTCTAACGAGAGGTTAGTAAGTTTGACTACTTGTAATATGGAACTTAACTACTTGGACTCAAGGGTGATGGGAACCCAACCTATTCATAGGTTACCCCTAGTTTATAGGTTCAATGGGAAAAACAAGTCACAATTGCTGATTGTGTTACTATCGATGTGATTCCATATGTAGTCTAAGATAGTAAGATCTGTTGCACGACCGAGGTTGATTTATACTCTTAACAAATATTTTGTGTTCTTAGCAGTAGAAACACATGTGAAACACTTTATGTAAGACCCCAACTTTTATGAATAAAGATTAAATTTTCTCGAAATATATTTTTGAATACTATGGTGTGGATATGATATAATGTTATAGTTGTGGGTAATATTTACAAATTTTGCAAAGTAAGCAAGTTGTTATCAAATATTTGATTGGTCGGGAAATATTCGTTTTAACAGAAAATATTCGTACGATGGAACAATCATTGGTGGACCCCACAACGAAAGTATTGTCGTAGTTAGAAAACGACAGAATTATCTTTTTATAAAAATAACGGTTAAAGTTTTACCGTTAAACTGTAGAACTACCCGGTAGTAATAGTATAGTAATGCGCGTGGTTGCATAGTAGCACACAGTATTGATTATTAATGCTTACGTGAGAAGTCGCTCAGTTATATTCAGTTATTGCTACAGTAATTGCTGCATCATATCTCTCATATTATTGATTCAATTATTGTCACAGTATCATCTGCATAATATTTTATATTATTAAATCAATAATTAAGACGACAAAGTTATTCATATTATTATTTGTAATATTGACAATGTCTAAAAGTTCTGTCAAGGAGAGTTTGGTCACCTAATTTCGCGCCAACAAAGAGAAATCCTTATCGGAAAGCCCCCTCTTTCTTAGGAACGACCTGGTTGTTAAATATTGTGAGTTATAATATTAATGATGAATAAGTTCGTGTTGATTAAAGATGAAATTGATAGCTCCATTGTGTTGGGATTATTAGTGTTAGTGGAAATCGACATCTATTTCGATAATAATGGATGCCTGGAGGTTATATTGACCAATCGGGTAATTAATTGGATAAATGAGCAATTAATTGGTATTAATTCACATGCTTATAACTATTTGTTCACATGTATGTACTATTGATTCACATGTATGTACTATTAGGGGAGATGGTGTAAGATTGATAATACTTGCATGACGAAATTAAAAATGGAGGTATAGATGAAGGTACTATACTGTAATTATTTTTTTCACGTGATTGAACTATTGATTCACATGAATGAACTATTAATTCATATGATATACTATTAGGGGAGGTGGTGCAAGTTTGGTAATACTTGCAAGACTAAATTAAAAATAAAGTAAAAAAGGAAGGTATTATACTGTAATATTTTGAGCCCCAAAACGTGCAATTATCAAAACTATATTTTCCTATAAATAGAAGCTCATTCTTCTTTCATTCTCACTAATTCACTAAGACTCACAAGAGCAATTATAGAGAGAGAAGCTATAGAGAGAGAAGCTATAGAGAGAAAGAAAAAGAAAGTCTGCTACCTCACTATTCCAGTATCCAATCTTCTTTTGAGGTAAGGGATATTATTTTGTTCAGTATTCGTAAGAATAATATTTTCTTCCATACTCTGTAGTATGTGAGTAATATTATTTCATCTCGTATTCCTGATTATGCCCTCATCTTGTTAAAGTATTGCTTCTATACTCCATGAAATTAGTAGAATATCCTTGAAATTTGCACTTCATCTAGTATCGTTTCACAATGATATTTTCTGCACATTCTTGCTAAATTTTAAACTTTTCATGCCGGAGTACTGTCCATGAGTACTATTCATTTATACGGTACTATTCACAAAAGTACTATTCACAAAGTACTATTCACAAATTACTATTCATGAGTACTATTCACAAAGTACTATTCACGGGGTACTATTCTTGAAGTACTTTTCACCCGGGTACTAATTACCCTGAATACTATTCATGACAAAAATTGATTTCTTTTCGGTCCAAATCATTTTTGATACAATATCATTCTTGAATTTTACTCCACAAAGCAGTATCATGTTGGCAATTTGAATATTATTGAATTATGGATGAATTAAATTATAAATCTTTAAAAATCTATCTTTTGTTTCTTTTAATTGAATTCTTATATCACTTTCATCATCCTCGTGCTTATATTGTGATGAAAGTCATCTTTGGCTTGCGTGCATAGATAAACTGTTGATTGGTGTGATTATGATCAGGGATCATTCGGTATAATCATGACCCATAATGTTACAAATGATGTGGTAAAAGTCTTCATTGACCTGTAGTTCATTGATGGATAGTTGTTGGCATGATTATGACCAGGGATTATTTGGTATAATCATGACCATTGATGATTACAAGAATATCCTTGGCCGTGGTGTAGGGATGATTCGATGATGTGATTTATTTATTAAGCTGAGTCTAAGCGATGAAGTTGATGAAAAACTTTTTAAATCATAGAAGATAGTAGATATCATGCTCTACTTGACTATTCTAATGGATTGCTTGTTCCGCTGCAGTTAAACTTATTGTCTATTATATTCTATCAATTTAACATTGTTGAAGGCTAACGATAACTTATTCTACATTATCTTAGTCATAATATTTCTTACTGGGCTAGTAGAGCTCGCCCTTTTGCTTTCATTGTTCTCTTCAGGAAATGAGAACGTAGCCGGGACTAGTTGGGGAACGGAGTGATGGTCCAAGATGGTGTTATAGTAGTCCTCACTATTCTATAAAATAGTGTGATATTAAAACTCTCAACTATGTTTTATCGTATTTTACACGACAGTTATATAATTAAGTTTGTATTTGTATTCTGTACCATGTAATTGGCGACTCAAGATGGGTGATGTATACCTATTTTTGGGGCGTCACACTTTACATATATGAACTAGAAGTGGAGCTGCTTCGAAGCAGGATATTGCACATGGCCATAATAGCGCAATGCTTTGAGAATATTCACTGTGGTAGGAGGATTTTGTGTGTGTGTACATGCGTGTGTGACAATTCCGGTCATATCATATAGGAGTATAGGTTCAATCCACGAACATTATCAACTTCGATGTGACTTTCACTTGTTTACACTAAGAAAATGTTCAATGTTCGTTACACCTTCTTTTATTCATACAAGCGTTGGAGTTATTTGATAGAAAAATGTTTGGAAGAAAATTAGTTTTTCCAAACAAGTGGGGGATTGTTATATATTGCACCTTATTTATACTTTTGTGACTTATTATTTTTCATATTTGAGTTTGATAAAACTCTTTTGTGGACATAATTTTAGTAAGTATAAAAGGTGTAACTTAATGTCATCTATGAGGAGAATGAGAGTAATTCATTTTGTTCAAGTTGGAATCATATGACTTGTGTTTATCAATGACTTAGGAGAAACATTTGATAAGGTGCAAGTTGTTTATAAAAACTAGTTTGTCATTATTCCATAATGATTAATAAAAGATTACTAGTTGCTTTATAAGCATAATTGGTTTAATCTTATTTAATTATGTGAAATAAAAGAAAAGAAGTCCAATATATTTTTGATTTGACAACTAGTTAATTTAAATTTTTTAATGCGACTCCATTTTTCAATTTAAATTACATTATTAATAATAATTTGTAACTTACATCATTATTATATATATAATAATGTGTAATTAAAATAGATAATAGTTGTTACTTATATATATATATATATATATATATATATATATATATATATATATATATATATATATATATATATATATATATATATATGTTTGTGTGTGTGTGTAGATATATGAAGAGAAATACATATATGAGAAATGGAGAATACTTATATAAAAATAAGAAAATTTACACATTATTCTCTCTTCTCTCACTTAGTTTTTTCTATAAGCATATTTTTATCACAAAGAAATATTCGACTGGAATATTTTGTGAATTGCTATCACAAAATTGTTCAACACTTGACATATATTCTGGAGGTACATTGTCTGTAACTTATAGCAAACCATTCATGGTGGGGACAATAAAAACCTTAAGGACAAAAATTACCCGTATTATATTTTTTGACTATTTTTTCGATTATGACTACGAAATTATGGTTATAACAAATTCATAATAACAATTTTCAATTGACTCATTCTACGTGTGCAAAATCAGGACTATTTGATATTTTAATTGTCTTAACGAATCTGCATTGAATGTAAGCATGGTATTCTAAATTTAGTGTGTCATAACTCTCGATCGTTTCTCTTTCGCAAATCATTATTTTGCATTTATGATAATATTTATATTGATATGGGCTATATGTATATATATAGTTGTGTAGTACACAAGCGTGCTATGACGACATATATTTTGGGCTATAGTGACGGTTCAATTATTTCCATAGACCAGAACATCTATTGTGACGGTTCATCCGTCGTCATAGCCCATAAAATCATCGCCATAGACGTGTACTACACAAATATGTATATAAATTTTTCCCTATTATATGAATGATATAAACATATATAAATAAATAGACTTATGAAGATTATTTCTAGCTACCTTGATATTTTTTTAAAAAAAATTAAGGCGATAAAATTCTAATATTTTTACCTTAGGCCCCCTAGATATATATATATATATATATATATATATATATATATATATATATATATATATATATATCGGTTATAATCAAAAACTGAATTTACACTGTTTAAAATATCCGAACAACTACCCGAACTACATAATAATCGAACAAATTATTCGGTTATTTGATTAATAACCAAATAATTACCAATGTAAAAATTTATGCAACAGACTCGTAGAAAGAAAATAAATACAATCAACAGAACTTCTGTATGATAAGTAAATCTTGTTAATTATGTTTTTTACTTTTATAATAAATTCGTATTATCATGCTTATCCTTTCCTTTCAAATTACAACTGTTCACAGGCTTGTAATCACATGGTTTTTACAACTATGTAGAGCCACAAAGGGAAGTATTCAGCAAACAAAGGAAGAGCACTCAACCTCTAAAGGTTTTCTCATGCGTCCACCATCTGAACGCGTCTAACCCTGGAATAAATTTGCTCTGAAATCCTCATCTGAACCCTCATCAGCTCTCCAATTGTCACAGCTCGCTTGGAACTCATTGCGTTCTGCTGACTTCACCACTGATTTCTTGGACGATTTCAATCCCAACGCCTTCTTCACCTTGATCGCCGCCGTCGACGCCACTGCCCTCTTCAACGACGGCGCCGACGACATGGACGTCTGCCTCTCCATGGTCCTCTCAGACGAAGAAACATAAGTTAACGGCATGAGAGTTGAGAGATCTGAGAGACTGGAGTTCGAGATTTTGAGAGATCTGAGAGTTCAAATTTAGCTAGTGGGATGAGTGCTAGTGCGCTACTGATGAGTCAAGACTCAAGTCAAGAGTCAAGATTAGAGGAGTCAGTCAAGAGTCATATATAGATATACTCATATTAGTAAAGTAGAACTTGTTCGGTTATTCGGTTTAACCGAATAACCCAAAAATGATACCCATACAAACTAACCGAAAACCATAAAAAATTCGGATATAACCGAAATATTAAAAATAATCAAATTTTTAGAAAATTTCAGTTAACTTATTTCAGTTCGGTTATACCCGTTTTTTGCTCAGTCATACTTGGGAGAGAGACATACACACAAAACAAGAAACATACCTTTAACTAATTAATTAGAAGATATTATTTATAACATACGTAATATAATTGAAAAATATTAAATAAGTCATTTTAGAATTGTGTAGAAGTATTAAAAAAATAATTGAAAAATATTAAATATAATATCAATTGTCTATATTGTCCTTACATTGAAAAAAGAATGTTATTTATTGGACAGAGAATAGTGAAAAAACAAAAGTTATATTTAATACTTGGAGTAATATTGAAAACTAAGCAATTAATTCTTATTTGAAATTCTCAAACGACTTATATTAAGGAACAAAAATATTTATCTATAATTACTTATATTAAACAATAGAGAGAGAGAGAGTATAATGTGCGAATACATCATATATATATATATATATATATATATATATATATATATATGGAATCCATCCATGGCAACAGATTGTCATGGACACTATTCTAACAACCCACTTTTCAACCGTGGATCAACTAATTGGATGACTTAGATTAAATGTCATAAATAATCAGAAATTGCCCAACTGGCACAAGCTTCATCGGCTTTTATTTTAATATATTGCATTAGTTGGTTAACTGTTGTCATTTTAATAACTTTAAAACATTTTTTAATATTAAAATACTCCTGGCGGCACAGCTTGTACTGGCCGGGTAATTTTTTTATATGCATTTCTCTATTATATGGGATGACTCAGCACATTAAAGTCACATTAAAAAATAAAAAATAGTCCGGCCGGTACAAGCTATACCGGCTGAGAATAAAAAAATATAAAATGCACAGCCGTGACAGGTTGAACCGTCTTGCAATTAAAAACTGAAAAAATATCCATTAGCCTTTGAAAGAATTGTTTTCAACTAATCGCTGCTAAACAGATTCGAACGCACAACCTCCATCTTCAAACCCTCGTCATATGACCACCCGAGCACTACGAACCTAGCTGTTCATTTCTCACAAAGATTTGTCTTTATATTAAAACTTTACATTCCCCCAAAATATATATATTATTATTATATTAAG
The DNA here is from genome assembly GCA_020205505.1 of Panax japonicus. NCBI lineage: Eukaryota > Viridiplantae > Streptophyta > Magnoliopsida > Apiales > Araliaceae > Panax > Panax japonicus. The sequence continues at coordinate 48,204,840 of CM035095.1, read as the reverse complement.
TTTAATATTATTATTCAGCAATTCATAACTTATTATTATTATTATTATTATGTTTCTATTATTATTATCATTTTAAGTTTCGATGATAGGAAATGAATGCCTTATCTATTTATGAAAGTGGTAGTAAATTGGTAGTGGAATTTAAATGGAGTTAGATTATAATAATTTATTTTATTATTACATTATATTATTATTATGATTATTATTATTATTATTTGAGTATAAGAGTATGATATTCATGTATTAATATTATTAAAAATAATATTAATAATTATTTTTAATATTAATATAAATAATGTGAAAATCAATATTAATCCGAATAATATTGTCCATATAGTTCAACCAAATAGATATTTTTTTCCATATTAATAATATGAAGTGGTTTTATGTGATTAAATATTATTAATATTACTAAGTTATGAATTTGAAAATCCCATACAGTTCAACAAAATAGATATTCTTATTAATTAATATGTACATTAGATAACGCTGGACAAGTTCAATATCTCAGAGGCCGGAAGTAATCTTGCGGATTCCTTGCAGAGCTCTCATGCGATGCGGTAACGAAACACCGTGACATCGTCCAAGGACCACTTCTCTTTGAAAATATCAACATTGGACCTTACGAAACCGTCAATATACTTGCAAACAAAAATGCCACAGTCTGAGTTGTTGTGTTGTTTTGGTCGAATTAGGAATTACCATTGGGCCACTCATGCATCGGATTACCATTTTGCAAACAAAATGGTATCAAATGTACCTGCATATACAAAGTAGTTGGTTAATAATTTTTAATATTAAAGGATATTATAAAAGTAAAATATTTAAAACTACACATACCGCAACTTTAATGAATCCTTAGAACATTTCATGTAACTTTATATGCTTGGTATCATTGTAGTACGGGTCAATTATCGTAACCATCCAATCTTCAACTGAGAATAGGAACAAGACAAAATGGCTTTGATTTGTACTACACACCAGTATAAATATGTACTGGCATTCGTGTAAAGGTAGGCTAACATCTTGATTCATATACGGATTGCAAAAACTCCATGAATGATTCTCTTTAGTTGGGGGCACATAGCTCTGCCCAAGATGCATGAAGAATGAATTAATGAAACCAAATTGGGCCCACCTTTGTATTCCTCGCGACCAGTAGTATTCCTCTCTATCTCGTAGCAACAACATATAAACGTCGAGGACATGCTCAAAAATCCAATTCCCAGGCCCTAAGGATTGCAATGCACTGTGGTCTAAATCATATAACTATTGCGGATGTGATAAAGGATATAAATTCTCTTCCGAGGCCACCAAGTTTCCAAACATATGTTTATTTATGAATGTCTCCTTCCAATCTTTTTGTTTTTTGGTTAAGGACCCTTTTGGTCCATAAGAGATTTGATCTCCTACATCTTGTACCTAATTGAGACCCAAATGTACATTATTATTATATAGCATGCCTTTTTTATTTATAAATATGAATATAAATAATAATTAATATTCTTTAATTAAAATCTTCACTATGTATACCTTAAGTAAACCAGCTCCTATGACGTCAGAAAGTCCCGTAAAGTCAGAGTTGGTTGGAATGTAACACTCTTCATAGGCTTGGGAGGTCGGAATGTAACACTCCTTGTAGGCTTAGGTGGTGGGAATGGAACTCTTCTCATATGCTTATGCGGTGGGTATGTAGCTCTCTTGTTCAGCATAATCAGTTTGTTTCCCAAGCCCTTCATTGAAATGGGAGAATTGGGACTGTGGTCAAAAATTTGTGGGACCCCCCTATCGAGGTATTTGCTATCTGAGTAAGTGCTAAAAATTTGTCAAGTAAAGTCTTTGCACTCTCAACCTGTCATGTAAGATGAACACAAACAAATATCAATAACACTAAATATGAATAAATGTAATATTAAGTATTTACTCTAATATAAAAAAATTAAAGAATAAAATAATTTTCTACCATTTTAATAAGGTGTTGTTGGTTATAAATGGCCTGAGGCTCATAACAACTTTCGAGGTCCCTTGCATGTCGAGGTCGTTGGATTTTCCAACGTGTAATTTTCCTATACCAGGACATGTAATCATCTACTGTCACATAATTAGAAATTTCATATTGTTGTCCTTCGAGATGATCCATGTATGCCTCCCAAATCGAAATGTATTCCCCTCTCAAGGCCATGCAATCCTCGACATCAATAAATTTATATTTTTCTCCTTCCTAAGGTCACCATGGTTTTTGGCGGGTGATGGTATGCCTTGCATGAACCCGTACTATCTCATCAAACGGTCCAGCATCTGGAATTCCACAATATCAAAGTGGATCAAGGGGACCCCACCTGATCCCAACAACCTGCCTTTAAAATTAAATCCACTGATATCATCATCCCACATTATGTAAGGCTGCCAAACCACATCCCACATAAACTTATTCTAAGCACCCCATCGTTCAAAATTTATTTTAATAACTGTGTGTATAATTCATTATCCATCGGGGAATTTGAAGAGCGTTGGCATGTTCTGATAAGTTCCTATGAATTGTATACCATTGAATGGCTTGGAAGTTTGTATGATGTACGACAGAAATGGATTCCAACATATATAAAGAGATATTTTGCCGCGGGAATGACTACCATCGGAAGAAGCGAGAGCATGAATGCCTTTTTTGATGAGTACGTTAAATCATCAACAGGTATGATATGTTTTGTACTGCAGAGTCAGAAGGCTATAGAAAAATAATTTATCAGGGAAAGGAAGGCTGACTACATCACAAAACATCGTAAAAGGATTATGGTACTCGATTCATCCTTAGAAGTTCATGCTACACAAGTGTACACAAAGGAGATGTTTAGACGTTTCCAATGTTAATTCGTTAATTCCATGAAATACAATGTTCATAAACTTGTGAGTTATGTGTCAATAATACTAAGGTTTATGCAGTGTATAATTTAGATGCAACTAAAAGTGGTTGAAGATATAAAGAAGTTGTCAACAATCGTTAACTGGGATCAGTAACATGTAAATGCCAAATGATTTCTCACATTGATGAATTATGCAGGCACATCTTGAGATATTTCATAGCAAAGAGTATTTCACAAATACCGAACGACATGATTCTTCATCGGTGGACAAGAGACGCTGTGACTGAGTGATTTCTTGTTTAAGCATCAATAATCAATACAGTGTGCTACTATGAAACCATGCGTATTACTGTACTTTTACTACCTGTTATTTTATGATAACTTGCTTACTTTAAAAAAAATTCAAATATCACCCTTAACTTTAACCTTTTATCAATTTAACCATTTGCTAAATAGAATAATAATTATAAGAAAGTTGAATACTTTCATTTCATAAAATTCGGAATCTCATAATCTCCCCTCCTTATGAAATTTCACCCTCGAAATTTATGTACCTGGTAGTTCGAAGAGATGAGAATACCTTGCTTTCTATTCGGATTATACCTTCCCGATTATTTCATTTGTATCATGATTTTTCCATTGCTCATCTCCTGTATTTCAGATATCATTCTAGAATACATCTTCAAAACAAAGGTTAATTGACATGCCACATATTATCCCTATATTTTGATCGACCAATTAAATAACACATAAGCTTAGGTAGGTCATACTAGCGAATGATTAACCCGTGTCTCCCCTCCTAGTTCTAGTCTCACATCTCAGCTAGGGATCATATCCCTAAGCTTTGATACCAACTGTGACGCCCCCTAAAATAGGTATACATCACCCATCTTGGGTCGCCAAATACATGGTACTGAATACAAATACAAACTTAATTATACAACATGAGTTGAGAGTTTTTACACGAATATTGTTTTCTAGACAGTATTTAAACACAAATGGAGTCCTCATTACATTTATTATCACACTATTTAACAGAATAATCGGGACTACTAATGCAACCATCTGGACAGTCACTCCGCTCCCCGACTAGTCCCAGCTATATTCTCATTTCCTGAAGAGAATAGAGATAGAAAAGGGTGAGCTCAACTAGCCCTATAAGAAATATTATGACTAAGATAATGCAGAATAAATTATCCTTAGCCTTCAACAATATAACAACTGATAGAATACAATAGACAACAAGTTTTAGATCAACAACTGCAGCGGAATAAGCAATCCATTAGAAGAGTCAAGTAGAGCACGATATCTACTATCTTCTATGATTTAAAAAGTTTTTCATCAACTTTATCGCTGAGTCTCAACTTAATAAATAAACCACATCATCGAATCACCCATGTACTACTGGCCAAGGATATTCATGTAATCATCAATGGTCATGATTATACCGAATAATTCCTGGTCAGAATCATACCAATAACTGTCCATCAATGCACTACTGGCCAATGAGAACTTTAATCACATCATTTATAACATTACGGGTCATGATTATACCGAATGATCCCTGGTCATAATCATAACAATCAATAGTCCATCTATGCACGTAAGCCAAAGATATTAATCACAATATAAGCATGAGGATGATGACAATGATATAAGAATTAATCAAACGAAATCAAGGATAAATATTAAAGACTTTAAATTTATCCATAGTTTAAAAATATCCAAATTGTCAACATGATACTGCTTTGTGGAGTAAAATTCAAGAATAATATTCATGTATCAAAAATAATTTGGACAGAAAAGAAATATATCTTTCTGGTTAATAGTACCCCGTGAATAGTATCTTGTGAATAGTACTTCTGGAATAGTACCTCATGAATAGTACCCCCGGCATAAAAAGTACCCCAAATACCCGAGTAAATAATATTTGGGTGAATAGTAATTGGGTGAATAGTAACTCGTGAATAGTACTCTGGCATGAAATGTGCCCCGAATACCCGAGTGAATAATATTTGGGTGAATAGTAACTGGATGAATAGTAACCCATAAATAGTAACTCGTGAATAATATTTCGTCATGAAAAGATCAATAATTATCAAAAAAGCTCAGAATAATATTTTCATAAAAAGATACTACATGAAGAGCAAATATCAAGGATATTCTACTAATTTCATGGAGTATAGAAGCCAAAACTTCAACAAAATGAGTATAATATTCAAAATCTGAAACGAAAGAATATTACTTACATACTACAGAGTATGGAAGAAAATATTATTTTAAGCGAATATTGAACAAAAATAACATCCCTTATAATTGTTAAACAAAAATAATATTCCAACGAATATTTAATGAAGATAATATTCCTACGAATATTGAACGAAGATAATATTCTTTATGAATTTTGAACGAAAATAATATTCATACGAATATGAAAAATAATATCTCTTCAGAATATGAAATAAATAATATCCCTTACCTCAGAAGAAGACTGGATACTGGAGTAGTGAAGTAGCAGACTACTCTTCTTCTATCTCTCTATAGCTTCTCTCTATATAGCTTCTCTCTCTACAATTGCTCTTGTGAGTCTTAGTGAATTGGTGAGAATGAAGAAAGATTGAGCTTCTATTTATAGAAAAATATAGTTTCGATAATTGCACGTTTTGGGGATCTAAATATTACAGTATAATACCTTCATCTTTTCCTTCATTTTTAATTTAGTCATGCAAGTATTATCAAACTTGCACCACCTCCCCTAATAGTATATCATGTGAATAAATAGTATAATCATGTGAGTCAATAGTTCTATACATGTGAAAAAATATTTTCAGTATAGTACCTTCATCTATACCTCCACTTTTAATTTAGTCAATCAAGTATTATCAATCTTGCACCACTTCCACTAATAGTACATGCATGTGAGTCAATAGTACACACATGTGAACAAATAGTTATAAGCATGTGAATTAATAGCAATTGATTGCTGATTTATCCGATTAATTATCTGATTGGTCAATATAACCTCTAGACATCAATTATTATCGGAATAGATGTCGATTTCCACTAACACTAATAATCCCAACACAATGAAAATATAAATTTCATCTTTAATCAACACGAACTTATTCATCATTAATATTATATCTCACAATATTTAACAATCAGATCATTCCCAGGAAAGAGGGGGCTTTCCGATAAGGATTACTCCTTATTGGCGCGCAATTAGGTGACCAAACCTCTCCTTGACAGAACTTCTAGACATTGTCAATATTACGAATAATAATATGAATAACTTTGTCGTCTCAATTATTGATTTATTAATATAGAATATTATGCAAATGATACTGTGACAATAATTGAATCAATAGTATGAGAGATATGTGTAGACACTCGAATTTGTTTTTCCTGTTACTAACTATGCAGGAGGGCAAAAGCGTCTTTTTTACTCCAGAGATAACCCTGGAGGACCACAACATCAATTCCAAACCTCAGAGATAACCCTGAGGATATTCAGAGTCAACAACATTACAACCTCGAAGATAACCCTGCGAAAAGACGGCTACAAATGTGTAAAAATCGAAGATAACCCCGGGAGGGGCAAAATGGTTATTTTGCCAACTCAACTTCACTTCAAACCAAATACACTCATTTCAAACCAAATTGCTTCAATAGAAGTCCCACAAGACCTATATCTTAACTTTGGAGTGCAAACTAAGCAAAATAGCTCACCGGATTGCTTGACGGAAACCCGAAAATGCTATTTCGGTCATGGACCCATCTTCCAGGGATAAAAAAGGACAAATCCATGTCATTGTGTAACTCTCGACACAAGAAGTCCAAAGAAGGTCTTATATATCTTGTTCCGATGCTTGGATTGAAGTTCTGCAAGTTCAAACGGATATTACAGTACACGAGTGCACATACTTCGAGACGATAGGACCCGCAAAGCCCGGGGTACCCCGGGCAGCCGCAGGTGCATCTGCGGCTGTCGCAGGTACACCTGCGGCTCCCCCCTCTATAAATAGAGGGCTTGGGGTGGCCATATTTGGAAGAAAAAAAGGCGAGGAAGCCCTGTCCAATTTGCTTTGTACACATTAGAAACTGAGTGCTTGCTCTTTTTAAACACTTGTGAGATTATAGTCTAGTCATATTTTTACCGGCGGGAGCCGAGTTTTCATCCATTTAGAGTCATAGAAGCCTGCCTTGACAACGCACTGTAAGCCTTCTTATATTCTATAAAGCCTTTCTCTTCATCTTTACACAAACTATTCAACACATTGAGAGTCGTATTGTGTGCGTATGCCCTCGCACACTATATATATATACTTTGATATATAATTTTTGTCAGACATATCTGATGAACCTGGATTTTACATCCGGGGCATTTATTGCCTATATATATATATAAAATTGAGGCTCATTGGATATGTCCGACAACAATTATATATATATATATATATTTACATTTCTGTCAAGCCTGGAGTTTACTTCGAGGTCTTTTACTGCTTTATTTACATTTAGTCCTGCCTGGAGTTTACTTCATGGCGGTTGATCGCATTTACTGCTTTATTTACTTTCTAATCCCCCGTGGAGTTGCTTCATGGTGGTTGATCATGTCCATATATATATATATATATATATATTTACATCTTTTATATATATAACTGCTTACTGCTTTCTATACAAACTGCAGTATCATGTGAGCCTAGGAATCATGTTATCACAGATTCAATCTACTGAATCTAGATTCAGTTCTCATAATGGACATTTTTCAGCTGTGAACAGCTTGTACATTATTTACAGTGTCTAAATTTCCTTGGATGGATATCATGCCCATAAGGAGTTCGACACTGTTGTATATTATTTTCTCGAAGATGACACGCATCTCGAAAATAAAAGAAAACAAGTTGAACATTTAATAATAAAATGGAAGTATGAAAAGGTCTCAATTCCTATTGAGCACAGGGTTTGAAAAACCTCATTTTACAAAACTTCATTGCTTATGTCTTGCTTAAATCTGAATTTTCTATAAATTCAAACTCTTTGTATATAGGTACGAATGAGGCCTCGTACTATTTTCAAATAATTGCACATTGATCCATACACACACACATTCATACTATAGTTTCTTTGAGAAGTGGCGGTCATCGTGGCAACACGGATGTCGGGGATTGCCTAACACCTTCCCTCCGCATAATCAAACCCCCGAACCCAAATGAATATCGGTTTCACAAACCCGTTTAGCATTGTCATATCATTTGGTTAATGAGCAAACCTTTTCGGTTGCGTTGGTGAAACCAGTTAAAAACACCAACTGTCGACTCTTAAAGTCAAATCGTCGAACATTACACATGTCGGACCTTTTTTACTTGTTTTTTCAAACAAATCTCACATTAACATGAGAACACCAAAGAACAAGTAATGAAAAAGGACATCTAAAAATCCCAATGTCGACAGGTGGCGACTCAGCTGGGGACTCCAGTAAGAGGGCTTAAGCCGCTATTACAAGCTTTTTAAAACTGTTATATGCTTATGTGTGAATGTTATATTTACATTTATGATAAATGTGTACGAATGCATTTTACTTACTGCACTGCAAAATATCTATCTATGATATTAGTGCTTCGCACATGTCATCATTTTCATAAACGGTGAGACACGTTGTATGTGAATGTATGTTGTGTGGTTCCTCCATTAGGAGGTTATCCTGTCAGTGTTTGATTACTGGACTCGTAGGGAGACTAATTCCAACGAGGCTCAGGAAAGGAACCACCCAGATTCGCTCCAGTTGAAAGACCAGATAAACTTCCCGTCAAGTAAATTGCGATGATCTGGGAACCTTCATGCCAAAAAGCCGCGAGAGTAGCCTAAGATAGGTCAGCCTCTGATAAACCAAATGCGGAGGGAAGTCTCTTCATACTTTCCATATTCGATTACTTGTAAAAGTATTTACTTGTAATTTTAGTTCATGCCAATCTATTGTAATGGAAAATCTGAAGATATATGTGCAAACCTTTTAAATCATAAAAGATAGTATATTTTATTCTCTACTTGACTCTTTTAAGGGATTGTTTGTTCCGCTGCAGTTAAACTTGATGTCTATTGTATATTATTAGTTTAACATTGTTATAGACTAATGATAATTTATTCTGCATTATCTTAGTCATAATATTTCTTACTGGGCTAGTTGAGCTCACCCTTTTTTCAATGTTCTCTTCAGGAAATGAGAATATAGCTGTGACGAGTCGGGGTACGGAGTGATGGACCAGATGATAGTATTAGTAGTCCTCACTATTCTATTAAATAGTGTGACAATAAATATAATGAGGTCTTATTCTGAGAGTGGATATTGTCTTGAAGACAGTATTTGTATTAAAACTCACAGCTCTCTTGTTGTATATTAAAGACTAAATTTGTATTCTGTACCATGTATTTGGCGACTTAGAATAGGTGATGTATACCAATTTTGGGGGCGTCACAGTTGGTATCAAAGCCATAGAAAAGATCCCCGAGCCTTTATCTGGTGACTTCCAAGTCTTGGGATGCACCAAAGCCAGACTTTTCGTAGGGGACGCCGTGAGTAACGGTGGTAAGTTGATAGGTATCATTGTGAGGTGTTATCCAGGTTAAGGGATAAAAGTCACAGTTGGTATCAAAGCTTAGGGATATGATCCCTGGCTAAGATGTGAGACAAGAACTAGGAGGGGAGAGGCGGGGAATTTTTTCGCTAGTATGACCTACCTAAGTTTATTGGTATTTAATTGGTCGGTCAGAGTATAGGAATAATATGTGATATGTTAATTAACCCTTGTTTTATGGCAATATTTGAAAATGGCATCCGAGAATTTTGAGAACATCAATGGAGCACAGGAGACCGTTGAGTCTCCACATATCAATAACCAGGACAATGTGCATCAGGAAGGCGACAATCCTCATGCAAACAACAACACTTGACCATATGATGAACGATTGAATGTTCCGAGGCTTCATGCAATTCATGAAACATCAGGCGAGAGTGGCTCCTGTCCAAAATGCAGGTGGAAACACTGGCAACTCTCGGACGGTCACCGCCAAACTGTTCAAGGAGCTGGGACCACCAGAGTTTTTTTGAGAGCCAAAACCACTTAAGGCGGAGGCGTGGATAAAATAGATCAACAAGATATTTGATGTCTTGGGTTGCTCCGAGGAGCAAAAGGTTCTCTTCGCCACCTTCATGTTGCGGGCAGAGGCAGATTACTGGTGGGAATCTGTAAAGCGTACCCAACCTGCCAGCACTAAAGATGTCTTGGGAGAAGTTTCAAGAACTGTTCAATGACAAGTACTTTCCCAAAAGTATTCGTCACATGAAAGAGGTAGAGTTCATTAAACTGGAGGAAAACAAAATGATCATGTCGCAGTATGAAGCCAAGTTTCCTGAGTTGTCCTGATTTACGTCCCATTTGGTTGATAATGAGGCGAGAATGACGCGAATATTTCTAAGAGGTTTGAAACCCGAGATACGTCAATATCTTATCTCTCATAAATTTTGTTTGTATTCAGATGTTGTTAATAGTGCTCAGTTATTGGAACACGATAATGAGTCAATCCAACCAAAAGAGAGCAGCCAGCAAAATGATAATACCAGTGAGAGCAGTCATCGAAGCGGTGACAACAAGCGTGGAGGGAATTAGCATGCCAGAAATGGTAACCACTTTAGTGGTAATCAGGGCCAAAACAATAAGAATGGACATTTCAAGAAGAAGGAGATTCAACAATGATGGAAAGACGTCAGCACCAGCACCCATTGTGAAGGAAGGAGAACGACCACTTATATATTCTTCAAATGTGGAGGGGAGGGACACATCAGTCCAAACTGCGTGATGCCATCCAAAGCATGTTATAATTGCGGAAGAGAAGGTCACCTAGCCCGATTTTGTCATTCACCGAAGACAAGTTTAGCTAGGATAGAGGCACCAAAGGCCGTCCCAGAAAAGTCAAAGCCGGTAGTGCAAGGGAGAGCGTTTGTTGTGACCTCCCAGAAAGCAAGGAACCCGAACGAGGTCATCACGGGTAAGCTTATCATAAACTCTAGTGAAGTCTATACCTTATTTGATACCGATTATACCCATTGTTTTATTTTTCCTACTTGCGCTCAACGTTTAAATTTAACTCCAGAGAAATTGGACTTTGACTTATCTGTTGAAACTCCATTGGGAGAAACCTTCATTACATCCACTGTTTATAAGTCTTGTTTAGTTCAAATCAGTACCCTCACATTACCTGTCGATCTTATTTCATTAAAAATACTTGTATTTGACGTAATTCTAGGGATTGATTGGTTAACTACTCATCATGCAAAAATTGATTGTTTTCACAAGGTTGTTAGATTTCATATTCATAACCAACCTATTATGCGAATTCATTCAACTAAACCATTAAAATCAATCAATATCATCTCAAGCCATAAAACTATTCATTTATTAAAAAATGGATGTCAAGCTTTCTTAGCTCATGTCACGGATCTAAATAAAAATACGTCAGTTTTGAATGATATTTCTATTGTTAATGAATTTCCTAACGTATTCCCTGAAGAACTTCCTGGCCTACCCCAGAGCATGAAATTAAATTTTGTATCAACCTTGAACCCGGTACAAAACCTATTTCCAAAGCCCCAAATCGAATGACTCCTATTGAACTTAAGGAGTTAAAGACCCAATTGCAGGAATTGTTAGACATCAGTTTTATTCGTCCTAGTACGTCTCCTTGGGGTGCTCCTGTTCTATTCGTGAAAAAGAAAGATGGGAGTATGCGACTTTGTATTGATTATCAAGAGTTGAACCATGTTACCATAAAAAATAAGTACCCATTGCCACGTATTGATGACCTGTTTGACCAGTTACAAGGAGCCAAATTCTTTTCAAAGATTGATCTTCATTCTGGTTATCACCAATTGAAGATTAGAACCGATGACATTCTAAAGACGGCTTTCAGAACTAGGTACGGGCATTATGAATTCCTAGTCATGTCATTTGGATTGACTAATGCTCCTAGTTCCTTCATGGATATGATGAATCGAGTATTCAAGGAATATTTGGATCACTTTGTGGTCGTCTTTATTGATGACATCCTTATTTATTCCAAAATCCGTGAAGATCATGAGCAACACATGAGGCTGATACTCCAAAAGCTTCGTGAATATAAGCTTTATGCCAAGTTGAAGAAATGCGAGTTTTGGCTTGAAGAAGTAGCATTCCTTAGGCACGTAGTATCAAGTCATGGAATATCTATTGACCCAGCAAAGATTAAAGCTATTCAAAGCTGGGAGCAACCCAAATCAGTGACAAAAGTACGTAGCTTTCTCGGCTTAGCTGGTTATTATCAGAGATTTGTGGAAAGATTTTCTCGAATTGCTACTCCACTAACTCAGCTGACTCGGAAAGATACAAAATTTGGATGGAGTGAGGAATGTTAGAAGAGTTTTCAAGAACTCAAGAGGAGACTCATTTCAGCACATGTTCTGATAATACCATCTGGATTGGAGGGATTTGTCATCTACAGTGATGATTCGGGCAAAGGGATAGGTTGTGTTCTCATGTAACATGGGAAAGTCATAGCCTATGCCTCACGACAGCTAAAAGAATATTAGAGGAATTATCCTACTCATGATCTAGATTTGGCAGCAGTCGTGTTTGCACTAAAGATTTGGAGGCATTACTTGTATGGGGAGAAATTGGAGATCTTTACGGATCATAAAAGCCTCAAATATTTCTTCACTCAAAAGGAACTCAATATGCGATAGAGACGTTGTCTTGAACTGTTGAAAGATTATGATCATACCATCCAATACCATCCCGGAAAAGCGAACGTGGTAGCTGACGCATTAAGTAGAAGATCATATGCGGGTACGAGTGCGATATTGTCAATGCAAAGGCCCATTTTGTATGACTTACAAAGGATGGAGATAGAGATAAAGACTCCAGGTACCCACGTGATGATGACGAATATACGAGTAGATCCAACTTTAATCGATAAAGTTAAAGTTACTCAAACTACAGACCTGGAGCTGATGCGTATGAGAAAGAAAGTGTAAGAAGGGGCTATGCAAGAAGCAAGAATCGATGAAGAAGGAATACTTCGAGTCAACTCCAGACTTTGTGTTCCTAACGACCCTGAGTTAAAGTATAAAATCATGGTGGAGGCGCACAACACACCGTTTGTAATCCATCCAGGGAGTACCAAAATGTATCGTGATCTTTGACATACATTTTGGTGGAGCAATATGAAGAGAGAGATAGCGGGGTTTATCTCAAGGTGTCTAACTTCTCAACGAGTTAAGGCAGAGCATCTAAATGCCAAAAGGTCCATTGCAACCACTTGAAATTCTATAAAGGAAGTGGGAGCACATTACCATGGATTTCTTTACTGGTGTTCCCAAGGTTTCTCAAGGCATAGATGCGATTTGGGTCATTGTTGATAGATTGACCAAGTCTGCTCATTTTTTACCGATACGAGAAACTTATACACTTAAACGTCTTGTTGGTATATATATAAACGAGATTGTAAGATTGCATGGTATGTCAGTATCCATAGTTTTTGATCGGGACCCAAGATTCACTTCAAGATTTTGGGTTAGTTTGTAAAAAGCTATGAGCACAGATTTACGATTTAATTTGGCATATCATCCTCAGACGGATAGACAATCAGAGAGGACTATTCAAACTCTTGAAGATTTATTAAGACTCTGTGTCCTTGACTTCAAGGGAAGTTGGAACAAGTTCTTACCGTTGGTGGAGTTTTCATACAACAACAGTTATCAAGAAAGTATTGGCATGGCTCTATTTGAGGCGTTGTATGGAAGAAAGTGTCGTTCTCCAGTATGTTGGGATGAGGTGGGTGAAACAACATTGTTGGGACCGGATTTGGTGCGTATGACTATGGAAAAGATTCAAATGAAACGACAACGTATAAAAACCTCACAAGATCGACAAAAGAGTTATATTGATCTTCATCAAAAGGACGTGGAATTCGATGTTGGAGATCATGTGTTGTTATGTGTTGCTCCATGGAAAGGAGTTACGAGATTTGGAAAGAGAGAAAAGCTCAATCCTTGATTCATTGGCCCATTTTTAATCATCAATTGAGTAGGAACGGTGGCGTATAGACTCGTTTTACCGCCAAGTATGTCTCGTGTTCATAACATGTTTCACATATCCATGTTACGTAAATATGTGGAAGACCTGAACCACATTATTGAATTAGAACAACGTATGAAGAGTTACCTGTTAAAATCTTGGATAAGAAGGATCATATTCTACGCTCCAAGGTTATACCTCAAGTCAAAGTTTTGTGGAAAAACCACGACGTGGAAGAAATGACTTGGGAGTTAGAATCTGAGATGAAGTCAAGATATCCTCACATATTCGACATACCAGGTACACACCCTAATTTCGAGGGCGAAATTTTATAAGAAGGGGAGGTTGTAAGACCCCAACTTTTATGAATAAAAATGATTTTTCTATAATTATCATTTTTGAATATTAGGGAATGAATTTATTATATGTTATAGTTGTGGGTAGTATTTATAAATTCTGTAAAGTATGTAAATTGTTATATTATATTCGATTGGTCTGAGAATATTCATTTTAGCAGGGAATATTTGTACAACGGCACAATCATTGGTGGACCCCACAATAGAATTATTGTCGAATTGAGAAAACGACAAAAATATTTTATGAAAATAACGGCGGAAGTTTTACTGTTAATATTGTTGAACTACTCAGTAGAAAAAATACAGTAATACGCGTGGTTGCGTAGTAGCACACGGTATTGATTATTGATGCTTACATGAGAACTCACTAGTTATGCTCAATTATTGCTACAGTAATTGTTGCATCATATCTCTCATATTATTAATTCGATTATTATCACAATATCATCTGCATAATATTATTTTATTAAATCAATAATTGAGACGGCAAAGTTATTCATATTATTAAATTGCAATATTTACAATGTCTAAAAGTTCTGTCAAGGAGAGGTTTGGTCACCTAATTGCGCGCCAATAGAGAGAAATCTTTATTGGAAAACCCCCTCTTTTCTGGGAACGACCTGGTTGATAAATATTGTGAGTTATAATATTAATGATGAATGTTATTAAAATTGAAGTTGTGCTCGGAGTTGAATTTGGAGACGCGGACGTGATAATTGAGTCCGGAGCGATGAAATTAGTAAAAATAGATTATAAACACAAAATTTTCCGAATTTTACTATTTGGTCAAAAAGTCAATAGTTGACTTTTTCATGAAAAGTCAAACTTCGAAATTTCAAATTTTATATTGTTGATAAAAATAGTTTCATTATGTTGGAATTATTTGTGTTATTGAAAATTGACATTTATTTCGATAATAATTGATGTATGAAGGTTATATTGACCAATCAGATATTTAACTGGATAAATGAGTAATTAATTGCTATTACTTCACATGATTATAACTATTTGTTCACATGTGTGTACTATTATTTCACATTCTTGTTACTATTAGGGGAGTTGGTGCATGATTGAAAATACTTGCATGACTAAGTTAAAAATGGAGGTATAGATGGAGGTACTATACTGTAATTCATATTTTCACATGTGTAGAACTATTGATTCACATGATTTAATATTAAATCACATTATTTACAATTAGGGGAGGTGGTGCAAGTTTGATAATACTTGCATGACTAAATTAAAAATAAAGAAAAAGTTGGAGGTATTGTACTATAATTTTTTGAGCCCCAAAACGTGCAATTATCGAAACTATATTTTTCTATAAACAGAAGCTCATTCTTCCTTCATGTTTCAGCAATTTATAAAAGCTATAGAGGAATTATTATAGAGAGAAAATCTATAGAAGAAGATAAGCCTACTACCTCACTACTCCTATATCCAGTTTCTTTCAAAGGTAAGGGGTATTATTTATTTTGTATTCATGAAGAGAACTTCTGTTATTCTATTTTTATCATTATGTTGGAATAACCCGTCTATGCGAAGTGCCGCATACATGGTGAAATTATTCTTTTATTTCATTCTTTATCATTCTGTTGGAATATCCTGTCTGTGCGTTTTACGCCGGACCTGATTCCGTCTTTATTATTCTGTTGAAATATCTTGTCTATACGTTTTACGCCAGACCTGGTTCTGTCTTTATTATTTTGTTGGAATATCCTGTCTGTGCGTTTTATGCTGGACCTGGTTCCGTCTTTATTATTCTGTTGGAATAACCTGCCTGTGCGGTCTACCGCATGCTTGGTGATTTCTTTTGTTATTCCATTCCTTATTATACTCAGTTAGTTAAAGTTTTGACTTCTAAACTCCATGAAATTAATGGAATAGCTTTGATATTTGCGCTTCATCCAGTATCTTTTCATGAAAATATTCTTTTGAGCATTCTTGAATTTTACTCTACAAAGAAGTATCATGTTGACAATTTGGACGTTATTAGTTCCTGGATAAATTAATTCATGAACTTGTTTTATTGAATTCTTATATCATTGTCATCATCCTTATGTTTATATTTTTTGAAAGTCGTCTGTGGCCTGTAGTGCATAGATGGAATTGGTATGATTATGATCAGGGATTATTCGGTATAATCATGACCGTAATGTTACAAATGATGTGATAAAAGTCCTTATTGGCCCGTAGTGCATTGATGGACAGTTGTTGGCATGATCATGACCATTGATGAATACACGAATGTCCTTGGCCCATAGTGCATGGATTATTTGTGGTCGTGATACTAAAGAATATCCTTGGCCATAGTGCAGGGGTGATTCGATGATGTGGATTATTTATTAAGCTGAGTCTCAGCGATAAAAGTGATAAATGTGATGGAAAAACCTTTTAAATCATAAAAGATAGTAGATTTTATTCTCTACTTGACTCTTTTAAGGGATTATTTGTTCCGCTGCAGTTAAACTTGATGTCTATTGTATATTATCAGTTTAACATTGTTGTAGACTAATGATAATTTATTCTGCATTATCTTAGTCATAATATTTCTTATTAGGCTAATTGAGCTCACCCTTTTTTTCATTGTTCTCTTCAGGAAATGAGAATATAGCTGGGACGAGTCGGGGAACGGAGTGATGGACCAGAAGATAGTATTAGTAGTCCTCACTATTTTATTAAATAATGTGACAATAAATGTAATGAGGACTTATTCTGAGAGTGAATATTGTCTTGAAGATAATATTTGTATTAAAACTCACAGCTCTTTTATTGTATATTAAAGACTGTATATGTATTATGTACAGTGCATTTGGCGACTCAGAATAGGTGGTGTATACCTATTTTGGGGGCGTCACACTTCTTCTTAAGGTAAGGGGTATTATTTCTTTTGTATTCCTGATGAGAACGTCTATTATTTCATTCTTTATTATTCTGTTGGAATAATCTGTATACGCGGACTACCCTATACTTGGTGAAATTATTAAGTTTTTCCATTCTTTGTTATTATATTGGAATAACCTGTCTATGAGAAGTACCGCATACATGGTGAATGTCTTCTATTATTCCGTTCTTTATTATTTTTTCAGAATATCTTGTCTGTGCGTTTACGCCGGACCTGGTTCCATTCTTTATTATTCTGTCAGAATATTATGTCTGTGCGTTTACGCTGGACCTGGTTCCATTCTTTATTATTCTGTTGGAATATCATGTATGTGCGTTACGCATGACCTGATTCCATTATTTATTATTCTGTTGGGAATAACCTGTCGATGCGATCTAACGCATGCATGGTGATTTCTTCTGTTATTCCAATCTTTATTATTCTGTTGGAATAACCTGTTTATGTGAAATATCACATGCATGGTGAATGATCCTTTGTATTCCTTCCTTATTAAATTATGGAAATGATATGTCTAAGTGGATTATCGCATGGCGGACGAAAATCCATTTCCAGTTTCATATATTGTGACAACCCGAGAATTTGGGAAATTTATTAAAATCTTAAATGATTGATTTAAGGTCAAATAATAGACCTAGACAGAAAATAAGTGTATGCGTTTGATGTTATTGGGATTGAATTTTGAGGATTTCAAAATTCGGTGAAGGATATAAGTGAATTATTCAGGATTAAGGATTTATGTGAATATGTATGTGTATTAAATGTGGTTAAGGGTCAAGGGTTGACCAGATTAATTATATATGTGTCAAACCCTAAGTATATATTAAGAACGTCAACGTTCTGTTAGAAAACCCTAGCAATGGATAAGAAATCGTAGAAATCGGTTCTGGAAACCCTAATTTCTGTTCCGGGAATCCGAAACCCTAAATTCATGATATGAATATGGTGATTAAGTTGGAAAACTCTAGCGATATGTTCAGAAACCCCAATTTCAGTATCGAGAATTTAAACCCTAATTTGGGAATTCTAATACGGAGAATTAAACCATAAGGGTTAAAAAGTTGTGTGTAAGGAATATGAACATTATGTGATGGTTTATATTTGTTTAGTATAATAACA
This sequence comes from Panax japonicus, assembly GCA_020205505.1. NCBI lineage: Eukaryota > Viridiplantae > Streptophyta > Magnoliopsida > Apiales > Araliaceae > Panax > Panax japonicus. Next base: position 48,186,491 of record CM035095.1, on the reverse strand, counting down.
AACAAAAGAAACTAGTGTAACCCTAATTATATATTAGGAATGAAGGATTTAATAACTTAAGGGTTATGGAAAAAGAGAATTGTGGTATTTAGGATACTTACTAATTCTAGGAGATTTATTTTATATATCTCAAATGATTAATTTTATAACCTAATTATAGCAAGTCTAATTGGGTTAAGGAAATAAGTGTGCATGAGTAAGGATTTGTGTTATAATTGAGGAAGTAAAAACCCTAATTAAATTATTTGGGTTGGATAAGAATTTAAGGTATTGGATTATATATATTTTATAGCCCAAGTGTTGGCCAATGAAATTAGTTAGAGGCCCAAGCAATACATTAATTGAGTAGCTCGAATATTGTTATTGATAAGCCGAATTGAAGGAAGGGCATGATGGACATCTGATATTAGTAAAAGTGTTGGACTATGATTGATTTACATGGTCGGTGGATAGAGAAGGAAAAAGGAGAAAAGATTGAGCATGTGACTAAGATTTATTTTGGTATTTTATTTGTCTAAAGTTGGTTACCAACTCTTCCATCAACTATCCACCAACTCCCACCTACTCCTCTTATGTGTCATCTTATTATTTTGCCAATACTTATGGACATTATTGCAAGCAAAGCATTAGTGGTTAGTGTGGGAGAGAAAGAGCAAGAATTAGTGGGATCTAGTAATGATACATGGCCGGTTATGGAAGGGAAGAAAAGAGAGGGTGACATGTAATAAATTGAGGCACAATTTGTAAAGATATATACAAGAATGCTAGGTGTCAAATGCATAAAGAAGCCACCTTATTTCACCAAGATTTCAAACAATCTAAGAGATATTAGAAGATATTGGGTCAAGTGGCAAGACTAGAAATAAAAGGAAATGTCATTTATACCATTTTGTCACATTTTTTAATAAGTTGAGTGTAGATCTTGTCATGATCTTGGGTGGGTGAACTAACCCTAACCCTAACCTAAACCCTAAGATTTTTTCAAACCCTAAATCCTAGATTGCTCAAAACCTAAACCCTAAGGGTATGCAACAAATGGAAATTATAGAAATAAAAGGAAAAATCCAAAATGACCTTCTTATATTTAATTAAGTTGGAGTGCAAATCTTGCATTACCTTTGGTTGTTCACCAACCCTAACCCTAACCCTAAACCTAAACCTAAACCTAAACCTACCTTGGCATGCGACTTTTATATCTAGCATGCCACCTTGCAATGTATAGATACATTGTATCAATTTAAAAGACTAGAAAGAGAGAGAAAATCTCCATTTTATTTTGCAAAACAACCAAGTCCCATCTCTCTCTATATTTCGGATCTTGGAGTGTGAAATTGTGAGAAACCAAGTTAGGATCGTGTAAAAACACATCAATAACAGATCATGCGGATCAGAAATCAAAATCAAGAGGATTATCACAAAAGGTATAAAATCCTAACTAGTTTATGTATTTGATTTTTGGTTATTTTGAACCATGAAGTTTATGATCTTGAACATGAGAACTATAGATTTACTTGTTAAATGGTGTGTTATGCTTAGATCTAACTATTTTGAGTATTAAAAGGTTAATCAAAACAAGAAAAACAAATCAGTTTTCAAACCTTAAAGAAAAAAAAATCTAGTGGAGTGCTGTCTCTAAAAGGAAAATTCCGGATTTGTTAGGGTGCTCTAAAAATTCTGGACTTGTGATATGTTATAGTACACTAAATAAGCTTTCCATAGACTTTGGAACGGACTAATTCCGACTCCGGATGAAGTAGTTATGACGTTCGGAAGAAGCATGATCAAAACTGCGAAAAACAAAATTTTTGGAGAAACCAATCATGATATGGAAATGATCTTATCTCTCATTCTACTTTGAATTTTAGAGTATGGTCCATTTTTGGAGCTAGATATATGTGTTAGGGATAAAATCCCTTTGGAATTACTTAATTAGGTTGAATATTGAACAAGTTATGGGATTTCTCCCAAACTATTCAAAGATAAGAAAAACTGTTAGAAGGACAGTTTTTAACAGCCATTTTCGGGCTAAATTCCGGGAGCTTAACACGTCCAAATATGGATTGTGATAGATGAAAACTGTAGTTCGGAAAGATACGGACCCAACAAAATTGGCGGATCATTAATCGGAGTTATAGATTTCATTCTATTTTAGTTTTGGTAAAGGACTCCAAAACTGCCAAAGTGCAAAAAGTTGCTGCCCATATTTTTTCGGGAGCTGTTTCGGACATTTATTTAATTAAAAAAAATTCCAGCCTTTTGGGAAATGAAAATATATGGTATTAAGTACCTTGTGTCCAAAAATGAGCTAATTCCGGCTTAAAACAACCAAGTTATGACCATAACAATTTTTGTGATTTTTCGACGGAAATCGCTATAACCGGAGTTTTACAACTCCGATTGTCACAAAATTTAAAATGGAGCATCACGTTAACATATATAAGGTTATCCCAAGAGATGGGAATGTTTGGAGTTAAGCACGAGGTAGCTAATTTCTTAAGCTACGCACTAGAATTAATTTTTAAAAAATATCAAAGGAAGTTAGAAAATTACGAAAAAAATACTTTTTGTGTATGAAATACATGTATATATGTTTGGCCAAAGGATTGGAAAATAATAAACTGATTTGGTATTTTTGTAAAACGGATATAGAATTCAGCTTGTTGGATTGTGTAATTTGTGAATCCAGTTTGCTGGATTAGAAAATCTGATGAATACAGCTTGATGGATTGAAAAGAAGTTGACTGAATTTATGGATTGGTGAATCCAGATTGCTGAATTAGAAATTTGGTTGCTAGATTTAGAATCTAGGTTGTTGGATTAGTATTTAACTTACTAAGTGTTAGCGAATAACTTATGAAATGAAAAAGCGAGTGTTAAATCATATAAATGTGATTCTATGGCATGGTTAAGTGCTTAAGCAGAGTTTAACTAACCTTAAACTCGAGTGTTGACCGACTAGACTGTCGGGATGTTAAAATTGTGTCAGTTTTAACTCAAACTTAATAGTCTAACTGATACTAAGTCTTATGTGAATTATAGACTTATAGGGTTATGTGCTATGTGTTTAGGTTATTCTGTGTGTATAAATATAACAGTATTATACTATGATGATATTATTCTAATATTGGAGATCTATATTACTAATATTAGGTCTTCGGGTAAAGCGTTATAAATTGCGTTGCGGTAATCAACGGTTCAGGCAAGTTTCTTTTACTTAACTCTAATAAGAGTAGTTTCTTCAAGCTTATGGTTAATCATTGCTGATTGCCATGAAAATTGTACTCTGTACATCTTGCATGTATAAGTCATGTATGAAAGGCTGATCACCTTCATTACCAGTTGGTTCAAAAATGTTTGTTCATGTTTAAAACTTGTTCAGTCAAAAATTTGTTCGTGCTAGTTCTCAATTATATTGATGAATTATAGCAAGCTCATTATTCATACTCTTCAATCATGATATATCGTTATATTGTTGTATATAAACTTACTGGGCAACTTTATGCTCACCCTTGCTATATCATGATAAACATTGCAGATAAGGCGAATGCGTTCGGATACAGGAAAAGGTTAAAGTCAAGTTCTACTTGGGTTAAATGTGCGACTATTTTTTAATAGTATAGTTTGATAAATGTGTTATATATTAGAAAGTATATATATGGTGTTTAAGTTAAGGTTACTCGACCTTGGGGATAAGTCTGTAAGTTTAATGTATAAACAATTTATGTTTATATCTTCCGCAATTAGTTATAGAATTGTATACCGGATCCGAGGTGTTTTGGGACCTGGATTCGGGGCTATCACATATATTCTTTATTATACTAAGTTGGTTAAAGTTTTGACTTCTATTGAAATTAGTGGAATATCCTTGATATTTGCGCTTCATCCAGTATCTTTTCATGGAAATATTCTTCTGAGCATTCTTGAATTTTACTCTACAAAGAAGTATCATGTTGAAAATTTGGACGTTATTGGTTCTTGGATAAATTAATTCTTGAACTTGTTTTATTGAATTCTTATGTCATTCTCATCATCTTCATGTTTATATTATCTTGAAAGTCATCTGTGGCCTGTAGTGCATAGATGGACTTGGTATGATTATGACCAAGGATTATTCGGTATAATCATGATCGTAATGTTATAAATGATGTGGTAAAAGTCCTCATTGGCCCGTAGTTCATTGATGGACAGTTGTTGGCATGCTCATGACCAATAATGAATTCACGAATATCCTTGGCCCGTAGTGCATGGAAAATTTGTGGTCGTGATACCAAAGAATATCCTTGGCTGTAGTGCAGGGGTTATTGGATGATGTGGATTAATTATTAAGCTGAGTCTCATCGATAAAAATGATGAAAAACCTTTTAAATCATAAAAGATGGTAGATTTTATTCTCTGTTTGACTCTTTTAATGGATTACTTGTTCAGATGCAGTTAAACTTGATGTTTGTTATATTGTATCAGTTTAACACTGTTTAAGGCTAATGATAATTTATTCTGCATTATCTTAGTCATAATATTTTTACTGGGCTAGTTGAGCTCACCCTTTCTTTCACTATTCTCTTCAAGAAATGAGAATATAGCTGGGACGAGTCGGGGAACGGAGTGATGGTCCAGAGGATAGCATTAGTAGTCCTCAATATTCTATGAAATAGTGTGTTAATGAATGTATTGAGGACTTATTTTGAGTTTTAATACTGTCTAGAAGACAATGTTTATATTAAAACTCACAGCTTATGTTGTATATTTAAGATTGTATTTATATTCAGTACCATGTATCTAGCGGCTCAGAATAGATGATGTATACCTATTTTGGGGGCGTCACAATCTACATCTGACTCCGTACTGTACGTCATAAGGAGGGAACAAGAGGTAAATTATAAGTTGATAGAAATGAAATTAATAATATTTGTAGTTAATAAATGCACATGATAGTCGTAGAAGATTCATGTTATGATGCCCTTGTTTGGACTTTTTAAGGGTTCATACATGTGTATGTACTGTTTATTTTAATGTTATGTCTTTTTTATTAAAAATAATATTTTTTGCTTATTTTATCTTAGAAACAAAGATTGTATCGTTCACTAATTTTATAAACAAACTCATATAAGGTAGAAAAATGGTAGTGAGAAAAAATCGTGGGTTTGTGATGAAGCAATGACTAAACTAGTATGATTTCCTCTCGTTAAATTATAATTTTTGTTGATTTATTGGAAAGTGAATATTGTTATTCGTTCTATTCACAATTAGTTTTTGAGTATTGTTAATTATATATATTTTTTATATTCAGGCACTTATAGGATGATTATGAGATAAGAATATTAGCTAAACATGATGATACAGATAAGCAAGTACATGAGTTAGATGATCTCAGTTTGGTGACAGGGCAAGAAACTGTTGGAGGTGTAAAGAAGAGTAGATGTAACGCCCCCAAATCCGGGTACCTGTTACCTCAGACCTGGTGCATTACTATACAACCTTCATATGAATATTTATAACCTTTATTCATTAAGAGTGTTAAAAATAGATAGAATGATTAAATAGTGATATAATAGAGAAAGTTGAAGTTGATAATCCAAATCTTGTAGCTATGCTAACTTCGAAATTTATTGACATCGTGCTGTTAGATACATTTTTTGAAAGAAAAGAATATTAGATCAGATTATTGAACCAATAAGTTGTAAAAGTTATATTATTCATATGTGTCTAGGCTAATTGTTTCAACTAGACAAAGATGATTTGAAAAATATCAAAATATATTTTTATAGTCATCAATACATCATTTGTGACAACCGAGATTTTGTAAATTAATTTTAAATATTTATTGGATTGGATAAATATTTTTTGATGTATTAATTATTAGATTAAATGATTAATTGATGAAATTGTGGTAGATTAATTTAATTATATGTGTTACATTTATTAAATTAATGTGGAGAATTTTTATTATTCGAAATATGTGATTATGTGAGTTTATTGAATTAAAAAAAATATTTAATAAGCCTAATATAATTTTAATTAATTTAATTATTAATTAGAGATTTAATAATTTAATATTTTTATTAAATGAGAAATTTAATTATGTAACTATGTGAATTAATGAGAAATTATCATATTTTATTCAAAATAAATTAAATAGGATATTGATTTATTTTATAAGGAGTGTGACATTATTTAAAACTATATTATAAGGATTTATTAAATTAAATGGTTTTAAAACCCATTCTTGTTAAGCCAAACGTGGCCTTAGTGAGAGTTGAGGGCAGTTACCCATGACTGGGTAACTGACCACAACGCGTCAGTCGCTTTTATTTATTGAATATGTCTTCCTTCTTCATTAATTTCCTAAGTCTGACATTAAGTAGAGAGGGAAAAGAGAAAGAGAGTTGAGAAATTATTGAGTAAAGTGTGAGTTGAGTGATTGAAGAGTTTGAGAAGGGTTTCAATTCATCTCCTACTATTTTACTATACGTTTGGGTAATTCTCTTCAATCCAATTCTTTTTACGTCATTGAATTTTATGAAAATTTGGCTTTCAAAACACTGTTAGGTCTCTGTTAATTGTGAAGAGTAGGAATTATGTGATTGTGTGTTTATATAACAGTATAACATGTTCTATATATATATTGTGTTTCCATATCACCAATTTTATAAGATTATGACGTATGAATATGACTTGTTATCTCAAAAATTACAGAGCATGTTATATGGCCATATGGCCCTTATACGTATTTTTAATATGTTAAATATAATTTATTTTGCAAAATTCACTCATTGGTATGATTATGCATGTTAAAATAAACAAAATGAAACTTGAATGGTTGGATTTGGCTTAATAACAAATCTGTAGCATTAAAATCCATGTTTTTGTTCAAAAACTTCAAGAACATCAAGAACAGTCCAATTTTCATGTTTTAATTCTGTGATTATGTGTTTTAATGGATTAAAATCACTCTATAGATGTTAAGTAATGATTATATATGATTTTTAACATGTGGGTATGTTTAATTTGGAGAATTAATGACCTTGTATCATATATTTCGCTGAACTCTGTGTTCTTCGCGAACTGAGAATCAAAATCTGGAGTTTCGCGCCGCGGAGCCAACTCCAGTACTGAAATCTCGTACCGCAGCGCCACCGCGCCGCAGCGCCATGTCTTCAGCCGCAGCGCCAATACTCAGTACAAAAGTGGCGCCGCAACGCCACTTAGCAGAATGGTCAGAAATGAGTTTTAAAAAGTGTACAAGAATAGAAACGAGTTATCAACTTAGTCTAACGATTATAAGGACTTGTTAGACCTATAATGAGATGTTAAAATAAATTCTTAACATGTCCATAACACAATTACATGTGGATTGAATGATCGAATGCATAATTAGTTTATTTTTTTCATGAAGTATTAATTTTACACTATGTGTGATAATCTGACTAAGTATAGTCATGAAGTCAAGATTAAATAAAGAATAATTTATGATGTTTAGTATGTTATTATTGACTGGTATTGTGAACGTAATTGGTATGTAAGATTTAATTCAAAGAATGAGTTTGTTTAAGTGTAATCTACGCACGAGGCAAGTTTCTTACCCTAAACTTTCGTTGAGCAAGTTTCCTAACTCTACTTGTTATCGTTATATAAGTTGATTGATTCATCTTTCTACATTAAGCATGTTATCATTATTATTGATCAAGCCTGTCTTGTATATTAAAGTTTATTAATCCTTCAAGCATGATGTTGTTATACAATAATTATTCTATTGTATACCGTTGAGATTTTATCCAAGTTAAATTATCAGTTATTGTTAAACCATGTTAGACTAGCGAACCCTTATTTGATTCGACTAATCCATAGTCGATGAGCGTTCTAAATTTTAGAACCCTTGATGAATTATCCAAACCAAACTTCCTTTGGTGCGGACTCTATTGTCAAACTGAGATGAACAACCCTGTATAGGGGATTATTTACCCTTTAGCGTTAAGATATTTTGCACAGTATGGTACTAAGGGCTGATCCCCCTAAGTACGAGAAGAAGAGTCCATAGTCTTATGACTGTTAAAGGTTTCAAGTAAAAACACTTGACAACCTAGGACATAGTTCAAGGTCTTATGACCCTCAGAATTTCTTTTGATTCTTGTTATTCATTCTTGATTCAAAAGTTGAGTTTTTATTTCCGAAGTTATTATTTCTCTCGCATGTTATTATTCATTGTTATATTGTTATACTTGTGGGCAATCGTGCTCACTCTTGCGTAATAATAACATTGCAGTTAAGAACGAACGAGCAGACGAACCTTCCACTAGTAAGGGCAAGGGCAAGATTAACAAGTAATGAAGACTGTTATTATTGTGGTTATGTAATGTAATTAGTATTGATGTTACTTAAAACTTATTTGTTTATGTTTTCCGCACAGATGTTTTAAGGTTAGAGTAGCCTGGGATTTATTATTATTCAGTTGATGTAACCCCATAAGGGGAGAGATTTTATTATTTATTTCTATTGCATGGTTTGCATTTATTTATGGGTAGATAGATGATGCTTGTACAGTGAACACCAAATCCTGTGGAAATGGAAGTACCGAATTTGGGGGTGTCATAGGTTGGTATCAAAGTTGTAAGGTTATGAACCTTTGGTGGGGGGGGGGGGAAATAACCTTAGGTAGTAGCCTTGTAGGAGATTGAGAACATAGTAGTGGTTGACTCTTATCAAGTTATAAGAAATGAATTTCTAAATTCATTGAAGATAATAAAAGACTTTATGTGCTTATGTGTTAATCTATGTGTTCGCTAGCATGGATTAGTAAATTAAACTTAAAATTTTGTTGTCAGGATATCTGATATTGGAGGAGCTAGTCGAGCTGGGGAGGAGGAACCCCGATTACGTATAGAGGAAGAGCCCCGAGACATTCATGTCGTCAGGGAACAGCTTGTACAGAGATAGCCATCTCCTTTGATCACTGTCTTTGGTCAGGAGCATGAGCCAGAAACAGATCCAGAGGAGGATCCTGAGGAAGAGGAAGAAGAATAGGAAGAAGAGGAGTTCCCACCGAACTTCATTGATGCAGAGATGTATGATGCACTCTATGATTTTAACGTAGAGTTGCAGGATACTGTTCGGGATTTGACTGAGCAGGCGGTTAGTCAGCAGATTACTATTGAGCAGAAGGATAGAGAGATTGTGACTCTTCACACACGTTTGGTAAACGTGGAGTGGGATCTTGTTCATGAGAAGGGTCAGACCGAGGATAAGTCCGTAGAAATAGAGAAGTTAAAGAAGGATCTTAAGGAGACCTCAGAGAGGCTTTCCACAGCAGAGGAGGGTTTGGGTACGAGAGTCACGCCGTGCTGATCATGCAGAAGATGATCGCCATGCGAAGAAGGCTAAACTTGAGGAGACGTACTCTACACTACAAAATGCAATGAATGCGGTCCAAGATCGAGTTAGGAAGTATCCAATCCAGTTTGAGGATCTACCATCATATATGCTAGATCGCAGAACGATTTTCCGCATTATGGAGGAGGAACGTAGCAAGGCCAACCAACGCCTTAACAGACAGTGATAGTATTAGTTTAAATATGTGAAAACTATTTGATAGTTAATGATGTAAATTCTGATATGTTCATAAATAAAGGAATATTTTGATGTTTTAAATCCTGTAGATTCTTTATCTCGGGATAGTTGATGTAAATAGCAGTGATGCTATCTTATGATGTAAAGACTTTTGAATTAAATGAAATGTCAAAGTTTATTTGAAGTAATGTGTTAAGTGAGTTATGATTAAATGTTTAGTTAAGTCTTAAATGTTTTAGAGATTGAGTAAAGATCTAATAAGCGTATATTCTTAACAGAAATATGCCGCCTAGAAGAAAAAATCGTCAGCAAACCAAGGAAGGGTCAACAAACAATAATAACGACGCCAATTCTAACTCCGTTCAGCAATTGGTAAACCTTTTAGCTGGAGCACTTAATAATCAACCTTAAGCTCCACCAAATACTTTGTTTAAGGACTTCAAGGCGGTAGGACCGCCAGAGTTTAAGGGTTCCATAAACCCAATTGAAGCTCAGACGTGGGTGATGGAGATGAAGAAGGTGTTCGACGTCGTTCGAGTAAGGGAAGATCAGAAAACTGCTTATGCAACATTTATGCTGAAGTCTGAAGCCAGCTATTAGTGGCAGGCAAACAAAGTGAGAGGAGGTGAAGGTGTAATATCCTGGGAAAGATTCAAAGAAATGTTCTTCGAGATGTACTTTCCGGCAAGTTCACAAAATCAGATGGAAGTCCAGTTTCTAGAGTTGAAGCAGGGAAGTATGTCAGTAGCTGATTACGCGGCAAGGTTTAACGAGTTGGCTAGGTTCGCCACATACCAAGTGCACACTGATGAGAGGAAGGCAAGATGATTTGAGCAGGGACTGAAGCCCTGGTTGTATAACAAAGTGTCAATGTTCTAATTGAACACTTTTGCGGGAGTGTTAGAGAAAGCCATACTCGTCAAGGGAGGAAGCGATGTAGTAACCAAGTATAATCAGGAGCAGAAGAAGACGAAGAGTGAGAAGGAAGGTAATAACAAGACTGGTGGGGGTAGCACAGGGGGTAATCACAGTCAGAAGAGGAAGTGGTCTGATAGTTTGTCAGTTGGAAGTCAACAGGGAGGGCAGAAGAAGAAGATTGAACCGTGCCCAACCTGCAGAAAAATGCATTTAGGAGTTTGTCTGAAGGGAAAGCTGGTGTGCTACAATTGTGGTCAGGAATGCCACATAGAACCAAACTGTCCGAACCCAAAGAAGGGTGCATGCTTGTGACGCCCCCAAAATTAGGTATACATCACCCATCTTGAGTCGCCAGATACATGGTACAGAATTCAAATACAACTTACTAATACCAGTGTCGTGTACAATACGACAAAATATAACTGTGAGTTTGAATACAATTATTGTCTACTAGAGATCATACAAACTCAAAAGGAGTCCTCAATACAATTATTGTCACACTATTTAACAGAATAGTGAGGACTACTAATACTATTCTCTGGTCCATCACTCCGTTCCCCGACTCGTCCCAGCTATATTCTCATTTCCTGAAGAGAACAGTGAAAGAAATGGTGAGCTCAACTAGCCCAGTAAGAAATATTATGACTAAGATAATGCAGAATAATTTATCATTAGCCTTCAACAGTGTTAAATTGATAAAATATAATAATCATCAAGTTTAACTGCAGCGGAACCAGCAATCCATTAGAAGAGTCAAGTAGAAAATAAAATCTACTATCTTTTATGATTTAAAAGGTTTTTCATCACTGTTATAGCTGAGACTCAGCTTAATAAATATTCCACATCATCGAATCACCCCTGCACTACGGCCAAGGATATTCTTTAGTATCACGACCACAATTATTCATGCACTACGGCCAAGAATATTTGTGTATTCATTAATGGTCATGATCATGCCAACAACTGTCCATCAATGCACTACGGCAAATGAGACTTTTACCACATCACTTGTAACATTACGGTCATGATTACACCAAAAAATCCCTGGTCATAATCATACCAAGTCCATCCATGCTCTACAGGCCACAGATGACTTTAAAAAAATATAAGCATGAGGATGATGACAATGATATAAGAGTTCAATAAAACAAGTTCAAGAATTATTTTATCCAGAAATTATTAACGTCCAAATTGTCAACACGATACTGTTTTGTGGTGTAAAATTCAAGAATGATCAGAAGAATATTTTCATGAAAGGATACTGGATGAAGCGCAAATATCAAGGATATTCCACTAATTTCATGGAGTATAGAAGTCAAAGTTTTATCCAACTGAGTATAATAAAGAATGGAATAACAAAAGAAATCACCATGCATGCGATAGACCGCACAGACAGGTTATTCCAGCAGAATAATAATAACGGAACCAGGTCAGGTGAAATTCACACCGACAGGATGTTCCAACAGAATAATAAATATGGAATAGTAAATGATGGAACCAGGTCCGGCGTATAGCACAGACAGGATATTCCGACAAAAAATGTAAAGACAGAATAGTAAATGGAACCAGGTCCGGTGTAAAACACGCAGACAGGATGTTCCAACAGAGTAATAGAAGGATGTCACCAAGTATAGGGTAGTCCGCGTATACTGGTTATTCCAACAGAATAAGAAGAAATGGAATCACGTAAGGATTTCACCAAGTATAGGGTATACCGCGTATACGGGTCATGTATAGGGTATGCCACTTTTACAGGTTATTCCAACAGAGTAACAAAAATGGAATAACATAGGTTCTCTTCAAGAAGAAAGAAGTACAACAAATAATATTCCCTACCTTAGAAGAACTGGATATAAGTGAAGTAGCAGAATACTTTTCTTCTTTCTCTCTATAGCTTGAGCGAATTCGTAAGAAATAATGAAGGAATGAGCTTTCTATTTATAGAAAAACTGAGGGTGGCTCTTGGTCTTAACGAAGGGTCAAAATGACTCTTGGTAATATTGAAGAGACAACTACTATTTGCGAAAGGGTAATTAACCCTTGGAACACCGAAGAGGCAGTTAACTCTTGGTAATATTGAAGGGACAACTACTATTGACGAAGGTAATTACTATTTACGAAGGTAATTACTATTTACAAAGGTAATTACTATTTACAAAGGTAATTACTATTTACGAAAATAATTACTATTTTACGAAGGTAATTACTATTTACGAAAATAATTACTATTTACGAAAATAATTACTATTTACGAAAATAATTACTATTTATGAAAGAGACTCTTAGATGACGACATATGGCCCCCCATAAATAATTAAACTTATCACCAACGTCTCATAATAGACTCTTTATATACATCAAGGATTGAATAAAAAATTACCAGAAATCATTTTATTTTTTAATCAACACATAACTAATCTTCCAACAATTATTATAACTTTTCGTCTCAATTATTGTTTAAATAATATAACATATTATACAGATGATACTGTGACAATAATTAAATCAATAATATAAGAGATATAATGCAGCAATTACTGTAGCAATAATTGAGTATAGCTGAATGACTTTTCACGTAAGCATCAATAATCAATACCGTGTGCTACTATGCAACAACGCGTATTACTGTACTTTTACTACCGAGTAGTTCAACAGTATTAACGGTAACACCTCCGCCGTTATTTTCATAAAGTATTTTTGTCGTTTTCTCAATCCGACAATAATTCCATTGTGGGGTCCACCAATGATTGTACCGTCGTACGAATATTCCCCGACAAAAAGAATATTCCCCGACCAAACGAATATTTTATAACAACTTGCGTACTTTGCAACATTTATAAATATTACCCACAACTATAATATTATATCAAATCCACACCATAATTTTCAAAAATATAATTCGAGAAAATTAAATATTTATTCATAAAATCTGGGGTCTCACAATCTCCCCTCCTTAAGAAATTTCGCCCTCGAAATTTACGTACGTACCTGGTATGCCGAACATGTGAGGATACCTTGACTTCACTTCAAATTCTAACTCTTGAGATATAACCTTTGAGTGTTGAATATGATTCTTCTTATCCAAGATTGTAACACGTATCTCTTCAAACGTTAAATCATCTGCTATCTCGTCCGGTTCTAAATTAATAATGTGGGGTCGTCCACATATTTACGTAACATCGATACGAAAAAAACGTTATGAACACGCAATATATTTGGCGGTAAAACGAGTCTATAAGCCACAGTTCCTACTCAATCGAGGATTTCAAATGGGCCAACTAAATCGAGCATTTAGACTTCCTCTATTCGTCAATTCTTGCTTCTAGAATAACGCCCTCTTGAACCTTCTTAATTCTTCACATTCATCAGCTCTGAGTGTGTAGCTTGAGCGGCTTTAACTTTATCGATTAAAGTCGATTCTACTTGTATATTCGTTATCTTCACGTGAGTTCGTATATTCGCACTTGTAAACGCATACGATCTTCTACTCACACGTCAGCTACCATGTTCGCTTTCCCACGATAATATTAAATGATATGATCGTAATCTTCAACAGCTCGAGCCAACGTCTTTGGCACGTTATACGTTCGTTTTAGGTGAAGAAAATATTTGAGGGTTTAAGAAATGGGTTTTGTACTGGGGTCAATAAAAAAAAAGTCGATTTCACGCTCTAGGGGTAAGCTAAGAAGTTCTTCGGGGAATACGTCAGGAAATTTATTAACACTAGAAATATCATTCAAAATTGTGACCCTCATCCAAGACTTGGATAACACTTCACATTGATACCTATCAACTTGTCATCGTTATTCACAACGTCTCTTACGGAAAGTCTGTCTTCGGTGCATTCCACATAAGGAAGTCAACAATGAAAGGACTGGGGCTCTTTATTTATGGCTTGAAATGACAATGATTGACTTTAGTGGTTTGGTTGCTTGAATTCGCATAACAGGTTTGTTAGGAATATGAAAGCTAACAACCTTACGAAAAGCATGATGAGTAGTTAACCAATCGATTCCTAAAATCGCATCAAAGACAGGTATTTTCAAAGACAAAAGATCGACAGGTAACGTGAAAGTGTCGATTTGAATCAAACAAGATTTATAAATAGTGGAGGTAACGAAGGTTTCTCTCAATGGAGTTTTAATAGATGAATCAAAGTTTAACTTCTCCGAAGTTAAGTACAAACATTGAACACAACTAGGTGAAATAAAAGAGTGAGTAGAACCGGTATCTAACACGGTATAGATTTCGCAAGAGTTTATGACTAACATACCCGTGATAATTTTATTCAGGTTCCTCGTCACGGAAAAAAAATGCTCTCTCTCTTAAACTATCGGCTTTGGCTTACCTGGGACATCCTTTGGTGCCTCCATCCTAGCTGAACTTGTCTTCGGTGAACGACAAAATCGGGCTAGGTGACCTTCTCTTCCACAATTATAGCATGCTTTGGACGGCATCGCGCAATTTGGACTGATGTGTCCCTCCCCTCCGCATTTGAAGCATATGATAGGTGGTCTTTCTCCTTCCTTAACGACAGGTGCTGGTGCTGACGTCTTTCCATCATTGTTGAATCTTCTCTTCTTGAAATGTCCATTCTTATTGTTTTGGCCCTGATTACCACCGAAGTGGTTACCATTTTTGGCCTGTTGATTTCCTTCACGCTTGTTGTCACCGCTTCGATGACCACTCTCGCTGGTATTATAATTTTGCTGGCTGCTCTCTTTTAGTTGAGTTGACTCGTTATCGCGCTCCACTAACTGAGCCCTATTTACAACATTTGAATATAAACACAATTTATGAGAAATAAGATGTTGACGTATCTCCGGCTTCAAACCTCTTAAAAACATTCGCGCCATTCTCTCTTCATTATCCACCAAGTGGGACGCAAACCGGGATAACTCCGCAAATTTTGCCTCGTATTGCGACACGGTCATATTGTTTTGTTCCAACTTGATAAATTCCACCTCCTTCATGTGGCGAATACTTTCGGGAAAGTATTTGTCGTTGAACAGCTCCTGGAACTTCTCCCAAGATATCTTCAGTACAGCAGGTTGAGTACGTTTTACCGATTCCCACCAGTAATCTGCCTCTCCGCGCAACATAAAGGCGGCAAAGGGAACCTTTTGCTCCTCGGAACATCCCAAGACATCAAATATCTTGGTGATCTGCTTTATCCATGTTTCAGCTATAAGTGGTTTTGGCTCTCCCTTAAACTCTGGTGGTCCCAGCTCCTTGAACTGTTTAGCGGTAACCAACTGTGGATTGCCATTGCTTCCTCCTGCGTTATGAACAGGAGCCGCCTTCGCCTGATGTTGCATGAATTCTAAAAAGCTCCTAAACGTACCGTCGTTCGTCAATTGATCAGTGTTGGTGTTTACAAGAGGATTATCGCCATCCTGTTGCACATTGTCCTGACTATTGATCTGTGGAGAATCAACGGTTTCCTGAGCTCCATTGATAATCTCAACATTCTCAGATGTCATTTTAAGATACTGCCACAAAATAAAAGGTTACTTGACATATAACATATTATCTCTATATTCTGACCGACCAATAAAATAGCACATAAACTTAGGTAGGTCATACTAACGAAGGAATTCCCCGTCTCTCCCCTCCTAGTACTATTCTCACATCTTAGCCAGGGATCATATCCCTAAGCTCTGATACCAACTGTGACGCCCCCAAAATTAGGTATACATCACCCATCTTGAGTCGCCAGATACATGGTACAGAATTCAAATACAACTTACTAATACCAGTGTCGTGTACAATACGACAAAATATAACTGTGAGTTTGAATACAATTATTGTCTACTAGAGATCATACAAACTCAAAAGGAGTCCTCAATACAATTATTGTCACACTATTTAACAGAATAGTGAGGACTACTAATACTATTCTCTGGTCCATCACTCCGTTCCCCGACTCGTCCCAGCTATATTCTCATTTCCTGAAGAGAACAGTGAAAGAAATGGTGAGCTCAACTAGCCCAGTAAGAAATATTATGACTAAGATAATGCAGAATAATTTATCATTAGCCTTCAACAGTGTTAAATTGATAAAATATAATAATCATCAAGTTTAACTGCAGCGGAACCAGCAATCCATTAGAAGAGTCAAGTAGAAAATAAAATCTACTATCTTTTATGATTTAAAAGGTTTTTCATCACTGTTATAGCTGAGACTCAGCTTAATAAATATTCCACATCATCGAATCACCCCTGCACTACGGCCAAGGATATTCTTTAGTATCACGACCACAATTATTCATGCACTACGGCCAAGAATATTTGTGTATTCATTAATGGTCATGATCATGCCAA
Source organism: Panax japonicus (assembly GCA_020205505.1). Taxonomy (NCBI): domain Eukaryota; kingdom Viridiplantae; phylum Streptophyta; class Magnoliopsida; order Apiales; family Araliaceae; genus Panax; species Panax japonicus. Next base: position 48,169,688 of record CM035095.1, on the reverse strand, counting down.
CAACTGTCCATCAATGCACTACGGCAAATGAGACTTTTACCACATCACTTGTAACATTACGGTCATGATTACACTGAAAAATCCCTGGTCATAATCATACCAAGTCCATCCATGCTCTACAGGCCACAGATGACTTTAAAAAAATATAAACATGAGGATGATGACAATGATATAAGAGTTCAATAAAACAAGTTCAAGAATTATTTTATCCAGAAATTATTAACGTCCAAATTGTCAACACGATACTGTTTTGTGGTGTAAAATTCAAGAATGATCAGAAGAATATTTTCATGAAAGGATACTGGATGAAGCGCAAATATCAAGGATATTCCACTAATTTCATGGAGTATAGAAGTCAAAGTTTTATCCAACTGAGTATAATAAAGAATGGAATAACAAAAGAAATCACCATGCATGCGATAGACCGCACAGACAGGTTATTCCAGCAGAATAATAATAACGGAACCAGGTCAGGTGAAATTCACACCGACAGGATGTTCCAACAGAATAATAAATATGGAATAGTAAATGATGGAACCAGGTCCGGCGTATAGCACAGACAGGATATTCCGACAAAAAATGTAAAGACAGAATAGTAAATGGAACCAGGTCCGGTGTAAAACACGCAGACAGGATGTTCCAACAGAGTAATAGAAGGATGTCACCAAGTATAGGGTAGTCCGCGTATACTGGTTATTCCAACAGAATAAGAAGAAATGGAATCACGTAAGGATTTCACCAAGTATAGGGTATACCGCGTATACGGGTCATGTATAGGGTATGCCACTTTTACAGGTTATTCCAACAGAGTAACAAAAATGGAATAACATAGGTTCTCTTCAAGAAGAAAGAAGTACAACAAATAATATTCCCTACCTTAGAAGAACTGGATATAAGTGAAGTAGCAGAATACTTTTCTTCTTTCTCTCTATAGCTTGAGCGAATTCGTAAGAAATAATGAAGGAATGAGCTTTCTATTTATAGAAAAACTGAGGGTGGCTCTTGGTCTTAACGAAGGGTCAAAATGACTCTTGGTAATATTGAAGAGACAACTACTATTTGCGAAAGGGTAATTAACCCTTGGAACACCGAAGAGGCAGTTAACTCTTGGTAATATTGAAGGGACAACTACTATTGACGAAGGTAATTACTATTTACGAAGGTAATTACTATTTACAAAGGTAATTACTATTTACAAAGGTAATTACTATTTACGAAAATAATTACTATTTTACGAAGGTAATTACTATTTACGAAAATAATTACTATTTACGAAAATAATTACTATTTACGAAAATAATTACTATTTATGAAAGAGACTCTTAGATGACGACATATGGCCCCCCATAAATAATTAAACTTATCACCAACGTCTCATAATAGACTCTTTATATACATCAAGGATTGAATAAAAAATTACCAGAAATCATTTTATTTTTTAATCAACACATAACTAATCTTCCAACAATTATTATAACTTTTCGTCTCAATTATTGTTTAAATAATATAACATATTATACAGATGATACTGTGACAATAATTAAATCAATAATATAAGAGATATAATGCAGCAATTACTGTAGCAATAATTGAGTATAGCTGAATGACTTTTCACGTAAGCATCAATAATCAATACCGTGTGCTACTATGCAACAACGCGTATTACTGTACTTTTACTACCGAGTAGTTCAACAGTATTAACGGTAACACCTCCGCCGTTATTTTCATAAAGTATTTTTGTCGTTTTCTCAATCCGACAATAATTCCATTGTGGGGTCCACCAATGATTGTACCGTCGTACGAATATTTCCCGACAAAAAGAATATTCCCCGACCAAACGAATATTTTATAACAACTTGCGTACTTTGCAACATTTATAAATATTACCCACAACTATAATATTATATCAAATCCACACCATAATTTTCAAAAATATAATTCGAGAAAATTAAATATTTATTCATAAAATCTGGGGTCTCACAATGCTTCACATGTGGATCAAAGGACCATCTTGCAAGAGATTGTCCTAAGAAGGGATCGGGAGGGACGAGTTCAGGAGGAAACAGAGGAAATACTGGTGGAAGCACTCTAACCATTGCAGGACCAACCGCAACTAATAGACCAACAGCCAGAACATTCAACATAACAATGCAGGACACGGTACTGTCTCGCGATGTGGTGTCAGGTATCATTCTGATCAATAAAGTTAATGCTTACGTGTTATTTGATTCGGGTGCTACTTGTTCATTTATATCCGATGGCTTCGTTAAAAACTTAGAATTGTTTAAGGACGAGTTAGAATACCCCATGAACATAGAAATTGCGAATAGAGAAATTATCCCTGTTAAGTATGTGCACAAGAACTGTAGAGTAGATATTAAGGGTAATATCATGAACGTAGATCTTATCCCTATTCGACTAGGAGAATTTGATGTTATTTTGGGTATGGATTGGTTATCCAATTATGGGGCGGTAATTGACTGCCAGAAGAAGAGTATTAACCTTATGACTACGTCAAAGGTTGTGTTTTATGGTAGCAAGTCGCTTAGACAAGGGAGTTGTCTGACGATGATGCAGGCCAGAAGATTGTTAAGGCAAGGATGTGTAGGATATCTAGCTTACATAGTCGATAGTTATAAAGAGAATCCAAAAATAGATGAGATTCAGATAGTGAGAGATTTTGCAGACGTACTTCTGGACGATTTGCTGGGACTTCCTCCAGACAGAGCAGTTGAATTTGTGATTGATTTGGCTCTAGGAACGGCTCCAATATCAAAGGCATTGTACCCAATGGCACCGGTAGAGATGAAAGAATTGATGGTCCAACTACAAGAATTATTGGACAAGAAGTATATTCAACAGAGCGTATCACCGTGGGGAGCGCCGATTTTATTTGTGAAGAAGAAGGATGGAACAATGCGACTCTGCATAGACTACAGAGAACTGAATAAGGTCACAATTAAGAATAGGTATCCATTACCGTGAATAGATGACTTGTTCGATCAGTTAAAGGGAGCAAGATATTTTTCAAAAATAGATTTGAGAAGTGGTTATCATCAACTGAAGGTGAGACCAGAGGATGTACCGAAGACAGCATTTAGAACATGATACGGTCACTACGAATTTCTGGTAATGTCATTTGGTCTAACGAATGCTCTTGCAACATTTATGGGCTTAATGAATGGAGTGTTCAAGCCTTTTTTGGACAAATTCGTAGTGGTATTCATAGATGACATTTTGGTATATTCAAAAACCAAGGAAGAACATGAAGAGCATTTGAGGTTAACATTAGAGACATTGAGAAGAGAGAAGTTGTATGCTAAGTTTTCGAAATCTGAATTCTGGATTGAAAGAGTACAATTTCTTGGACATGTGATTGATAAAGACAGAATTTCGGTAGATCCCTCCAAAGTCGAAGCTATGATTAACTGGGATTAGTCAAAGACGCCATCAAAAGTAAGAAGTTTTCTTGGATTGGCAGGTTATTACAGAAGATTCATTCAGGATTTTTCCAAGATCGCAACTCCGCTGACGAATTTGACTAGGAAATAGGTGAAATTCACTTGGACGGAGAAGTGTGAGGAAAGTTTTCAAGAATTAAAGAAGAGGTTAAGTTCAGCACCTGTGTTATCTCTTCCGGATGATATAGGAAATTTTTGGTATATAGTGATGCTTCGCATAAAGGACTTGGTTGTGTGCTTATGCAGAATGGAAGAGTCATTGCGTATGCGTCACGACAACTAAAAGATTATGAGAAGGGGTATCCGACCCATGATTTGGAGTTAGCTGCAGTGGTTTTTGCTTTGAAAATCTGGAGGCACTATCTCTATGGGGAGAAGTGTGAAATATATACAGACCACAAGAGTCTGAAATATATTTTTACACAAAAAGACTTGAACATGCGTCAAAGAAGGTGGTTGGAGTTAATTAAGGACTACGATTGTGAGATTCTATACCATCCGGGTAAGGCAAATGTGGTAGTCGTCGCCCTAAGTAGAAAAGGTCGGGAGAAATTGATGATGTTAATCGCTCAGAAGGAGCTAATTTTAGCAATGGAAAAGCTGGAATTGGAAGTGAAGTATCATATGGAAATTGACGAGAAGTTGTTCCAGATGCAAGCTGGTACAACTTTACTGGATAAATTTAAGGAGACTCAACTTAAGGATAAAGAATGTGATAAAGTGAAGAAGAAGATATCTGAAGGAACTGAACCGAGATTCAGAATAGACAGTGAGGGACTACTAAGATTTGAGAGCAGAATTTGGGTACCGCCAGTACCAGAAATTAAGGAAGAAATTTTAAGCGAGGCTCACAACTCAAGATATTCGATTCACTCTGGTAGCACCAAGATGTACCAAGATCTTCAACAACATTTGTGGTGGCCAAATTTGAAACGAGAGGTTGCAGAATGTGTTGCCAAGTGCCTGACATGTTAGAAAGTGAAAGTAGAACATCAGAGGCCATGTGGGTTACTACAACCTTTAGAGATTCCAGAATGAAAATGGGAACATATTACGATGGATTTCGTGGTTGGCCTACCGACAACTCAGAAAGGCTACGACGCAGTATGAGTTATCATTGGCCGATTGACAAAATCCCCACACTTCCTTCCAATCAAAATCAGATTCAACTTAGATCAGTTGGCAAGGTTATATGTGAAAGAGATTGTTTCAAGGCACGGAGTCCCGGTGTCAATTGTTTCTGATAGAGATCCTCGCTTTACATCAAACTTTTGGAAATGTCTACAAGAATGCATGGGTACACAGTTACGAATGAGCACGACATATCACCCTCAGACAGATGGACAGAGTGAAAGAACAATTCAGACATTGGAAGATATGTTAAGAGCTTGTATAATGGACTTTAAAGGAAATTGGGATGACCATCTACCGCTCGTAGAGTTCGCCTACAACAATAGTTACCACGCTAATATTGGCATGCCGCCTTATGAAGCGTTATACGGCAGGAAGTGCAGAACTCCGCTATACTGGGATGAAGTTGGCGAAAGACATTTACTAGGCCCGAAATTAGTACAACAAATAGCAGAAATAGTCAAAGTGATCCGAACAAGATTGATAGCAGCCCAAGACAGAAAGAAGAAAAACATCGATCCACACCGTAAGAATGTTGAGTTTGAACCAGGTAGTTATGTGTTCTTAAAGGTCTCTCCTTGGAAGGGAAAGATCAGGTTCGTAAAGAAAGGAAAATTAAGCCCAAGATTCATTGGACCCTTTGAAGTTCTGAGAAGGGTCGGTGACGTTTCTTATGAGGTAGCCTTACTTCCAGCTTTAGAGAATGTCCACAACGTTTTCCATGTCTCAATCCTACGACCCTAAAAACCTGATTACAAGCACGTGATTGAATATGAACCCCTACATTTCGACAAAGACTTGTCTTACGAAGAAATTCCCATTAAAATTATCGATCGAAAAGAACAAGTTCTGAGAAATAAAGTAATACCTTCTGTTAAGGTAATTTGGAGGAACCACAACGCTGAAGAAGCTACGTGGGAACTCGAAGAGAATACGATGAAGAATTATCCTCATTTATTTACTTAGATTGTTATATGCGATTCTGGGGACAGAATCTTTGTAAGGGGGGAGAATGTAATGGGACGAACTATTGAGTTGTGATTCTGGGGACAGAATCCTTTTAAGAGGGGAAAGATGTGACAACCGAGATTTTTTAAATTAATTTTAAATATTTATTGGATTGAATAAATATTTTTCAATGTATTAATTATTAAATTAAATGATTAATTGATGAAATTGTGGTAGATTAATTTAATTATATGTGTTACATTTATTAAATTAATGTGGAGAATTTTTATTATTCGAAATATGTGATTATGTGAGCTTATTGAATTAAAAGAAATATTTAATAAGCCTAATATAATTTTAATTAATTTAATTATTAATTAGAGATTTAATAATTTAATATTTTTATTAAATGAGAAATTTAATTATGTAACTATGTGAATTAATGAGAAATTATCATATTTTATTCAAAATAAATTAAATAGGATATTGATTTATTTTATAAGTAGTGTGACATTATTTAAAACTATATTATAAGCCTTTATTAAATTAAATGGTTTTAAAACCCATTCTTGTTAAGCCAAACGTGGCCTTAGTGAGAGTTGAGGGCAGTTACTCATGACTGGGTAACTGACCACAACGTGTCAATCGCTTTTATTTATTGAATATGTCTTCCTTCTTCATTAATTTCCTAAGTCTGACATTAAGTAGAGAGGGAAAAGAGAAAGAGAATTGAGAAATTGTTGAGTAAAGTGTGAGTTGAGTGATTGAAGAGTTTGAGAAGGGTTTCAATTCATCTCCTACTATTTTACTATACGCTTGGGTAATTCTCTTCAATCCAATTCTTTTTACGTCATTAAATTTTATGAAATTTTAGCTTTCAAAACTCTGTTAGGTCTCTGTTAATTGTGAAGAGTAGGAATTATGTGATTGTGTATTTATATAACAGTATAGCATGTTCTATATATATATATATATATATATATATATATATATATATATATATATATATATATATATATATAATATTGTGTTTCCTATCACCAATTTCATAAGATTATGACGTATGAATATGACTTGTTATCTCAAAAATTATAGAGCATGTTATATGGCCATATGGCCCTTATACGTATTTTTAATATGTCAAATATAATTTATTTTGCAAAATTCACTCATTGGTATGATTATGCATGTTAAAATGAACAAAATGAAACTTGAATGGTTGGATTTAGCTTAATAACAAATCTGTAGCATTAAAATCCATGTTTTTGTTCAAAAACTTCAAGAACATCAAGAACAGTCCAATTTTCATGTTTTAATTCTGTGATTATGTATTTTAATGGATTAAAATCACTCCATAGATGTTAAGTAATGATTATATATGATTTTTAACATGTGGGTATGTTTAATTTGGAGAATTAATGAGCTTGTATCATTTATTTTGCTAAACTCTGTGTTCTTCGCGAACTGAGAATCAAAATCTGGAGTTTCGCACCGCGGCGCCAACTCCAGAACTGAAATCTAGCGCCGCAGCGCCACCGCTCCGCAGCGCCATGTCTTCAGCCTCGGCGTTGCAGCACCAATACTCAGTACAAAAGTGGCGCTGCCGCGCCACTTAGCAGAATGGTCAGAAATGAGTTTTAAAAAGTGTACAAGTATAGAAACGAGTTATCAACTTAGTTTAATGATTATAAGGACTTGTTAGACCTATAATGAGATGTTAAAATAAATTCTTAACATGTCCATAACACAATTACGTGTGGATTGAATGATCGAATGCATAATTAGTTTATTTTTTTCATGAAGTATTAATTTTACAATAAGTGTGATAATCTGACTAAGTATAGTCATGAAGTCGAGATTAAACAAAGAATAATTTATGATGTTTAGTACGTTATTATTGTCTGGTATTGTGAACGTAATTGGTATGTAAGATTTAATTCAAAGAACGTGTTTGTTTAAGTGTAATCTACGCACGAGGCAAGTTTCTTACCCTAAACTTTCGTTGAGCATGTTTCCTAACTCTACCTGTTATCGTCATATAAGTTGATTGATTCATCTTTCTAAATTGAGCATGTTATAATTATTATTGATCAAGCCTGTCTTGTATATTAAAGTTTATTAATCCTTCATGCATGATGTTGTTATACAATAATTATTCTATTGTATACCTTTGAGATTTTATCCAAGTTAAATTATCAGTTATTGTTAAACCTTGTTAGACTAGCGAACCATTATTTGATTCGACTAGTCCATAGTCGATGAGCGTTCTAAATTTCAGAACCCTTGATGAATTATCCAAACCAAACTTCCTTTGGTGCGGACTCGAATGTCAAACTGAACAATCCTGTAAAGGGGATTATTTACCCTTTAGCGTTAAGATATTGTGCACAGTATGGTACTAAGGGCTGATCCCCCTAAGTACGAGAAGAAGAGTTCATAGTCTTATGACTGTTAAAGGTTTCAAGTAAAAACACTTGACAACCTAAGAAATAGTTCAAGGTCTTATGACCCTCAGAATTTCTTTTGATTCTTGTTATTCATTCTTGATTTAAAAGTAGAGCTTTTATATCCGAAGTTATTATTTCTCTCGCATGTTATTATTCATTGTTATATTGTTATACTTGTGGGCAATTGTGCTCACTCTTGCATAATAATAACATTACAGTTAAGAACGAACGAGCAGACGAACCATCCACTAGTAAGGGCAAGGGCAAGATTAACAAGTAATGAAGACTTTTATTATTGTGGTTATGTAATGTAATTAGTATTGATGTTACTTAAGACTTATTTGTTTATGTTTTTCGCACAGATGTTTTAAGGTTAGAGTAGCCTGGGATTTATTATTATTCAGTTGATGTAACCCCATAAGGGGAGAGATTTTATTATTTATTTCTATTGCATGGTTTGCATTTATTTATGGGTAGATAGATGATGCTTGTACAGTGAACACCAAACCCTGTGAAAATAGAAGTACCGGATTTGGGGGTGGCATAGGTTGGTATCAAAGCGGTAAGGTTATGAACCTTAGATGGGGGGGAAACAACCTTAGGTAGTAGCCTTGTAGGAGATTGAGAACATAGTATTGGTTGACTCTTATCGAGTTATAAGAAAAGAATTTATAAATTCATTGAAGATAATAAAAGACTTTATGTGCTTATGTGTTAATCTATGTGTTCGCTAGCATGGATTAGTAAATTAAACTTAAAATTTTGTTGTCAGGATGTCGGATATTGGAGGAGCTAGTCGAGCTGGGGAGGAGGAACCCCGATTACGTATAGAGGAGGAGCCCCGAGACATTCATGTCGTTAGGGAACAGTTTGTATAGAGATTGCCATCTCTGTTGATCACTGTCGTTGGTCAGGAGCATGAGCCGGAGACAGATCCAGAGGAGGATCCTAAGGAAGAGGAAGAAGAGGAGTTCCCACCGAACTCCATTGATGCAGAGATGTATGATGCACTCTATGATCGTAACGTAGAGTTGCAGGATACTGTTCGGGATTTGACTGAGTAGGCGGTTAGTCAACAGATTACTATTGAGCAGAAGGATAGAGAGATTGTGACTCTTCACACACGTTTGGGAAATGTGGAGTGCGATCTTGTTCACGAGAAGGGTCAGACCGAGGATAAGTCCGTAGAAATAGAGAAGTTAAAGAAGGATCTTAAGGAGACCTCAGAGAGGCTTGCCAAAGCAGAGGAGGGCTGGGTTCGAGCGTCACGCTGTGCTGATCGTGCAGAAGATGATCGCCGTGCGAAGAAGGCTAAACTTGAGGAGACGTACTCTACACTACAAAATGTAATGAATGTGGTCCAAGATCGAGTTAGGAAGTATCCAATTCAGTTTTAGGATCTACCATCATATATGCTAGATCGCAGAACGATGTGTCACATCATGGAGGAGGAACGTAGCAAGGCCAACCAGCGCCTTAACAGACAGTGATAGTATTAGTTTAAATATGTGAAAAATATTTGATAGTTAATGATGTAAATTCCGATATGTTCATAAATAAAGGAATATTTTGATGTTTTAAATCCTGTAGATTCTTTATCTCGGGATAGTTGATGTAAATAGCAGTGATACTATCTTATGATGTAAAGACTTTTGAATTAAATGAAATGTCAAAGTTTATTTGAAGTAATGTGTTAAGTGAGTTATGATTAAATGTTTAGTTAAGTCTTAAATGTTTTAGAGATTGAGTAAAGATCTAATAAGCGTATATTCTTAACAGAAATATGCCACCTAGAAGAAAAAATTGAGTTATAAGAAATGAATTTCTAAATTCATTGAAGATAATAAAAGACTTTATGTGCTTATGTGTTAATCTATGTGTTCGCTAGCATGGATTAGTAACTAAAACTTAAAATTTTGTTGTCAGGATGTCGGATATTGGAGGATCTAGTCGAACTGGGGAGGAGGAACCCCGATTACGTATAGAGGAGGAGCCCCAAGACATTCATGTCGTCAGGGAACGGCTTGTACAGAGAGAGCCATCTCCGTTGATCACTGTCATGGTCTTTATGACCTCTCAACAAAATATGAAAAGTTTTTAAAGTAATCTTTTTACTTCCTAGTTATTTATACCACTTCACAATTATTGAACAATTGTTGAAGACTTTTTAAATATATTCCAATATTCTAGAAGTTGAATGAAAAAAATGTATGAGCTTCTTAGAGGAAGGTGAGAATGTAAAGGTTAGTATGTCAACCTAGTTATGATGAAAAGAATATGTAGAGATGGGTATACTATAATTTCGAGGACGAAATTCTTTGAAGGAGGGGTGAATGTGATATCCCGAATATTAGTAATATTTCTTTTAAGGGAAATATTAAATGATTAAATAAAGGTTAGAGATTTAACCTCATTATTAATAAAGGAAAAACTGAGAAAATAGTGGATTAATTTTTATCTATTTGCTTATAAAGAGCCATAGGGTATAAAATGATTGGGAAGAGAAACTATTAAGATAAAAGGCTCTAACTAAGAATGTATGAGACAATATAAATATTACATACTCATAACGAAAAGAAAGTAATATGTGGAATTGATAAAATTTTATTAGATGTAGTAAGCAAGGATATTATTAAATGTATACCTTGATTATTCAAAATGAAAAGGGAAGCCAATATGACTTAATTGAGATATATTCTTGACATCAATCCACCTAATAGATCAATGAAATAATTATATTATAATATAATTAATTTCGTTCAAAATTATTATTTACTGACAAATAGAGAAAATGGTGGGTACTACCATAAAGTATTTAAATCACTACTAAAAAATGGGGCTTCAGTAACAACCGATTTTCGTTGCTAAAGGTGCCAAATTTCGTTGCAAAAGGGTGTTGGCAACGACTTTACTGTCGTTGCATCTTTCGTTGCGCAATGAGCGTTGTTAATTGTTCCGCAACGAACATTTTTTTTGTTACCAAAAGTAATACATTTTGCAATGAAATTTGGCTTTCGTACAGAGACATCGATCCTTTAGAAACAAAATGTATTGTTGTAGAATAATTAAAATTTTGTTGCTAAAAACCCCATTTCGTTGCAAAAGCCTGCTAATTGGCAACGAAATGAACTTTTTTTTTTAGCAATGACCATACATTTTCGTTGCAATTGACACTATTTTGCAACGACATTTTTCGTTGCAGTAAATTGTGAAAATTGTTGCCTAAGCTTGCTTTCGTTGCGGAATGTAAATTTTTAGCAACGATTTTGTTGCTGATTATATTATTTGGCAACGATATTAAGCTGAATCAGCAACGAAAATGTCTGTTGCTGGTTATTTTTCAATAGCAACGAAAGTCGTCGATTAGCAACGACATTATATGTTGTCGTTTTTTTATATGTGCAACGAAAGTTGATATAATTTGCAACGATAAAAAATGTTGCATTTTATGTTAGTATTAGCAACAATATCCTCTCCGTTGTTATTAGGTTAATTTTTTGTTGCCAAATATTATATTTTTAATGCCATTAGCAATGATAATTTGTTGCTAAATGTATAAAAAATTGTTGCTATATTAAAACTTGTGTAATGCTTTGGTAACAAATTATATTGTTACCAAATCAAAATTTGACATTCTTTTTGTGTACCTTGCTGGCTCAATGTCCCCATAGCATATAATGGCGAAAATATAGAAAATTAAAATATTATTAACTTAATAAAATCATCCACTACATAATCATTCATTATCTTTACAATTAACCATCTAAAGCTACCACAGTTCTTCAATCAAAGTATATATCTACATATAGAGAGAGAGTACACTTCATAATTTTATCCCTTGTCTTCCGTAAACTTAGCACGGAAATTTAATACCAAGTATTGTAAGGCAGGTCGTAGAAGCAGTCTTCCTGCACATATTTAAAAATAATAGCAAGTCAGGAAAATGAAGCAAATAGGTCACCAGATGCACTTAGTATTTATAGGTTGTAACCTTGCCCTGTTCCTTTTTGCTATGATTGATGTGATTGCTAAGATTTGAAATTTTCCCATTCTAAGCTAGCTAATAACCTGAAAGTTAAAACAGTCGTTAATTATTAGTAATTAGATCTTATTTCTTGTATGAGATAACTAGGAACTAGTACTACTATCAAATTACTGAACATTTCTCCATATTCAGGGGATGGACCATGCCATTTGGGAACTTCTTGAGGTGGTTCTATGTAAGAAACATTGGTGGTTATACCTAGAGTAATTGCTGATATGCTCTATTTATTATAGGAAACTAATTCAGAACGAAACGTTAAAAGAAACTACTGCTATTGAAAAAGCATCCCAATGACCATAATGGGAATGCATTCTAGCCTTGAATGGGGTATCCATTCTACAAAATATAATTATGTGTTAGGTTGTTCTTGCATTGAATGTTATTGAGAATGAAAAAGTAGAAAGCAACAACTTTGTCTCTCCTTTTACTTTAATTGGAGAATAAAAAGCAAATAATTAGAGCTAATTAATAACATAAGAACATGAGGTATTCATTGTTTGAACCATGAATAGGTCCACACTTAATATAGAAATGAAATTTGTAAAGCATAAGAACAACTTGCATGTGACATAGTGTAAGACCCCAACTTTTATGAATAAAGATAAATTTTCTATAAATATCATTTTTAAATATTAAGGTGTGAATTTGAAATAATGTTATAGTTGTGGGTAATATTTATAAATTTTGCAAAGTACGCAAGTTGTTATATTATATTCGATTTGTCGGGGAATATTCATTTTAACAGGAAATATTCGTACGACGGCATAATCATTGGTGGACCCCACAACGAAATTATCGTCAGATTGAGAAAACGATAAAAATATCTTTTTATGAAAATAACGACGAAAGTTTTACAGTTAAAACTATTGAACTAGTAAAAGTACAGTAATACATGTGGTTGCATAGTAGCACACGGTATTGATTATTAATGCTTACGTGAGAAGTCACTCAGTTTTGTTCAATTATTGCTACAGTAATTGTTGCATAGTATTTTACGTTATTTGATTTAATTATTGTCGATATTATATATATGATTAAATAAATAATTGAGACGACAAGGTTATTAATATTATTATTTGCAATATTAATGATGTCTAGAAATTCTGCCAAGGAGAGGTTTGGTCACCTAATTGCGTGCCAATAGGGAGAAATCCTTATTGGAAAGCCTCCTCTTTCCTGGGAATGACCTGGTCGATTAATATTGCGAATTATAATAATGATGATAAATGTTGTTAAAAATAATGAGATGATTTTAATGAAGTATTTGTTGTAAATATTGGCATATTATTTGGATTCTCATTTACCCATTTTCCAAAATAATCGGTAGAAAGTTGTCTCAATTCTGTATTATTATATATATATATATATATATAAGTTATATATATACATGTGCGTAATATATAAGTTATATATATATATATATATATTATATACAAGTTGTCGTTGAATTGAGGCAATTCACATGTGAGATAATTACGTTGCGTCTGAAGAAATTTTCCTTTCTCCCGTGACTCTGCAAAATTATTTCGTTCATGAACAGTGCCCTTCCATTCTCCTATAAATAGAAGCTCATTCCTTCATTATTTCTTACGAATTCACTGAAACTCTAGAGAGAGAAAATTATAGAGAGAAAGAAGAAGAGAAATTTGCTACCTCTCTTTTCCTATATCCAGTTTCTTCTAAGGTAAGGGGTATTATTTCTTTTGTATTCATAAAGAGAACTTCTGTTATTCTATTATTTATTATTCTGTTGGAATAACCTGTATACGCGGGCAACCCTATACTTGGTGAAATTCTTCTGTTATTCCATTATTTATTATTCTGTTGGAATAACCAGTATACGCGGGCTTCCCTATACTTGGTGAAATTCTTCTGTTATTCCATTCTTTATTATTCTATTGGAATATCTTATCTGTGCGCTTTACGCCGGACCTGGTTCCGTGTTGGAACATCCTGTCTGTGCGTTTTACGCCGGACCTGGTTCCGTCTTTATTATTCTTTTGGAATATCATGTCTGTGCGTTTTACGCCGAATATGGTTCCGTTATTTATTATTCTATTTGAATAACCTGCCTGTGTGGTCTATCGCATGTCTGGTGAATTCTTTTGTTATTCCATTCTTTATTATACTCAGTTGGTTAATGTTTTGACTTCTATACTCCATGAAATTAGTGAAATATCCTTGATATTTGCGCTTCATCCAGTATCTCTTCACGAAAATATTCTTCTGAGCATTCTTGAATTTTACTCTACAAAGAAGTATCATGTTGACAATTTGGACGTTATTAGTTCCTGGATAAATTATTTCTTGAACTTGTTTTATTGAATTTTTATATCATTGTCATCATCCTCATGTTTATATTTTGTTGAAAGTCATCTGTGGCCTGTAGCGCATAGATGGACTTGGTATGATTATGGCCAGGAATTATTCGGTGTAATCATGACCATAATGTTATAAATGATGTGGTAAAAGTCCCCATTGGCCCATAATGCATTGATGGACAGTTGTTGGCATGATCATGACCATTGATGAATACATGAATATCCTTGGCCCATAGTGCATGGATAATTTTGTGGTTGTGATACTAATGAATATCATTGGCCGTAGTGCAGGGATGATGTGGATTATTTATTAAGCTGAGTCCCATCGATAAAAGTGATGAAAAACCTTTTAAATCATAAAAGATAGTAGATTTTATTCTCTACTTGACTCTTTTGATGGATTGCTTGTTCCGTTGAAGTTAAACTTGATTTCTATTGTATTTTATCAGTTTAACATTGTTGAAGACTAATGATAATTTATTTTGCATTATCTTAGTCATAATATTTCTTACTGGGCTAGTTGGGCTCACTTTCTTTCACTGTTCTCTTCAGGAAATGAGAACATAGCCGGGACTAGTCGGGGAACAGAGTGACGGTCCAGAGGATAATATTAGTATTCCTCACTATTCTGTTAAATAGTGTGACAATAAATTTAATGAGGACTTATTCTGAGAGTGGATATTGTCTAGAAGACATTATTTGTATTAAAACTCATAGCTCTCTTGTTATATATTAAAGATTGTATTTGTATTCTGTACCATGTATTTGGCAACTCAAAATATGTGATGTATACCTATTTTTGGGTCATCACAGTTGGTATCAAAGCTTAGGGATATGATCCCTGGCTGAGATGTGAGATAAGAACTAGGAGGGGAGAGACGGGAAAATCTTTCGCTAATATGACTTACTTGATTTTATTTGATATTTAATTGGTCGGTCAGAGTATAGGAATAATATGTTATATGTTATTTACTCCTTGTTTTGTGGCAGTATTTGAAAATGACATTCGAGAATGTTGAGAATATAAATGGAACAAAGGAGACCGTTGAGTCTCCACAGATCAATAATTAGGATAATGTGCATCAGGAAGGCGACAATCCTCAGGCAAATAATAACACTGATCAAATGATGAACGATGGAATGTTCTGAGGCTTCATACAATTCTTGCAACATCAGGCAAGAGCGGTTCCTGTCCAAAATACAGGTGGAAACACTGGCAACTCTTGGACGGTCATCGCTAAGCAGTTCAAGGAACTAAGACCACCAGAGTTTTTTGGAGAGCCAAAACCACTTAAGGCGGAGACGTGGATAAAGCAGATGAATAAGATATTTTATGTCTTGGGATGCTCCAAGGAGCAAAAGGTTCCCTTTGCCACCTTCATGTTGCAAGCAGAGGTAGATTACTGGTGGGAATCTATAAAGTGTACTCAACCTGCCGCACTGAAGATGTCTTGGGAGAAGTTCCAAGAGCTTTTCAACGACAAGTACTTACCTAAAAGTATTCGTCACATGAAAAAGGTAGAGTTCATCAAGCTGGAACAAAACAACATGACCGTATCGCAGTACGAAGCCAAGTTTGCCGAGTTGTCCCGGTTTGCGTCCCATTTAGTTGATAATGAGGAGAGAATAACGCGAATGTTTTTAAGAGGTTTGATGTAACACCCCCTTTCCAAAATAGAAAGAGAGGTTATCCAAAACACAACAGAACTAAGGAAGATCACAAGGCTCTAAACCACAAAAGAGTAATCTCATAATAATTCAATATCATAAGACAAACCATAATAAATGCCACACTGGCTCAAACCACAATCTAAATAATTTATTACAATTCTAAATAAATGACATATCAAGCCTAAACAGAACATTTCTAAACCATTGGATTAAAGGAAGCTCTCGTCACACTTGCCCTTGATCCCCCTGATTACCTGCCGGAAGAAAAACACAGCGTGAGCCAAATGCCCAGTACGGATATAGAATACAAGAAATGAACAGATATAACTAACTCAATTAAATGAATTGAAACCAAACGAACTGAAATGAAATGGACAAAACTATTACAGTAAAATGGTAGGCTGAATCAAATGGTTGGGTGTTATTTCATACCGAGCTCAAAATAAATAGTAATATACCTTGCCACACAGGCAAGTCAAATAATGCCACACAGGCAATCAAAATAATGCCACACAGGCAATCACACATCGGACTACGCAATCCAGATGCATGCAAAAATCAGAAGGTGTGTTTGGCACAAACATTACCAATCCGCAGAACAGAACAGAACAGAAACTAGGGTCAATCCATACGCCTCCCACAACAAAACACCAAATGGCCCACTCCCAACGGAGCACAAAACGGAGACGTCGTGGACTGATCACACCGCCACGGAAGGTGTCATGCCTCGGTGCCAAGAGGACATGCATGTGGTACCCCCACAGGTGGTTATAGCTCAGGTATACCCTACGGTATTCTAACAAATATAATGTCACAACACATGCGACAAAATATCAACACAAAGGGGTTCTAACATGTACATGTTAAATCGAACGAATCGTCAACACAAGTCTCTAAAATATACTAACATGTACATCACTATAAATGACTAGTTAACCCAAGCAAAAGATAAAGTACTATTAATATGCTTTAAAAACAAAATTATTATTATTATTATTATTATTATTATTCGGGTATTACATCACATACCCCTTAAAAAGGATTCCGTCCTCGGAATCAAAAGAATGGAACGCACCTAATTAATTTTCAAAGAGATGCGGACACCCCACTCGAATAGATTCTTCCATCTCCCAGGTAGCTTCCCGCTCAGAATGATTTCTCCACAAAATCTTAACAAACGGAATAGTCTTCCTCCTCATAATTCGCTCTTGACGATCCAAAATCGCCTCGGCTTGCTCATCACAAGTAAGATCCTCCCGAATATTATCGAACGGATATTGTACCACGTGCAACGGATGATAATGATAACTTCTCAACACCGACACATGGAACACATTGTGGACATGAGCTAGCTGTGGAGGCAAAGCCAACCGATACGCAACCTCACCAACCCTCTCCAGAATCTCAAATGGGCCAATATAACGCGGACTAAGCTTCCCCTTCAACCCAAATCGTCGAATACCCTTCCAAGGAGAAACTTTTAGAAACACATGCTCACCAGGTTCAAACTCTAAAGTCCTCCTATGCTTCAACATAACTCTTCTGCCGTGATCGAGCCGACTTTAATTTCTCCTTAGCCACCGCTACCTTTTCCGTAGTGATCTGAACTAACTCAGGCCCTTCTATGGCCCTTTCGCCAACCTCATCCCAATAAGTCGGTGCCCGACACTTCCTACCATACAATGCCTCAAAAGGAGCCATCCCAATACTTGAATGCCAGCTGTTATTGTAAGCAAACTCAACTAAGCTCAAATAGTCATCCCAATTACCCGACCACTCAAGTGCACAAGACCTCAACATGTCCTCCAACGTCTGAATAGTCCTTTCAGATTGCCCATCAGTTTGCGGATGAAAAGAAGTACTGAAGTTGAGCCGAGTGCCCCAAGCTCGTTGAAACCCTTTCCAGAACCTTGAAGTAAACCGTGGGTCCCGATCTGGAACAATAGACACTGGAGTACCATAAAGTCTAACAATCTCCTGCTGAAAGATATGTGCCAACCTATCTACCGAGTAACCCTCATGGATAGCCAAAAAGTGTGTCGATTTAGTCAACCGATCCACCACTGCCCAAATGGCATCATTCTTTTTGAAAGTCTTCGGCAACCCAGTCACAAAGTCCATCGTGATATCCTCCCACTTCCACACTGGAATGTGTAATTGTTGTAATAAACCGCTAGCTCGTTGATGTTCTATCTTCACTTGTTGACAAGTGAGGCACTTTCCAACATATTCAGCCACGTCTCGTTTCATCCCATTCCACCAAAAATTCTTCTTCAAATCCCTATACATCTTCATAGAACCTGGATGAATTGAGAATGGCGAACTATGAGCCTCAGCCAGCACAGCCTCTCAAATGATTGGATCTGACGGTACACACAACCGCTTACCCAACCAAATCACACCATGGTTATCAATACGAAACTCGGACTGCTTTCCCTCCTCTAAATTATGCGCCATACTCCACAACTCCCCATCTTCCTTTTGAGCTTCTTTGACCCGCGAGACAAGAGAGGGATCCACTCTCATACCTGCCAAAAGCCCATCTGAACCTCGTACATACAACTCCAACTCAATCCGCTCCATATCCAAAATAAGATGAGGTTGAGTAATGAGGGCAGTTACACTCCCTGAACTCTTTCGGCTAAGAGCATCTGCAACAACATTTGCCTTCCCCGGGTGATACTGAATCCTTGCATCATAATCCTTTAGAAGTTCCAACCAACGCCTCTGCCTCATATTGAGCTCCTTCTGAGTGAAAATGTATTTAAGACTTTTGTGATCAGTGAAGATATCACAAGTCTCTCCATACAAATAATGCCTCCAAATCTTTAAGGTAAAGATCACCGCTGCCAACTCCAAATCATGTGTGGGGTAATTCACCTCGTAAGGCTTAAGTTGCCTAGAAGCATAAGCAATTACCTTACCGTGTTGCATCAAAACACACCCTAAGCCCTTCTTAGAAGCATCACTATAAATTTGGTAACCTTCAGTCCCCGATGGCAATGCAAGTACAGGAGCTGTCACAAGCCGTTTCTTCAACTCCTCAAAACTTTTCTCGCGCTCCTCATTCCACACAAACTTCGCGCCCTTTCTCATCAACTGAGTCAATGTTAAGGCAAGCAAGGAAAACCCTTCCACAAACCGCCTATAATACCCTTCCAAACCCAAGAAACTCCTAATCTCCGTCACTGTAGTAGGTCTTGGCCATTTGGTGATAGCCTCAACCTTCGCAGGATCCACCTTAATGCCTTCAGCAGAAACAACATGTCCCAAAAATGCAACCTGCTCCAACCAAAACTCGCATTTAGAGAATTAAACATACAACTTCTCTTTCTGCAAAATTCCTAACACTTTGCAAAGATGCTCCTCATGTTCTTCCTTAGACTTAGAGTAAACCAAAATGTCATCAATAAAGACAATGACAAATTGGTCCAGGTACTCCCTGAACACCCGATTCATCAAATCCATAAACACCGCCGGAGCATTAGTCACACCGAATGGCATCACCAGAAACTCGTAATTCCCATATCGGGTACGAAAAGCCGTCTTAGGGATATCCTCATCCCTCACCCTCAACTGATGATATCCCGACCTCAAGTCTATCCTCGAAAAATACTTTGCCCCCTGAAGTTGGTCAAACAAGTCATCAATCCTCGGCAATGGATACCGATTCTTGATGGTGATCTTGTTCAACTCCCTGTAGTCTATACACAGCCTCATAGACCCATCCTTCTTCTTCACAAACAAGACTGGAGCACCCCACGGCGAAACACTAGGCCGAATCACACCACGATCCAACAGTTCCTGCAACTGCTCCTTCAACTCCTGCAACTCCAATGGTGCCATCTGATACGGCGCTTTAGAAATAGGCTCCGCACCAGGAACAAGCTCAATAGCAAACTCTACTTCCCGTTGTGGTGGCAACCCTGACAATTCCTCAGGAAACACATCGGAAAAGTCACGGACAATTGGAACATCCTCAATACGAGACTCACCCTTAGAGGTATCTCTCACAAACGCCAAATACCCATCACAACCCTTTGCCACCAACTTCCCGGCCTTCAAAGCTGAAATCAACTTCAACACCCTACTCGGCTGAGAACCCTGAAACACGAATTCTGGAGATTTCATATCTCCGAATATAACCTTCTTTGCCTGACAATCGATAGTGGCTTGGTGTTTATCCAACCAGTCCATCCCAAGAATGACATCAAAATCGTGCATACACATCGGAAGAAGATTAACACTACGGATCTTATCCCCAAAACTGATCGGACACCCCCGATACAAATCAGAAATAACAACAGAAGTCCCCATCGGGGTAGCAATAGACATAACAGAATTTAAAGACTGAGATGGCACACCCAGGTGCCGAACAAAAGACTGAGCAACAACGGAATGAGTAGAACCCGTATCAAATAAAATAGAAGCCTCGCGATTGCCAACTAAAAGAGTACCAGAAACAGTACCTGGTGCGCCCACCGCCTGGTTATACGTCAAAGCAAACACTCGGCCACCCTGACGCTGACCTCCATTGCCACCATTATTACCACCTCCACCATTTCCGCGTGGACCGGTACAATCCCTAGCAATGTGACCCATCTGTCCACACAGGAAGCATGCACTGGTGAGTCTGTGACACTGCCTCCCCGGATGAATATCCCCACAAATAGCACAAGGAGCTATCGGAATAAGATTCGGGTTACCCCCACTAGCTGGTCCCGGATAACGACCCTGATTTTGCCACTGCGGACGATTATTCCCCCGCTGACGATTCTGTCCATACCAAGGTAGTTGAAGCTGACGATTTTGCCCTTGCTGAGGCATCTGCTGATAACCCCTGTTCTGATTCTGACCACGCCACTGCCCCTGCTGAACACCACGATTTCTGTTCCACTGACCACCTTGATTTCTCCCATGCTGACCCGAAGCTTGACCCTGCTGGTCATCTCTGTCCCTCTTTCGACTCCCTTCCGGTTTGGAAGTCCGAAAGTCCTGCCGCTCCATTTCAATGTTCTTGGCCGCATTAGCCACCGCCGATACATCCGCAAACTTGGTGTTAATGAGATGTTGGCGGTACCTATAATGAATCCGCCACTTGAACTTCTCTGCATGTTCTGCTGCAGTCCCTGCAGACGTTCCCGCAAATCCTGCCAACCTGTTGAATCTCGTCATGAAATCTGTGATGGACTCGTCATCTTTCTGCCGAATAAATAGATAATCTCTAGCATAGGCCTCTTTATCAGCAGCTGGGAAGTACTGTTTATAAAAGACCTCACAAAACTCTGCCCAACTAAGTGTCTCGACATAACCATCACCCTTGGTTGTCTTCAGTGCTTTCCACAACCTCTGTGCATCCCCCTCTAGTTTGTAAGCAGCAAGCAACACTCTTTGATTATCTGAGCATCCCAACACATCAAAAATCTTCTCTAAGTGGGCAATCCAATTCTCTGCATCAATTGGAGTCGGGGCTGAACTGAATGCATGTGGTTTCTGCTTCTGAAACCTTTCCAACCATACGTACATTGGAACCCCCTGCTGACCATGACCATCTGCATTCCCTTCTTCAACGTTTGCATGTGGACCATTATTTCCCGAGTTCTCCTGCTCAGGAATTTGAATTTCTGGTGGCGGCTGCTGCATTGCCTGTACCACCTGTGCCACCAACTGAGGTAAAGCTTGGTTCACCGCTTGATTCACCAAGGTAGCCAACTGAGTATTAATCTGATCATTAGGTTGCTCATTGGACTGACCTTCACCTCTTCCCCTATTGTTACCTCGCCTCCCAGCAACTCTGGCGGATCTACGAGCCATCTAACAAAGAGATCAACGAATAGATAACAAAGCAGATTAGAGACATATTCGAATAAAGCTGATATAATAGCTGAACAGAAAATCAAACAGAACAAAAACCTAACCCAGAAGTCTACCCATAACTCACAGGACAAACCTAAATAAGTTTTCTACAAGAAAGAACCTAAGCTCTGATACCAACTCTGTAACACCCCCTTTCCAAAATAGAAAGAGAGGTTACCCAAAACACAACAGAACTAAAGAAGATCACAAGGCTCTAAACCACAAAAGAGTAATCTCATAATAATTCAATATCATAAGACAAACCATAATAAATGCCACACTGGCTCAAACCACAATCTAAATAATTTATTGCAATTCTAAATAAATGACATATCAAGCCTAAACAGAACATTTCTAAACCATTGGATTAAAGGAAGCTCTCGTCACACTTGCCCTTGATCCCCCTGATTACCTGCCGGAAGAAAAACACAGCGTGAGCCAAATGCCCAGTACGGATATAGAATACAAGAAATGAACCGAAATAACTAACTCAATTAAATGAATTGAAACCAAACGAACTGAAATGAAATGGACAAAACTATCACAGTAAAATGGTAGGCTGAATCAAATGGCTGGGTGTTATTTCATACCGAGCTCAAAATAAATAGTAATATACTTTGCCACACAGGCAAGTCAAATAATGCCACACAGGCAATCAAAATAATGCCACACAGGCAATCACACATCCGACTGCGCAATCCAGATGCATGCAAAAATTGGAAGGTGTGTTTGGCACAAACATCACCAATCCGCAGAACAAAACAGAACAGAAACGAGGGTCGACTCATACGCCTCCCACAACAAAACACCAAATGGCCCACTCTCAACGGAGCACAAAACGGAGACGCCGTGGACTGATCACACCGCCACGGAAGGTGTCATGCCTCGGTGCCAAGAGGACATGCCTGTGGTACCCCCACAGGTGGTTATAGCTCAGGTATACCCTACGGTATTCTAACAAATATAATGTCACAACACATGCGACAAAATATCAACACAAAGGGGTTCTAACATGTACATGTTAAATCGAACGAATCGTCAACACAAGTCTCTAAATAAAATATACTAACATGTACATCACTATAAATATAAAAATAAAATTTAGACATGACACACTAGTCTAAAGAGTACAATGTGAGTTCTAATACAACGCCAAAATAAATTTATCACAATAAATTGACAAGGAATAATTATGAGAGACAATACTAAATTTTGAAACGAATAACGAAACGAACAAATTAAAAACAAAAGAGTCTTGTTGAAAGAGTACGGAATCCGTACCTGGATTAAGCAATGTAATACCCAAAGTATATTCCAAAAATTTGTTTAGACTCTCGCCGTTCAATCTAAATAGTTTAATAAAATTTTATTACAATCCAATCATTAATAACATAATACTATTAAATTTATTATTAGAAACTTTTATAACTATGTCAGTAAAATTAATTAATTTAAATCAATATACATAACTTCAATTTAACTTACCAATTCTGAATTATAAAATTTTATGGCTAAATATTTATTAAAATATAATATATATATATATATATATATATATATATATATATATATATATATATATATATATCATGTTTATATATATAATCCTCACCATAAAAGTACAACACTTAACCGAAGCCTGGATTCGTTTTTTTTTTCTTACATACACTTGAATTAGGATGGCAACTGGATTTTCAAGAATTGGACTAACAAATTCCTTTAATAAAATAAAAGACGTATATATAAAAAAAATACTATAGCCGCCACAAAAGATCCCTTTTTGCTCAAAATAATCGATTAGACTGATATACACAAATAATTTTACATACCTTAACTCAGTTTGTTTTCTTTCTTTTTCTCCCTTCTTATAATGCGGCTGCACTCTTCTTGTTCTTTTCTTTCAGACGAAAAATAGCTTAAGTATACAATAGGGTTTGTGCTTTAGTTATTTATTATTAATATTTTATTAATTAATAAAATATGTTTATTAACCCTCCAAATTTTAATAGGATTTTAAAAATTACACAACTATAAATTAGACCCATTTAGTTTAAAGCCTAATTTTACCAATTTAATTTATCCAACATTTATTAATACATTAGCCCACAAAAATTTAATAATTAGTTTGACCCAAAATAAATGACTAGTTAACCCAAGCAAAAGATAAAGTACTATTAATATGCTTTAAAAAGAAAATTATTATTATTATTATTATTATTATTATTATTATTATTATTATTATTATTATTATTATTATTATTATTATTATTATTATTATTATTATTATTCGGGTATTACATTTGAAACCTGAGATACGTCAATATTTTATCTCTCATAAACTGTGTTTGTATTCAGGTGTTGTTAATAGGGCTTAGTTATTGGAACGCGATAATGAGTCAATCCAACCAAAAAAGAGCAGTCCGTAAAATGATAATACCAGTGAGAGCAGTCATCGAAGCGGTGACAACAAGCGTGGAGGGAATCAGCAGGCCAGAAATGGTAACCACTTCAGTGGTAATTAGGGCCAAAATAATAAGAATGGACATTTCAAGAAGAGAAGATTCAACAATGATGGAAAGACGTCAGCACCAGCACCCGTTGTTAAGGAAGGAGAACGACCACCTATCATATGCTTTAAATGCGGAGGGGAGGGACACATCAGTCCAAACTACGCGATGTCGTCCAAAACATGTTATAATTGTGGAAGAGAAGGTCACCTAGCCCAATTTTGTTGTTCACCGAAGATAAGTTCAGCTAGGATGGAGGCACCAAAGGCCGTCCCAGAAAAGTCAAAGCCGGTAGTGCAAGGGATAGCGTTTGTTGTGACCTCCTAGAAAGCAAGGAACCCGAACGAGGTCATCACGGGTAAGCTTATCATAAACTCTAGCGAAGTCTATACCTTATTTGATACCGGTTCTACCCAGTCCTTTATTTCTCCTACTTGCACTCAATGTTTAAATTTGACTCCGGAGAAATTAGACTTTGACTTATCTGTTGAAACTCCGTTGGGAGAAACCTTGATTACATCTACTATTTATAAGTCTTGTTTGGTTCAAATCGGTACCCTCACATTACCTGTCGATCTTATTTCATTGAAAATACTTGCATTTGACGTAATTCTAGGGATTGATTGGTTAACTACTCATCATGCAAAAATTAATTATTTTCATAAGGTTGTTAGCTTTCATATTCCTAACCAACCTATTATGCGAATTCAAGTAACCAAACCATTAAAATCAATCACTGTCTTCTCAAGCCATAAAGTTATTTGTTTATTGAAAAATGGATGTCAGGATTTCTTAGCTTATGTCACAGATATAAACAAAAATACGTCAGTTTTGAATGATATTTCTATTGTTAATGAATTTCCTGACGTATTCCATGAAGAACTTCCTGGCCTACCCCCAGAGTGTGAAATTGAATTTTGTATCGACCTTGAACCTGGTACAAAACCTATTTCCAAAGTCCCATATCGAATGACTCCTATTAAACTGCAGGAGTTAAAGACCCAACTGCAGGAATTGTTAGACATCAGTTTCATTCGTCCTAGTACTTCTCCTTGGGATGCTCCTGTTCTATTTGTGAAGAAGAAAGATGGGAGTATGCAACTTTGTATTGATTATCGGGAGTTGAATCATGTGCCAAATTCTTTTCAAAGATTGATCTTCGTTCCGGATATCACCAATTGAAGATTAAAATCGATGACATTCCAAAGAAGGCTTTCAGAACTCGGTACGAGCATTATGAATTCCTAGTCATATCTTTTGGATTGACTAATGCTCTTGCTGCCTTAATGGATATGATGAACCGAGTATTCAAGGAATATTTGGATCACTTTATGGTCGTCTTTATTGATGACATCCTTATTTATTCCAAAAGCCATGAAGATCATGAGAAACACTTGAGGCTGATACTCCAAAAGCTTCTTGAATATAAGCTTTATGCCAAGTTGAAGAAATGCGACTTTTGGCGTGAGGAAGTAGCATTCCTTGGGCACGTGGTATCAAGTCATAGAATATCTGTTGACCCGACAAAAATTAAAGCCATTCAAAGCTGGGAACAACCTAAATCAGTGACCGAAATACGTAGCTTTATCGGCTTAACCGGTTATTATCGGAGATTCGTAGAAGGGTTTTCTCGAATCGCTACTCCATTAACTCAGCTGACTCGGAAAGATAAAAAATTTGGTTGGAGTGAAGAATGCGAGAAGTGTTTTCAAGAACTTAAGAGAATACTCATTTCAGCACCTATTCTGACAATACCATCTGGCTCGGAGGGATTTGTTATCTACAGTGATGCTTCAGACAAAGGGTTAGGATGTGTTCTCATGCAACACGGGAAAGTCATAGCCTATGCCTCACGAAAACTCAAAGAATATGAGAGGAATTATCCTACTCATGATCTAGAGTTGGCAGCTGTCGTTTTTACACTAAAGATTTGGAAGCATTACTTGTATGGGGAGAAAGTGGAGATCTTTACGGATCATAAAAGCCTCAAATATTTATTCACTCAAAATGAACTTAACATACAACAGTGACGCTGGCTTGAACTGTTGAAAGATTATGATCATACTATCCAATACCATCCTGGAAAAGTGAACGTGGTAGCTGACGCATTAAGTAGAAGATCATATACGGGTATGAGTGTGATATTGTCAACGCAAAGGCCCATTTTGTATGACTTGCAAAGGATGGAGATAGAGATAAAGACTCCAGGGACCCATGTGATGATGGCGAATATACGAGTAGAACCGACTTTAATCGATAAAGTTAAAGCTGCTCAAGCTACAGACCTTGAGCTGATGCATATGGGGAAGAAAGTACAAGAAGATGTTATGCCGGAAGCAAGAATCGATGAAGAAGGAATACTTCGAGTCAACTCCAGACTTTGTGTTCCTAACGACCCTGAGTTAAAGTATAAAATCATGATAGAGGCGCATAACTCACCGTTTGTAATCCATCCTGGGAGTAACAAAATGTATCATGATCTTCGACATACATTTTGGTGGGGCAATATAAAGAGAGAGATATCGCTGTTTATATCAAGGTGTCTAACTTATCAACGAGTCAAGGCGGAGCATCAGGTACCAAAAGGTCCATTGACACCACTTAAAATTCCAGAATGGAAGTGGGAGCACATTACCATGGATTTCGTTACTGGTCTTTTCAAGGTTTCTCAAGGCATAGATGCAATTTGGGTCATTGTTGATAGATTGACCAAGTCTGCTCATTTCTTATCAATACGAAAAACTTATACACTTGAACGTCTTGCTCGTATGTACATAAACGAGATTGTAAGACTGCATGGTATGCCAGTATCCATAGTTTCTGATCGAGACCCAATATTCACTTCACAATTTTGGGTTATTTTGCAAAAAGCTATGGGCACGGACTTACGATTTAGTTCAGCATATCATCCTCAGACGGACGGACAATCAGAGAGGACTATTCAAACTCTTGAAGATTTATTAAGACTCTGTGCCCTTGACTTCAAGGGAAGTTGGGACAAGTTCTTACTGTTGGTGGAGTTTTCATACAACAACAGTTATCAAGCAAGTATTGACATGGCTCCATTCGAGGAGTTGTATGGAAGAAATTGTCGTTCTCCAGTATGCTGGGATGAGGTTGGTGAAGCAACGTTTTAGGGATCGGAGTTGGTATGTATTACTAAGGAAAAGATTCAAATGATCCGGCAACGTATAAAAACCTCACAAGATCGACAAAAGAGTTATGTTGATCTTCATCGAAAGGACGTGGAATTCAATATTGGAGATCATGTGTTGTTACGTGTTGCACCATGGAAAGGAGTTACGAGATTTGGAAAGAGAGGAAAGCTCAATCCTCGATTCATTGGCCCATTTTTAATCCTTGATCGAGTAGAAACTGTGGCCTATAGACTCGTTTTACCGCCAAGTATGTCTCGTGTTTATAACGTTTTTCAAATATCCATGTTACGTAAATATGTGGAATACCCAAACCACATTATTAAGTTAGAACCGGATGAAATAGCAGAAGATTTAACGTATGAAGAGGTTCTAATTCAAATCTTGGATAAGAAGGAACATATTCCACGCTCCAAGGTTATACCTCAAGTTAAAGTTTTGTGGAAAAATCACGATGTTGAGGAAATGACCTGGGAGTTTGAATCTGAAATGAAATTAAGGTATCCTTATCTCTTCGACATACCAGGTATATACCCTAATTTCGATGGCAAAATTTCTTAAGGGGAGGTTGTAAGACCCCAACTTTTATGAATAAAGATGAATTTTCTATAAATATCATTTTTAAATATTAAGGTGTGAATTTGAAATAATGTTATAGTTGTGGGTAATATTTAAAAATTTTGCAAAGTACGTAAGTTGTTATATTATATTCGATTGGTCGGGAAATATTCGTTTTAACAGGAAATATTCGTACGACGGCACAATCATTGGTGGACCCCACAACGTAATTATTGTTGGATTGAGAAAATGATAAAAATATCTTTTTATGAAAATAACGGTGGAAGTTTTACAGTTAAAACTATTGAACTACTCGGTAGTAAAAGTACAGTAATACGCGTGGTTGCATAGTAGCACACAGTATTGATTATTGATGCTTACGTGAGAAGTCACTCAGTTTTGTTCAATTATTGATATAGTAATTGATGCATAGTATTTCACGTTATTTGATTCAATTATTGTCGATATTATATATATTGTTAAATCAATAATTGAGACGATGAAGTTATTAATATTATTATTTGCAATATTAATGATGTCTAAAAGTTCTGTCAATGAGAGGTTTGGTCACCTAATTGCGCGCCAATAGGGAGAAATCCTTATTGGAAAGCCCCCACTTTTTGGGAACGACCTGGTCGATTAATATTGCGAATTATAATAATGATGATAAATGTTCTTAAAAATATTGAGATGATTTTTATGAAGTATTTGTTGTAAATATTGGCGTATTATTTGGATTCTCATTTACCCATTTTCCAAAATCATCAATAGAAAGTTGTCTCAGTTCTGTATTATTATATATATATATATATATGTGTGTGTGTGTGTGTGTGTGTGTGTGTGTGTGTATAAGCTATATATATATATATATATATATATATATATATATATATATATATATATATATATAAATGTGCGTATTATATAAGTTATATATATATATAATATATAAACTATGTGCCGTGAATGTGTGGTAAGAGAATTTGGCGGGTGAATAGATTATATGTTTTAATATGTAAGAAAATTTGGTGGGTGATGGTAAGTTTTATATATATATATATATATATATAAGTTGTCGTTGAATTGAGGGAATTCACACGTGAGATAATTACGTTGCGTCTGAAGAAATTTTTCTTTCGCCCGTGACTCTGCAAAATTATTTCGTTCATGAACAGTGCCCTTCCATTCTCCTATAAATAGAAGTTCATTCCTTCATTATTTCTTACGAATTCACTGAAACTCTAGAGAGAGAAAATTATAGAGAGAAAGAAGAAGAGAAATATGCTACGTCTCTTTTTTTATATCCAGTTTCTTCTAAGGTAAGGGGTATTATTTCTTTTGTATTCATGAAGAGAACTTCTGTTATTCTATTATTTATTATTCTGTTGGAATAACCTGTATACGTTGGCTACCCTATACTTGGTGAAATTCTTCTGTTATTCCATTATTTATTATTCTGTTGGAATAACCAGTATACGCAGGCTACCCTATACTTGGTGAAATTCTTCTGTTATTCCACTTTTTATTATTCTGTTAGAATATCCTGTCTGTGCATTTTACGCCGGACTTGGTTCCATCTTTATTATTCTGTTGGAATATCCTGTCAGTGTGTTTTACGCCGGACCTGGTTCCGTCTTTATTATTCTGTTGGAATATCATGTCTGTGTATTTTACGCCGGGCCTGGTTCCGTTATTTATTATTCTGTTCGAATAACCTGCCTGTGCGGTCTATCACATGCCTGGTGAATTCTTTTGTTACTCCATTCTTTATTATACTTAGTTGGCTAAAGTTTTGACTTCTATACTCCATGAAATTAGTGGAATTTTCTTGATATTTGCGCTTCATCCAGTTTCTCTTCATGAAAATATTCTTCTGAGCATTCTTGAATTTTACTCTACAAAGAAGTATCATGTTGACAATTTGGATGATATTAGTTCCTGGATAAATTAATTTTTGAACTTGTTTTATTGAATTTTTATATCATTGTCATCATCCTCATGTTTATATTTTATTGAAAGTCATCTGTGGCCTGTAGTGCATAGATGAACTTGGTATGATTATGACCAGGGATTATTCGGTGTAATTATGACCATAATGTTATAAATGATGTGGTAAAAGTCCTCATTGGCCCGTAGTGCATTGATGGACAGTTGTTTGCATGATCATGACCATTGATGAATACACGAATATCCTTGGCCCGTAGTGCATGGAAAATTTTGTGGTTGTGATTCTAATGAATATCTTTGGCCGTAGTGCAGGGATGATGTGGATTATTTATTAAGCTGAGTTCCAGCGATAAAAGTGATGAAAAACCTTTTAAATCATAAAAGATAGCAGATTTTATTCTCTACTTGAGTTATTTAATGGATTGCTTGTTCCGCTACAGTTAAACTTGATGTCTATTGTATTTTATCAGTTTAACATTGTTGAAGACTAATGATAATTTATTCTGCATTATCTTAGTTATAATATTTCTTACTGGGCTAGTTGAGTTCACCCTTTCTTTCACTGTTCTCTTCAGGAAATGAGAACGTAGCCGGGACTAGTCGGGGAACGGAGTGACGGACCAGAGGATAATATTAGTAGTCCTGACTATTTTGTTAAATAGTGTGACAATAAATGTAATGAGGAATTATTCTGAGAGTGGATATTGTCTAGAAGATAGTATTTGTATTAAAACTCACAGCTCTCTTGTTGTATATTAAAGATTGTATTTGTATTCTGTATCATGTATTTGGCGACTCAGAATAGGTGATGTATACCTATTTTGGGGTCGTCACACATAGTATGTAATAATATAAGAATAGTAGAGAAGGAAAAGATTCTAATAGAACCACATAATTCTAGAGTTCTATACCATCTTAAAGAAAAAAGAACCACATAATTCTGGAGCTTTATACCATCTTGTAGCAACATAGTCCTGTAAAATATCAGTGTAAAAGTTAATAATGACTCATATAGTCCATACAGTATAATTCAAAAACATATGTATAAAAGTGAACAAGTGAAAGTTGAAAATTCATGTATCATGGTTCTAGATCACATACCGTCCAAAATATAGTAGTAGGTGTATCATTGAATGCAACTCTTGCCAAGCCAAAATCACAAATTTTAAGTTTACAATTTGCATTTGCAAAAATATTTTTTTGTTTCAAATCTCGGTGGTAGACATTTGTTGCATCAAAATTGTTAACCATCGGATTAATAACTTCCAACTATAAAACTGAACATAATCACAGTTACGCATGGTGCTCATATTAAAATATTTTACAGTAACTTCTAACATACAAATAGATATGCAACTCATAGTGCTACTGATCCATCAACAATGTCAACTTCAATTCAAAGACCAATGACTAGTGACAAATACTTGTGTGAATATAATTTTGAACATCTCTCTGATGCCATCAATTTCAAATAGAAGAAAAATCTTTACATTTCACATGGTTAAACCTCCCACCAAAACTGCCATGAATACGATTGTTTGGTATATGATTTTATATCTGTATGACAGCTGCAGATTGTGGGGGTATACTCCATATGCAATATGTAAAACTTGTTACATTAAATATGTTATATTTTATGGTAAGGAAAGAAAAAAAGGCCACCTCTACCATATGACACTCAGAACATATGGGGTTCAAATAAGTTAGTTGCTCATGTGACAATGTTTTTGGCACCTATAGTTATTAATTTGTAATGATATGAACTTGTTCTAATTTGGTTGATTAAAAGAATGAAGAAAGCCACCATGATTGATAAATGATATTGTTGAATGTTTTGATTTACTGACAAAATCAAGAAGTGATAAAATTGACAAATGGTCGAGTTGCGTAATCTGCGAGTGAAAGGTGCTTGGAACATGATATTGGAACCAAATGTGCTTCGTAATCCAAAAAGAGTTTCCTTTGCATTCATAAATACTTGAATAATGAGTTTCCTTGGAGGTAGTCTGGTTTATGGGCAGGATGGTCATTTAAGACATAAGTTGCATCTTAATCCAAAAAGAGTTTCCTTTGCAGTCCGTCAGTCTAGTTTGAAAAAGTAAATGATGCTGATTGAGAATTTGGTTTGTCTAAATACTTGAATAATGAGCCATATATCCCTTGGTCATAGATTCCCACCAGTAATCTGCCTCATTACGAAACATAAAGATGGCAAATGGAACATTCTGTTCCTCCGTGCATCCCAAGACATCAAATATCTTGGTAATCTGCTTGACCCACGTCTCCGTCTTAATTGGATCCGGCTTTCCCCAGAATTCTGGTGGTCCCAATTCTGGTGGTCTCCCTCGTCTGATTTTGCATGAACTGCAAAAAGCTTCTAAACATCCCGTCGTTCATCATTTGCTCAGTGGTGTTGTTCACAGGAGGAACATTGCCAACCTGTTGCACGTTTTCCTCGTTGGTGAGTGCATGCATCTCCACGGTCTCATTTACTCCACTGTTAATATTCTCAGTAGCCATTCTCAATTACTGCCATAAAACAGGGGTTAATTAAAGAAATTAATATATCACATAATATCCCTATATTATTACCGACCAACACATAAGCTTAGGTAGGACACACTAGCGAATGATTTACTCGTCTCTCCCCTCCTAGTTCTATTCCCCGATCTCCGCCAGAGATCATATCCGTAAGCTCTGATACCAACTGTGACGCCCCCAAAATAGGTATACATCACCCATTTTGAGTTGTCAATAACATTGTACAGAAAAAAACTACAACTTTATTAGTACAACATATAAACTGTGAGTTTAAATATAGATATTGCCATCTAGACAATATCCACACCCAAATAAGTCCTCATTACAATTATTGGTACATTATTTAACAAAAATGGTGAGGACTACTAAGACGTCTTCTAGAATCATCATTCCATACCCCGACTCGTACTCGCTACATTCTCGCCTCTTAAGAGAAAAATAGAACAAAAAGGAAAAGGGTGAGCCCAACTAGCCCAGTAAAGAATATTATAACTAAGATAATATAGAACAAATTATCGTTAATTTTCAACAGGGAAAAATCTGAGAGAATATAATAAACAACAAGTTTCAGATCAATATTCGCAACAGAAATAATAATTCATAGAAGAGTTACGTAGAGAATGAAATCTACTATTATCTATGAATTTAAAAGTCCATCATCAATATTTTATCCATGTAACATCAATCAATATACATCATGAATCAAATATTCATCATTCTACTACAGGCCAAAGATATTCATCAGTTGGTCATGTTCATCTCAACACCTGTTCATCTTTGCACTACGGGCCAAAGATATTCATCATAAAATGATTAATCTTTGCACTACAGGCCAAAGATATTCAATTATATCATCATTTAGGACTGAGGATGATGAAAAATATTTAAAAAAAAAAGAATCCAGCGAAACAAAAGAATAAGTATTAAGAATTCGTCTTTCGGTTTATCCATGTCAAAAATACCTCATAAATAATCATAGTGGAGTAAAATTCAAGAATGATCAAAACATGGATACAATCAAAACTAGTATCCATAATAGATATTTTGGACAAAAATGAAAATTTAATTTTTCTGTGAATAGTGCTGTATTCGTGAATAGTGCCGTATACGTGAATGGTGCCATATACATGAATAGTAACCCCGACACTAAAAGACAAGAATTTCACAAGAAAAATACTCCCAATATTTCGGCATAATAATATTGAAAGAAATAATATCATTTAAAAAAAATATACCTTACCTCGAAAGAATAGTACTTCTGGCTGAATATAGTGCTGAAGGGAACTTGCACCGTATAACAACACTCAAAGTATCAAAATACTTACAAGAATATGCTCAATATATCGAGAGAAAAAGAGAGAGAAGATTTCAGTTTCTAGTGTGATTTTTAATTCTAACCTAAGCACTCTATTTATAGGAAAATGCTTAGAACACCAAAGTAGAAAATTAAATAAAAAATTATTATTTTTAATTAAATTTTCCTTAGCCCACCACATCAAAACCTAGCACATTTATATCACAGGTTGAGCCCACTAAATTGAAAAAAATGTTTTTATTAAAAATAATAATTAAAACTTCCAAAAATCAATTATTTCAGAACTTCAGAACTTCAATAATTCATAATAAATAGCCCTTTTATTAGAAAAATTCTAATTTCATGTCCTTTCCATAGGAAATTCCATTATCTACAACTTTGCAGAAGAAAGTTTTTCTAAATTCTAAACAGAAACTGACCGAAATCCACAAACGAGCGATTTTACATGCTATAATAAAATTTCAGTCAAGAAATGGGGTCCACAAACATGAAAAACATGTTTTAAATATTTTTTGTAACAAAAGTATTCTTCCTCCTCATATAGTCATATATCCCACATTCATTGTAAAAATATCATCATTATTATATTATTAAAATATAATAATATATTTAAATAAATTATTTTATCAGAAAAAGATAAAATATTAATTTTCAACAATTATCACATTAAAAATTATCTCCATCTATATCCACATAAAATAAATTTTTTCCTCATCATATAAATCAATAATTAATTATTCACAAAGAATATTACAAAATCATAATACTGACAACCATGCAGTTTCCAGGAAAGAGGGGGCTTTCCAATAAGGATTTCTCCTTACTGGCGCGCAATTAGATGATCAAACCTCTCCTTAGACAAAACTTTCTAGACATTGCTAATATTGTTATCTAATAATATTATTCAGATAATATGAATTATTGCTCCGATAATAGAAAATACTGTGTAGTGACAATTATTGAAACAATAATACTCCCTCCGTCCCAAATTATCTGCTGTTCTAGAGTTTCACACAGATACCAATATGTATGATAAAAATACTAAAATACCCTTTGTGCTGACTTTTTTATTAATTGAAGAGAAAGAAAAAGCAACTAATTAATTGGAGAGAGAGAGAAACATTGAAGAGAGAGAGAAAGCAACACATTAATTGAAGAGAGAGATAGAGAGAAACAATTATTAATTAGAGAGAGAGAGAGAGGCATGAATGTGGATGTTTAAAAAAGAGGAGAGACATTAATGAGAGTAATGATTATCAACAATTAAGATAAAGGGGCAAATTTGGAAAACAAATAGAAAAAATGCATTGAAATCTTAAAAAAGCAGATATTGTGGGACAATTTTTTTTTGCTAAAACAGCAGATAATTTGGGACGGAGGGAGTAATATAAAATATCAACATAACAATTATTGAATTAATAAAATACTGAATAGTAATTACTGTAACAATTATTGAGTAGTGCCTTCTTACGTAAGAATCAATAATTAGTGCAATACCGTGTGCTACTGTATTTTAACCATCGAGTATTTTAACAGTATTAATGGTAATAACTACACCATTATTTATAAACAACTTATACTTGTCGTTTTCTTCATCCAATCGCTTTCCGTTATGGGGCCCACACAAGGCTGCGTCGTCGTACGAATATTCCCCGACAGTAAGAATATTCTACGACCAAACGAATATTTTATAACCACTTGCTTATTTAAAATATTTGTGTATTTTACCCATAACTATCCACATTAATCAAATCAACCCTTACTATTTCAAAATAATAAATGGAGGAATTTCAATTTTATTTATAATAAGTTGGGGTCTTACAATATATTATATTTATAATCTAATAAAACGAATAACTTTATAAAAGTTTTCTGTTTTATATAAAAAGATTTTATTATGCAAAATACTATGCAGGCACTATGCAACACTATGCATAATAAAATATAATATATTCTAATTATTGTCTAATAAAATAAATAACTTTATAAAAGTATTCTGTTTTATATAAAAAGATTTTACTATGCAAAATACTGTGCAGGCACTATGCAACACTATGCATAATAAAATATATTATATTCTAATTATTGTCTAATAAAATAAATAACTTTATAAAAGTATTCTGTTTTATATAAAAAGATATTACTATGCAAAATACTATGCATAATAGAATATAATATATTCTATTTATAGAATAACTTTTTAAAAGTATTCTGTTTTATTACTAATAATAAAAAAACTTAGACAATCAGATTGTGAGACCCCGAATTTTATAAAATAAAAGTATTCAATTTTTCTATTTTAGTAAATGGTTAAATTGATAAAAGGTTAAAGTTAAGGGTGATATGTGAATTTTTTTTAGACAAGTTGTCATAAAATACCCGATTATTATTCACTCTAGTATTATTCACTTGGGTATTTAGGACACTTTTTGTGTCGGAGTACTATTCACGAGTTACTATTTATGAGTTATTATTCATGAGTTACTATTCATGAGTTACTATTCGCAAATTACTATTCACGAGTTACTATTCACGGGATACTATTCACCCGAACAAAATATATTTCTTTTCGGTCCAAATCATTTTTGGCTACAATATTATTCCATGAAGAGATGTACTAATTTTTCAGACTGTTGGTTGAAATTATAACAGAAAAGCTTTTTATATAAAACAAAATACTTTTATAAAGTTATTCTATAAATAGAATATATTATATTCTATTATGTATAGTGTTTTGTATAGTAAAATCTTTTTATATAAAACAGAATACTTTTATAAAGTTATTCTATAAATAGAATATATTATATTCTATTGTGCATAGTGTTTTGCATAGTAAAATCTTTTTATATAAAACAGAATACTTTATTAAAGTTATTCTATAAATAGAATATATTATATTTTATTATGCATAGTGTTGCATAGTAAAATCTTTTTATATAAAACAAAATACTTTCATAAAATTATTTGTTTTATTAGGCAATAATTAGAATATATTATATTTTATTTAAAAGATTTTTCTTTAAATCTGGACGTCCGATTAAAGTAAATCAATCTGGGCCGTTCATGGGTTGGTTACTATTCATTCCATTCTTCTATAAATAGAAGCTCATTCTTTCATTATTTTATTAAGAATTTACTGAAACTCTAGAGAAAGAAACTATAGATAGAATTCTTCTTCTATAATCTTGAGCGTATTTCTTTAGAGTTTAAGAAAATTTAGAGAGTAGTGCAAGTTTTCTTCGAGTATATCCTCGCCATACTAGTCGGAATACTCTTATTTGAAAGGTAAAGGGATATTATTATTGTAAGGGATATTATTTGTTGTACCTGTAAGGGTATTATTTCTTTCTTATTCATAAAGAGAACTTCTATTATTCCACTCTTTATTATTCTGTTGGAATAACCTGTATACGCGGCATACCCTATACTTGGTGAAATCCATTTGTTATTCCATTATATATTATTATGTTGGAATAACCTGTTTATGCGAAGTACCGCATACATGGTGAAAATTTTCTATTATTCCATTCTATATTATTATGTTGGAATAACCTGTTTATGCGAAGTACTGCATACATGGTGAAATTCTTCTATTATTCCGTTCTTTATTATTCTTTCGGAATATCCTGTCAGTGTGAATTTCGCCTGACCTGGTTCCATTTATTATTCTATTAGAATAACCTGTATATGCGGATTACCGTATACCTGGTGATGTCTGTTGTTATTCCATTCTTTATTATTCTATTGGAATATCCTATATACTTGGATTACCGTATACCTGGTGATTTCTGTTGTTATTCCATTATTTATTATTCCGCATTTAATATTTTGTCGGAATATCCTGTCGGTGTGAATTTTGCCTAACCTGGTTCCATTATTTATTATTTCGTATTTATTATTCTGTCGAAATATCCTGTCTGTGCGTTTTACGCCGGACCTGGTTCCATTATTTATTATTCCGCATTTATTATTCTATTGGGAATAACCTGTCGGTGCGGTCTCTATCGTATGCATGGTGAATCATTCTGTTAATCCATTCTTTATTATTCTGTTGGAATAACCTGTCTATGTGGATTACCACATGCATGGTGAATGATCCTTTGTATTCATTCTTTATTAAATTCTAGAAATGATCTATATACGTGGATTACCGCATGATGGGTGAAAATCCATTTGCAGTTTAATATATTCTTTATTATACTGTTGGTTATTGGTTTTACAGTTGTATGTCTTTGGAATGTAGTGCAAAGATGATATGCTGTTGAATATCTTTGGCCTGTAGTACAAAGATGATATGTTATTTGATAGCTTTGACCTGTAGTGCGAAGATGGACATGTGTATGACATGATCATGACCACTAGTGATACTAACGAATATCCTTGGCCGTAGTGCATGGATAATTCATTGATGTGATTGGCAGGATCATGACCATTAGTTAACAGTTGAATGTCTTTGGCCGTAGTGCACTGACAAGCAATTGATTGGTATGATCATGAACATTGTTTTTAATAATTGAATATCTTTGGCCCGTACTACAAAGATAGACAACTGAATGGTATGATCATTGTTATTACATTTGAATATCTTCAGCCTTTGGGGTAAGGATATTGAGTAAACGTTCTATTAAGCCTTTGTGGCAAGAAGGAACTGTTAATTCACATTAT
The DNA here is from genome assembly GCA_020205505.1 of Panax japonicus. Lineage (NCBI taxonomy): Eukaryota > Viridiplantae > Streptophyta > Magnoliopsida > Apiales > Araliaceae > Panax > Panax japonicus. The sequence goes on along the minus strand of CM035095.1, from coordinate 48,131,120 downwards.
TATAAATATGAATTGTAAATTTAACTAACATCTATGGTGGTTCAGGTGAAGACAAGTGTTGAAAGTTCTATTTGTCTTAAGTATAACAAAGAATTGTTGATGAGTATTACAGGAATAAAATATCAATGATGGACTTTTAATTTAGAGAAGATAGTAGACATTATGTTCTACTTAACTCTTCCAATGGATTGTTGATTCCGCTATAAATATGGTTGAAAACTTTTATTATCTACTATATGTTATAAATCTCTGATTTATTCTGATAAAGGCTGTTGATAAATTGATTATCTTAGCTAAGATATTCTTTACTGGTCTAGTTGTGCTCACCCTTTTACTTCACAATTCCTTTCAGGTAATAAGAGTGTAGCTGGGTCGAGCGGGCATAACAGGGAAACAGTGTTATGGTCTGAGACTATCAAGGTTTCTCAATACATTATAAAACGACATCACATACAATATACAATTGTATTGAGGACCTAAGATGCGGGTGTCGTATTTTATACGTCACTTATTAATTGATTTTGGTGAACAACAATAGGGTGATGAGAACCCGACTTTGGAAGCATCAAAAGTGCACCTAATTAGAATGAACAAGATAGTAATCTTATCGTTCTTCTTCGGGGTCTTGAAATATTTGCTGCTGTATTTTGTATGGCATTGTAATAATTTGAGTTTGGATACTGTCTATGAGACCTTATTGTATTAAAGCTCACAGTTAACTGTGGTCGTATTCTATACGACAGTTCAACAGTTGTTTAAATGAAGTTGGTATTTGATTTTTATAATGTGATATCTGGCGACTCAGAATGGGTCGTGTGGACCTATTTTGGGGGCGTCACAATTAGATCCTTCTTAGGAAAGAGAAATTTCATGTTTTATTACTAATAATAAAACAAAATTGAGACAACCAATAAGGGAGTGCCCTCCCATGAAGGTAACTGGTCTTCTTCCAACATATGGGCCCCGCATGTTCCCCTCCCACCAACATGTCACCATCACAGTGGGTACCATTATATATATTGAATAACTTTTTACCGATTATTTTATAACAACTTGTTTACTTTGAAAAAAATTTCAAATATCACCCTTAACTTTAAACTTTTATTTCATAAAATTCAGGGTCTCACAATCTCCCCTCCTTATGAAATTTCGCCCTCAAAATTTACGTACGTACCTGATATTCGAAGAGATGAGAATACCTTGCTTTCTTTTCGGATTGTACCTTCCCAGTTATTTCCTCTGTATCATAATTTTTCAATTGTTCATCTCTTGTATTTTAGATATTATTCTAAAATATAGCTTCAAAACAAAGGTTAATTGACATATCATAATTTGTCAACTTATCAAGTAAACAATTTCAGCTTAGGTAAGTCACACACTAACGAAGTATATAACTCATCTCCCCCTCCTAGTTCTAGACTCTTATCTCCGTAGCGACCATATCCCTAAGCTCTGATACCAATTATGACGCCCCCAAAATGGGTCCACACGACCCATTCTGAGTCGCCAGATATCACACTATAAAAATTAAATACAAACTTCATTTATACAACTGTTGAACTTTCGTGCAGAGTACGACAACAGTTAACTGTGAGTTTTAATACAATATTGTCTCGTGGACAGTATCCAAACTCAAATTGTTACAATACCATATAAAATACAGCAGCAAATATTTTAAGACCCCAAAGAAGAACGAAAAGATTACTATCATATTCATTCTAATGAGGTGCACTTTTGACGCTTATAAAGTCGGGTGCTCGTCACCCTATTGTTGTTCGCCAAAATCAATTATTAAGTGATGTATAAAATACGACACACACATCTTAGGTCCTCAATATAATTATCTGTTACATGTCAAGTCGTTTTATAATGTATTGAGAAACTTCGACAGTCTAGGACCATCACACTATTTCCCTGTTATCCCCGCTCGACCCAGCTACACCCTTATTACCTAAAAAGAATTGTGAAACAAAAGGGTGAGCACAAATAGCCCAGTAAAGAATATCATGGCTAAGATAATTAATTTATCAACAGCCTTTATCAGAATAAATCAGAGATTTAGAACATATGGTAGATAATAAAAATTTTTAACCATAATTGCAGCGGAATAAACAATCCATTAGAAGAGTCAAGTAGATCATAATGTTTACTATCTCCTCTAGATTAAAAGTTCATCGTTGATATTTTATTCCTGTAATACTCATAAACAGTTCTTTGTTATACTTAAGATAAATAGAACTTTCAACACTTGTCTTCACCTGAACCACCAAAGATGTTAGTTAGATTCACAATTCATATTTATAATAATGTGAATTAACAGTTCCTTCTTGCCACAAAGGCTTAATAGAATGTTTACTCAAAGGCTGAAGATATTCAAATGTAATAACAATGATCATACCAATCAGTTGTCTATCTTTGCACTACGGGCCAAAGATATTCAACTATAAAACCAATGGTCAAGATCATATCAATCAATTGTCTGTCAGTGCACTACGACCAAATACATTCAACTGTTAACTAATGGTCATGATCCTGCCAATCACATCATTGAATTATCTATGCACTACGGTCAAGGATATTCGTTAGCATCACTAGTGGTCATGATCACGTCATACACCTGTCCATCTTCGCACTACGGGTCAAAGCTATCAAATAACATATCATCTTTGCAATAGAGGCCAAAGATATTCAACAACATATCATCTTTGCACTACAGGCCAAAGATATACAACTGTAAAACCAATAACCAACAGTATAATAAAGAATGAAATAATAAAAGAATTTCACCATGTATGCAGTACTTCGCATAGACATGTTATTCCAACATAATTATAAGAATGGAATAATAGAATAATTTCACCATGTATGTGGTACTTCGCATAAACAGGTTATTCCAACATAATAATAAAGAATGGAATAATAGAAAAATTTCACCATGTATGCGGTACTTCACATAAACAGGTTATTCCAACAGAATAATAAAGAATGGAATAATAGAAGAATTTCACCATGTATGCGATACTTCGCATAAACAGGTTATTCCAACATAATAATAAAGAATGGAATAATAAAAGAATTTCACCATGTATGCGATAATTCGCATAAACAGGTTATTCAAACATAATAATAAAGGATAGAATAATAGAAGAATTTCACCATGTATGCGATACTTCGCATAAACAGGTTATTCCAACATAATAATAAAGAATGGAATAATAGAAGAATTTCACCATGTATGCGATACTTCGCATAAACAAGTTATTCCAACATAATAATAAAGAATGGAATAAAAATAACTCTCTTCATGAATACGAAAGAAATAATACTTCTTACTATAATAATAATATCCCTTACCTTTGAAAGAAGAGTATTCTGACTGGTAGGGCGAGGATATACTCGAAGAAAACTAGTACTACGCTCAAAGCTTTCTTAAACTTTAAAGAAATACGCTCAAGATTATAAAAGAAGAATTCTCTCTATAGTTTCTCTCTCTAGAATTTTAGTGAATTCGTAAGAAATAATGAAGGAATGAGCTTCTATTTATAGAAGAATGGACAGCATAGTAACTAATTCATGAACGGTCTAGATTGATTTACTTTAAACGGACGGACCAGATTTAAAACAAAATCTTTTAAATAAAATATAATATATTCTATTTATAATCTAATAAAATGAATAACTTTATAAAAGTATTCTGTTTTATATAAAAAGATCTTACTATGCAAAACATTATGTAGGCACTATGCAATACTATGCATAATAAAATATAATATATTCTAATTATTGTCTAATAAAATAAATAACTTTATAAAACTATTTTGTTTTATATAAAAAGATTTTACTATACAAAACACTATGCAGGCACTATACAATACTATGCATAATAAAATATATTATATTCTAATTATTGTCTAATAAAATAAATAACTTTATAAAAGTATTTTATTTTATATAAAAAGATATTACTATGCAAAACACTATGCATAATAGAATATAATATATTCTATTTATAGAATAACGATATAAAATTATTCTGTTTTATATAAAAAGCTTTCCTGTTTTATTACTAATAATAAAAAAAAACTTAGACAATCAGATCCTTCTTAGGAAAGTGAAATTTCCTGTTTTATTACTAATAAAAAAGCAAAACTGAGACAACCAATAAGGGAGAGTGCCCTCCCATGAAGGAAACTGGTCTTCTTTCAACATATGGGCCCTGCATGTTCCCCTCCCACCAACATGTCACCATCACAGTGGGTACCATTATATATATACTAAATAACATTTTACCGATTATTTTATAACAACTTGCTTACTATGAAATTTTTTTCAAATATCACCCTTAACTTTAAACTTTTATCAATTTAACTATTTATAAAAATAGAAAAATTGAATACTTTTATTTCATAAAATTCGGGGTCTCACAACTTTCCTCCTGTTCCGGATCCCCAGTTACTTAATTTTTTGTGCATTACTCGCAACTAGTTGCTTATATGTTTTTTAAAGAAATTATTCTTTTGAAAATTGATCTTGTAACTTTTTGAGTTTTCAGTTACCTTGCCATGGTTATGTACCACGCGGGAGATATGGCTGGGGCCATAATGCAACAGCACAAGGAACTTATTATAAATGAAAGGTGCCTTGGTCTGGACCATCCTCATACTTATTATATATCTTTTGGTGAAATTTTCTTAAGAATGTCTTTTTTATTTATTGATATAATTTACAGGCATCAGATTACTTGGAGCAAGCTGAGTATGACTCTGGTAACCATATAGAAGACCTGAAAGCGCATTCCTTGATGCGGCAACTACTTAACAATCCAAAACTTCAAGCTACATGTCCACTTCCATTTGATGAGGCCAAATTGTGGCAAGGACAAAATGGTCCTGAACTGAAGCAGCAGATTCAAAAGCAATTTAGAGATATTAGGTTTCTACCTGAACTTTTCATTGGAAAAACAACATAAAATTATGTTTCGCATAAAAGGGCTAACTTGTAAGTAGGCAAATTCAGACACCTTGCTATCCTGATTTTAGAGGACCTTCAAGATTATATTGTCAGCTGTGATATATATGCTTAACATGACATCAATTGATATATGATTCAGTGAAAGCAAATCCATAATATTGTCATACTTTATCCACTATTCAAGTCATCACAGGAACTGCATGAAGTTTCAAAATTGTTCCTTTTTATCTTGATAATTTATTTAATTCTGTTAAACATTGTTGTACCTATGACTTTTCATGTTGTAGTACCCTGATGTACTGTGTAGGATGTGAGAAGTGTCGCCTGTGAGCTGCAGGTTCTTGGTTTTGGAACTGCGTTAAACATCTTCTTCTCAGTTGATGGTCAGAATAACCCAGCTCATCCCTTGAGTTTATGTGCTACTTTTTTTTATGGTTTCCAAAATATTATCTTGCCAAGTTTCCAAGTATTTTGGTCATACAAATTCGAAGCATTTGGTATGTGTGAACTTATGACTCTTCCTCTCAATTTTTGTGTTACTTGTGTTATAGCTACAGTTACATAGAAATGAAGTGATTGCTCTGCTAAATCTACTCAATAGACTATCAGAATCTATCAAATTTGTCCATGAAAAGGGCCCCTGTTGAGAGGATAACGAAGGAGCGACCTTTAGAACTTTCTGCACAAGAGCTTGGTTTATGGCGAAGACTATGGGAATCAGTAACTCGTATGGTTCCTGATATTACTATCTCCCACCTCTTTTTGGTCATCAACTTATCCTTTATTCACTTGATTTGCTATTGTCTTTAGCAATTATGGTAATATGGCTATTTTCTACCACGGGCTTAACCAAACAGAACTTGCTCTATGACACATGTCCCACGCGTTGCTCCTATTAAGTTTGTCATCAGGCCCAGAATATCATCCTGACGTGGTTGTGACATTTATAAATGTTGCAATGATGTACCAAGATATTGGAAAGATGAGAACAGCTCTTCGTTATTTACAAGAAGCCTTAAAAAGGAATGAGAGGCTTCTAGGCGAGGAACATATTCAGACTATTGTGTGCTACCATGCTCTAGCCATTGCATTTAACTGTATGGGTGTCTTTAAGCTCTCCATCAGGCATGTATTAAATAAGATTTATGTATTTTATGAATGTGTGAAATATTTCTTGCTGCTTACATTGACCAAAGTAAGCTCTCTTATGTGACAGCATGAAAAGAAGACATACGATATACTTGTCAATCAACTTGGAAAGGAGGATTCTAGAACACGCGATTCCCAGAACTGGATGAATACATTCAAGAAGCATGATTTGCAGGTAAACGAAACCACTTTTATGACGGCTCTTCTAAAATGGCCATTATCCCATGATGTTAATGTTTTGATTCTCTTAATTATTAATCCTATATAATAGATGAATGCGCAAAAGCAGAAAGGACAAACCTTAGATGCAGCTTCTACTCAAAAAGTTATTGATATCTTGAAGGTATGTTTGAAATCCCATCACATTGATGTCCTTCTTACTTGTCCCCTTAATATATTTAAGAAATGGGATTATAGCTAGTCTTTTTGTTATTGAAATGTTTGCTGAAGACAGTATGGGTGGAAAGGAATGAATTAGATTCTAGTTACTGTGATTGTATTACACCAGATACGCGAGTTTTTTTTTTACTTGTTGCATCTTAAACTAAACATATTGCAAATATGCCCTGTACAAATATTGTTAATCATCTAAAATTTTGTAAACTTCGGATTATCTTTTTATTGCGGTATATTTAGAATAAGTTGTTAGAAGCACATCTAACCTTTCACTAGTAGTGATTGATGAAAGGTACACTTTTTATATAATCCTTGAATAATTGGCTAATATTTTACATTACGATGTTATCTTCTTGTGATAATAATTGAGAACTATGAGTTAAATATTACTCTAGCACGCATGGCTCTAATTTTCTGGATATTTAAAAAACACCAATGTCAAGGCCCATCATAGAAGTAGCCACATTAGTTGTTCTCTGTTGATTTGCTTGATGATGGTGTGGTAATGTATCAAGATAGTAAGACAAAGAAAAAGGGACACTTTGGGTCTCTTTTGTTATTGAAAAACTAGATTTATCTTATTAGCATTATAGAACATCAATGGTTACAATGAATTGAACATTTTTGGGGTGTGCCAAAGTAATGAATTTATACTCACTTGATATATCTCGCAATCCTGGTATTTGCGTAGTATGCGATGACGTCTGTTCAGTCTCCTGGTATTAATATACCTTGTCTATGATAGCATGCCATAATAATTTCCTAAATATAAGTTGTACGGTTTGACAGGCCAATCATGATTTGATACAAGCATTTCAAGCCGTGTTCGGTAATACTAGTGCATCTGACAACAAATCCTTGTTTAATGATTTGCTTGTAAACTGTATAGATCACTTTATTTTATGTGTGGCCTTGTGGGTGTGAGTGTCCTCTTTCATACATGATGTTTCCAATTCCAATTTGTTCATTATATAGTACATAGGAGACAAACCTCTTTTAGTCCTAGGAAAACAAACTCTTTAATTGTAGGCCTAAAAATAATAATTATGTCAAAATTTAACTAATCTGTATTCACATGTGGACCACTTCTAATCCTGCTTGAGCCAACTAAAATTTTCTTTATTCCCAGGCATTAGTGAGAGAACATGGTATGCCTTCTTATGATATTGTGATTGCCTATTTCTTTTTTTGTGCTTATGAGCAATACGGTGTACATTAGTATCACGTAGCAACTCTATTATCTTTGTGTAATGATTTTGGCACTAAGTGCCTCAGGTGACCTATTTGCTTCAATTTCCTGACTTGCTATTATTTTTAAATATGTGCATGAAGACTGCTTTTACAACCTACCTTACAATACTAATACTGGGTATCAAATTTTCGTGCTACGTTTACGGAAGACAAGGGACGAAATTATGAAGTGTACTATCTCTATATATGTAGATATATACTTTGATTGAAGAATTGTGGTAGCTTTAAATGGTTAATTATAAAGATAATGAATGATTATGTGGTTGATGATTTTATTAAGTTAATAATATTTTAGTTTTTTTTGCCATTATTTGCTATGGGGACATTGAGCCAGCCAGGTACAGAAAAAGAATGTCAAATTTTGATTTGGCAATAATATATTTCGTTACCAAAGCATTTAACAAGTTTTAATATAGCAACAATTTTTTATACATTTAGCAACAAATTTTCGTTGCTAATGACATTAAAAATATAATATTTGGCAACGAAAAATTAACCTAATAACAACGGAGATGATATTGTTGCTAATACTAAAATAAAAGGCAACATCTTTTATCGTTGCAAATCATATCAACTTTCGTTGCACACATAAAGAAACGAAAACATATAATGTCGTTGCTAATCGACGACTTTCGTTGCTATTGAAAAATAACCCGCAACAAACATTTTCGTTGCTGATTCAGCATAATGTCGTTGCCAAATAATATAATCAGCAACGAAAATCGTTGCTAAAAATTTTACATTCCGCAACGAAAGCAAGCTTAGGCAACAATTTTCATAATTTACTGCAACGAAAAATGTTGTTGCAAAATTGAGTCAGTTGCAACGAAAATGTATGGTCGTTGCAAAAAAAAAGAGAGTTCATTTCGTTGCCAATTAGAAGGCTTTTGCATCGAAATGGGATTTTTAGCAACAAAATTTTAATTATTCTGCAACAATACATTTTGTTACTAAATGATCGATGTCTCTGTGCGAAAGCCAAATTTTATTGCAAAATGTATTACTTTTGACAACGAAAAAAATACGTTCATTGCGGAACAATTAGCAACGCTCATTGCGCAATGAAAGACGCAACTGTAAGACCCCAACTTTTTGAATAAAGATGAATTTTCTATAATTATCATTTTTGAATATTGTGGAATGAATTTAATATAATGTTATAGTTGTGTGTAATATTTACAAATTTTGCAAAGTATGCAAGTTGTTATATTATATGAAATTGGTCGAAAAATATTCATTTTGTCAGGGAATATTCGTACGACGGTACAATCATTGGTGGACCCCACAACATAATTATTGTCGGATTGAGAAAATGACAAAAATATTTTACTGAAAATAACGACGGAAGTTTTACCGTTAATACTGTTGAACTACTCGATAGTAAAAGTATAGTAATACGCGTGGTTGTATAGTATCACACGGTATTAATTATTAAGGTTTATGTGATAAGTCACTCAGTTTTGTTTTATTAGTATTATTAACGTAATACAACAGAAAAACTTTTTATATAAAACATAATACTTTTATAAAGTTATATTCATTTTATTAGACAATAATTAGATTAGATTATATTTTATTATGCATAGTATTGCATAGTGCCTGCATAGTGTTTTGTATAGTAAAATCTTTTTATATAAAACAGAATTTTTTTATAAAGTTATTCATTTTATTAGATTATAAATAGAATATATTATATTTTATTTTGCATTAATTATGGACCATTCGATTAAAGTAAATCAATCTGGACCGTTCATGAGTTAGTTACTATGCAATCCATCCTTCTATAAATAGAAGCTCATTCCTTCATTATTTTCTTACGAATTCACTGAAACTCTAGAGAGAGAAATTATAGAGAGAAAGAAGAAGAGTATTCTGCTACTTCACTACTCTTATATCCAATTTCTTTTACGGTAAGGGATATTATTTGTTGTACCCGTAAGGGGTATTATTTCTTTTGTATTCATGAAGAGAACTTCTGTTATTCCATTCTTTATTATTCTGTTGGAATAACCTGTATACGCGGGCTACCCTATACTTGGTGACATTCTTCTATTATTCTGTCTTTATTATACTGTTGGAATATCCTGTCTGTGTGTTTTACACTGGACCTAGTTCCATCTTTATTATTCTATTGGAATATCCTGTCTGTGTGTTATACATCGGACCTGGTTCCGTCTTTATTATTCTTTTGGAATATTCTGTCTGTGTGTTTTACACCGGACCTGGTTCCGTCTTTATTATTTTGTTGGAATATCCTTTCTGTGTGTTTTACACAAGACCTGGTTCCGTCTTTATTATTCTGTTGGAACATGCTGTCGGTGCAAATTTCACCTGATCTGGTTCCGTTATTATTATTCTGTTGGAATAACCTGTCTATGCGAAGTGCCGCATGCATGGTGATTTCTTTTGTTATTTCATTCTTTATTATACTTAGTTGGTTAAAGTTTTGACTTCTATACTCCATGAAATTAGTGGAATATCCTTGATATGTGTGCTTCATCCAGTATCTTTTCATGGAAATATTCTTCTGAGCATTCTTGAATTTTACTCTACAAAGAAGTATCATGTTGACATTTTGGACGTTGTTGGTTCCTGGACAAATTAATTCGTGAACTTGTTTTATTGAATTCTTATATCATTATCATCATCCTCATGGTTATATTATGTTGAAAGTCATCTGTGGCCTGTAGTGCATAGATGGACTTGGTATGATTATGACCAGGGATTATTCGGTATAATCATGACCGTAATGTTACAAATGACGTGGTAAAAGTCCTCATTGGCCCGTAGTGCATTGATGGACAGTTGTTGGCATGATCATGACCATTGATGAATACATGAATATCATTGGCCCATAGTGCATGAATAATTTGTGGTCGTGACCCTAATGAATATCCTTACCCGTAGTGCAGGGATGATGTGGATTATTATTAAGCTGAGTCTCAGCGATAAAAGTGATGAAAAACCTTTTAAATCATAAAAGATAGTAGATTTTATCCTCTACTTGATTCTTTTAATGGATTGCTTGTTCTGCTGCAGTTAAACTTGATGTTTGTTATATTGTATCAGTTTAACACTGTTTAAGGCTAATGATAATTTATTCTGCATTATCTTATTCATAATATTTCTTACTGGGGTAGTTGAGCTCACTCTTTCTTTCACTGTTCTCTTCAAGAAATGAGAACGTAGATGGGACGAGTCGGGAAATGGAGTGATGGTTCGGATGTTAGTATTAGCTAGTAGTCCTCACTATTCTGTTAAATAGTGTGAAAATAAATATAATGAGGACTTATTCTGAGAGTGGATATTGTCTAGAAGACAATATTTGTATTAAAACTTACAATTCTCTTGTTGTATAATTAAGATTGTATTTGTATTCTGTACCATATATTTGGCGACTTAAAATAGGTGATGTATACCTATTTTGGGGGCGTCACAGGAACGACAGTAAAGTCGTTGCCAAAACCCTTTTGCAATGAAATTTGGCACCTTTAGCAATGAAAATAGATTGTTGCTGAAGCCCTATTTTTTTTGTAGTGTTTGTGGGCCACATAACAAGATAACTGTCGGATGAGAAAAACAATAAAGTATGAGTTTTTATGAATAATGGCGTAATTGTTACCGTTAACACTATTGAAATACCTAGTGGTTAAAATATAGTAATACGCGTGGTTGCACAGTAGCACACGGTATTGCACAATATTGTTGAATTATTGATTCGTATGTAAGAAGGCACTACTCAATAATTATTACAGTAGTTACTGTTTAATATTTTATTTTATTGATACAATAATTGTTGCGTTGATATCTTATATTATTGTTGTTTTAATAATTTTCACTTCACAGTATTTTCCATTATCAAATCAATAATTCATATTATTTGAATAATATTATTAGATAACATTATTGGCAATGTCTAGAAAGTTCTATCGAGGAGAGGTTAGATAATCTAACTGCACGCCAGTAAGGAGAAATCCTTATTGGAAAGCCCCCTCTTTCCTGGGAACTGCCTGGTTGTCATAATTGTGATTCTGTAATATTATTTGTGAATAATTAATTATTGATTTATATGATAAAGAAATATTTATTTGATGTGGATATAATTGATGGATTTATTTATTTTATGTGGTTATTAATGAAGGAAATAATGTTGAAGTGTTTTATCAGTATTTTGTCGGAGTGGAGGTATTAAAAATTATCCGTTTGTGGATTTCGGATATTTTCTGTTTGGAATTTGGAAAAAACTCAAAGCTACAAAGTTGTAGAGAATTCGATTTCGTGTGGAATGGACATAAAATTCGTATTTTTTTGATAAACGGGCTATTTTCTATGAATTACCGAAGTTTCGGAAAATCAAATGATTTTTATTAAATTATGGGTGGGACCCACTTTTGGTTGGTGTTGAATACACATGTGGGCTGCTATTATTTTTCAGATTTGGCATGCTAGAGTTTTCAACAAAGTGTGCGTAGAATGGAAGAAATAAAATAATAATATTTTATTATTTTAGTCTCCTTTGGCGTTCTTTCATTTTTCTATAAATAGACGCTTAGATTAGAATTGAAAATCACACCAGAAATAAGTTTTCTTTGTCTCTAGATTATCGAGCGTATTTTTGTGAGTATTTTGATACTTTGAGAGTTGTTGTTCGGTACAAGTTTCCTTTGGCTTTTTATCTGATACTCCCATCAGAAGTACCGTTATTTTGAGGTAAGGGATGTTATTTTCTTTCGTAATGATGTTATCCTTTCAATATCATTATACCGAAATATTGGTATGAATTTTATTATGGAATTTCTACCTTTATGTGTCGGGGTTACTATTCACGTATACGGCACTATTTATGAATACAACACTATTCACCGAAAAATAAAATTTTTCTTTTTTGTCCAAGATGTCTATTATGGTTACTATCTTTGATTGTATCCATGTTTTGATCTTTATTTTTGAATTCTGCTTCACAATTGGTTATTATGAAGTATTATTGATCTTGGATAAACTTTTATACGAATCCCTAATATTTATCCTTTTGTCTCATTGGATTCATTTTCTTTAAAATATTTTTCATCATCCTCAGTCTTAAATGATAATATTACTGAATATCTTTGGCCTATAGTACAAAGATGAATGATTAGCTGATGAATATCTTTGGCATGTAGTGCAAAGATGAACATGTGTTGAGATGAACATGACCAACTAGTGATACAAATGAATATCTTTGGCCTATAGTGCAAAGATGAATATTTAATTAAAGATGCATATCGATTGTTGTTACAGGGATAAAATATTGATGATGAACTTTTAAATCTTAGAAGATAGTAGAACTCATTCTCTACTTGACTCTTCTAATGGATTGTTGTTTCTGCTGCAGAATATTGATCTAAAACTTGTTGTCTATTATATTCTATCAGATTTTTCCCTGTTGAGGACTAATGATAATTTTTTGTATATTATCTTAGTCATAATATTCTTTACTAGGCTAGTTGAGCTCACCCTTTTCCGTTTTGTTCCATTTTTCTTCTCAGGAGGTGAGAACATAACAGGATCTAGTCGGGGTATGGAGTGATGGTTCTAAAAAGTTGTTGTAGCAGTCCTCACTATTTTTATAAAATAGTGTATGAATAATTTTAATGAGGACTTATTTGAGTGTGGATATTGTCTAGAAGACAATATTTGTGATGCCCCCAAAATAGGTATTCATCATCCATCTTGAGTCGCCAAATACATGGTACATAAATCAAATACAACTTAATTATACAACTATCGTGTAAAATACGACAATACATAAACTGAGAGTTTAAACAAGAATATTGCCTTCTAGACAATATCCACTCTCAATGGAGTTCTCATAGACAGTATACAAACTCAAATTCAGTCACCATTACATTTATTATTACACTATTTAACAGAATAGTGAGGACTACTAATACTATCAACTGGTCCATTGCTCTGTTCCCCGACTCGTCCCAGCTATATTCTCATTTCCTAAAGAGAATAGTGAAAGAAAGGGTGAGCTCAACTAGCCCAGTAAGAAATATTATGACTAAGATAATGCAGAATAAATTATCATTAGCCTACAACAATGTTAAACTGATAAAATACAATAGACATCAAGTTTAACTGCAGCGGAAAAGCAATCCATTAAAAGAGTCAAGTAGAGAATAAAATCTACTATCTTTTATGATTTAAAAGGTTTTTCATCACTTTTATCGCTGGGACTCAGCTTAATAAATAATCCACATCATCGAATCACCCCTGCAATACGGTCAAGAATATTCTTTAGTATCACGACCACAAATTATCCATGCATTACGGGCCAAGGACATTCTTGTATTCATCAATGGTCATGATCATTCCAACAACTTTCCATTAATGCACTACGGGCCAAAGAGGACTTTTACCACATTATTTATAACATTACGGTCATGATTATACCGAATAATCCCTGGTCATAATCATACCAAGTCCATCTATGCACTACAGGCCACAGATGACTTTCAACAAAATATAAACATGAGGATGATGACAATGATATAAGAATTCAATAAAACAACTTCACGAATTAATTTGTCCAGGTACCAATAACATCCGAATTGTCAACATGATACTTATTTGTAGAGTAAAATTTAAGAATGCTCAGAAGAATATTTCCATGAAAAGATATTGGATGAAGCGCAAATATCAAGGATATTCTACTAATTTCATGGAGTATAGAAGTCAAAACTTTAACTAACTGAGTATAATAAAGAATGGAATAACAAAAGAAATCACCATGCATGCGGTACTTCGTATAGATAGGTTATTCCAACAGAATAATAATAACGGAACCAGGTCATGCAAAATTTGCACCGACAGGATGTTCCAACAGAACAATAAAGACGGAACCAGGTCCGGTGTAAAACACACAAACAGGATATTCCAACAGAATAATAAAGACGGAACCAGGTCCGGTGTAAAACACACTGACAGGATATTCCAACAGAATAATAAAGACGGAACCAGGTCCGGTGTAAAATTAAACACACGGACAGGATATTCCAATAGAATAAAAAAGACAGAATAATAGAAGAATGTCACCAAGTATAGGGTAGCCCGCGTATACAGGTTATTTTAACAGAATAATAAAGAATAGAATAACAGAAGTTCTCTTCATGAATACAAAAGAAATAATACCCCTTACCTTTAAAAGAAACTGGATAAAGGAGTAGTGAGGTAGCAAGCTTCTCTTCTTCTATAGATTTTCTCTCTACAATTTCTCTCTATAATAATAACTCTATAGCTTTTGTGAATTGGTGAGAAATGAAGGAAGAATGAGCTTCTATTTATAGAAATATATAGTTTCGATAATTACACGTTTTGGGGCTCTAAAAATTATAGAACAATACCTCAAACCTTTTCTTCTTTTTTAATTTAGTCATGCAAGTATTATCAATTTTGCACCAACTCCCCTAATAGTAAATAATGTGATTTAATAGTAAAACATGTGAATCAATAGTTCTAGACATGTGAAAATATGAATTACAGTATAGTACCTCCATCTATGCCTCTATTTTTAACTTAGTCATGTAAGTATTATCAATCTTGCACCAACTCCCCTAATAGTAACAAGAATGTGAATAAATTGTACACACATATGAACAAATAGTTATAATCATGTGAAATAATAGCAATCAATTGCTTATTTATCTGGTTAAATACCCGATTGGTCAATATAACCTCCAGACATCAATTTTTTATCGAAATAAATGTCGATTTTCACTAACACAAATAATCTCAACACAATAAAAAAATTTGTATCAAAAATATTAATTTTGAAATTTTGAAGTTTGACTTTTCCCAAAAAAGTCAACTGTTGACTTTTTGACCAAATAGTGAATCCCGAAAATTTTTGTGTTTATAGACTATTTTTACTAATTTCGCCGTTCCGGACTCAAATATCACGTCCATGTCTCCAAATTCAACTCCGAACACAACTTCAATTTTTAATAACATTCATCATTAATATTATAACTCGCAATATTTATCAACCAGGTTGTTCCCAAGAAAGAGGGGGCTTTTCGATAAGGATTTCTCCCTATTGGCGCGCAATTAGATTATCTAACCTCTCCTTGACAGAACTTCTAGACATTGTAAATATTGCAATTTATAATATGAATAACTTTGTCATCTCAACTATTGATTTAATAAAATAACATTTTATGCAGATGATACTGTGACAATAATTGAATCAATAATATGAGAGATTTGATGCATCAATTACTGTAGAAATAATTGAGTATAACTGAGTGAGTTATCACATAAGCATCAATAATCAATACTGTGTGCTACTATGCAACCACGCGTATTACTGTACTTTTACTACCGAGTAGTTCAACAGTTTTAATGGTAAAACCTCCGCCGTTATTTTCATAAAATATTTGTGTCGTTTTCTCAATCCGACAATAATTCTGTTACGGGGTCCACTAATGATTGTGCCGTCGTACGGATATTTCTTGACAAAAAGAATATTTTCCGACCAATAGAATATATTATGACAACTTGCATACTTTATAAAATTTATAAATACTACCCACAACTATAACATTATATCAAATCCACACCATAATATAAAAAAAATCGTGAAAATTAAATATTTATTCATAAAATCGGGGGTCTCACAATCTCCCCTCCTTATGGAGTTTCGCCCTCAAAATTTACTTACGTACTTGGTATGCTGAACAGGTGAGGATACCTCGACAGATTCTAGATCATGAGGTATAACCTTTTAGTGTTGAATACGATTCTTCTTATCCAAGATTTAAACATGTATCTCCTCAAACGTTAAATCATCTCCTATCTCGTCCGGTTCTAAATTAATAATGTGGTTCGGGTCATCCACATATTTACGTAACATCGATACATTAAAAATGTTATGAACACGCGACACACTTGGCGGTAAGACGAGTCTATAGGCCACAATTCCTACTCGATCGAGGATTTTAAATGGGCCAATTAAATCGAGGGTTGAGATTTTCTCTCTTCGTCGATTCTTGCTTCTAGAATAACGCCCTCTTAAACCTTCTTCTTCACAATCATCAGCTCCGAGTGTGTAGTTTGAGCGGCTTTAACTTTATCGATTAAAGTCAATACTAATCGTATATTCGTTCTCTTCACGTGGGTCCCTAGAGTCTTTAACTCCATCTTCATAATTTGTAAGTTATACAAAATGGGTTTTTGTGTTAACAACATCGCACTCGTAAATGCATACGATCTTCTACTCAACACGTCAGCTACCACGTTCGTTTTTCCCACGATGGTATTGAATGGTACGATCGTAATCTTCAACAGCTTGAGTCAACGTCTATGGCACATTATACATTCATTTTGGGTGAAGACTTGAGGGTTTTAGAAATGGATTTTGTACTGGGGTCAATACAAAATTCAATTTCACGCTCTGGGGTAGGCCAAGAAGTTTTCAAGAATATGTTAATAAATTTATTAACAATAAAAATATCATTCAAAACTGTGTCTCTCATCCAAGACTTGGATAGATGTCACATTGATACCTATCAACTTGCCATCGTCATTCACGACATCGCCTACAGAAAGTCTAGTTTTGGTGCATTCCACACAAGAAAGTCAACAACAAAAGGATCGGGGCTCTTTACTTATGGCTTGATATGACAATGATTGACTTTAATGGTTTGGTTGCCTGAATTCACATAACAGGTTGGTTAGGAATATGAAAGCTAACAACCTTATGAAAAACATAATGAGTAGTTAACCAATCGATTCTTAAAATCTAATCAAAGGCAAGTATTTTAAAAGAGATAAGATCGACAGGTAATGTGAAAGTGTCAATTTGAATCAAACAAGATTTATAAACAGTGGAGCTAACGAAGGTTTCTCTTAACAGAGTTTCTACCGATAAGTCAAAGTTTAATTTCTCTTGAGTTAAATTTAAACGTTGAGCGCAAGCAAGAGAGATAAAAGAATGGGTTGAACCGGTATCTAATAAGGTATAGACTTCGCAAGAATTTATAATTAACTAACCCGTGCTAACTTCGTTCGGGTTACTCGCTTTTTGAGGAGCCACGAAAAATGCTCTCCCTTGCACTACCGGCTTTGACTTTTCTGGGACGGCCTTTGGCGCCTCCTTCCCAGATGGACTTGTCTTTGGTGAACGACAAAATCGGGCTAGGTGACCTTCCCTTCCATAATTATAACACGCTTTAGACGGCATCACGCAGTTTGGACTGATGTGTCCCTCCCCTCCGCATTTGAAGCATATGATAGGTGGTCGTTCTCCTTCTTTAACAACGGGTGATGGTGCTGACGTCTTTCCATCATTGTTGAATCTCCTCTTCTTGAAATATTCATTATTATTGTTTTGGCCATGATTACCACCGAAGTGGTTACCATTTTTGGCATGTTAATTCCATCTACGCTTATTATCACCGCTTCGATGACTGGTATCACCGTTATTATCATTTTGCCGGCTGCTCTCTATTGGTTGGCTTGACTCATTATCGCTCTTCAATAACTGAGCCCTATTCACAACATCTGAATACAAACACAGTTTATGAGAGATAAGATATTGACGTATCTCGGGTTTCAAACCTCTTAGAAACATTCGCGTCATTCTCTCCTCATTATCAACCAAATGGGACGCAAACCAGGACAACTCGGCGAACTTGGCTTCGTATTGCGACATGGTCATGTTGTTTTGCCCCAGCTTGATGAACTCTACCTCTTTCATGTGACAAATACTTTTGAGAAAGTAATTGTCGTTGAATAATTCTTGGAATTTCTCCCAAGTCATCTTCAGTGCAGCAGGTTGAGTACGTTTTAGAGATTCCCACCAGTAATCTGCCTCTGCACGCAACATGAAGGTGGCAAAGGGAACCTTTTGCTCCTCGGAGCATCCCAAGACATCAAATATCTTGCAGATCTACTTTATCCACGTCTCCTCCTTAAGTGGTTTTGGCTCCCCAAAAAACTCCGATGGTCCCAGTTCCTTGAACTGCTTAGCGGTGACCGTTCAAGAGTTTCCAGTGTTTCACTACCACAAAACAGTAAATAGACAACGCAGAAAAAACGTTGTGGTTTCAGTCAGAAAAACGTCGTGGTTAAGGGTGTTGTCAATTTAACACCCTTACACAAAGTTTTTAAAACGGTGTGGTTAAGCACAATACACAACGTTTTTTAGGAAAAAACGTTGTAGATTTATTTTCAAAAAATTAGCATATGCTTAAAAACGTTGTAGAAGGTATGATTTCACAACGTTTTTTGGTTAAAAATGTTGTTGTTTAATATAAAAGACAACGTTTTTAACCAATTTATACAACATTTTTAAAATGTTGTAGATAAAGTAAAAAAAAGAAAAAAATATTGTGGTTCACCTATATTACTAATGCACCTGCAATATGCTAATGCCATGATATATAACTAAAAAGTCTAAATTCTCAATTAAATTTCAAGCCAAAATGTATCAAGCATTCAAAATACATCCCAATAATACCATTCGTTTACAGTTTCAAATGACTATATCCAAAACCAAAAAACTACTGGCGTATTCTCCCAAACTATTCACTTTTTTTACACCGTGTATTCTCCCAAAATATGCCAGTAACTTTTGCTCTAGCACTAGCCATAGATGGCAGTAACTTTTGCTCTAGCACTAATAAATTCTTGAGAGAAGGTTACACTGCTTCTGTTGCTTCTGCTACACTGCTTCTGTTGCTTCTGCTACACTGCTTCTGTTGCTTCTGCTACACTGCTTCTATTGCTGCGACACACTTCTTGCTGCTGTTTGCAGCGAAGTGTTGCTGCCAAACATTTATAAACTGTTATAACAATTATAAACATTTTGTTATCACAGATGCAAACAGATGATGCCTACCTGATTTAAAACCGCAAGATGTCATGCAGTACTGTTTGTTGAAAATTTAAAACTCCCAATTTATTACCGAAAATATATTTAACAACTGCCCACCAAGCGAACTTTCAGACAAATACATTTGGTTGGGAAGATTAATGACTTCAAAAAATCCTACCTTTCCAAGCTTTGCAAGGGAAAATGGGAGTGAATTCCATGAAGTACTTGCATCCGTTATTCTTCTATTATTGTAAGAAACCTTGACCAAATTTCCTGGTAATCCATGATTAGCAATGTCGCATTGAATTTTCTTTCCAACAGACGTTCTCTGCTTTATGGACTTATCAGGATCAACCAAATCCCCATTTGTCATAACTCTCTTTGTCGACATCTGAGCCTTATTTTCCTCTTTGACCGACTTTAAAGATAGTTGTACCATAGTTTCCTCTTTAGACGACAACCTTTTGCTTGTTGATTTTCTTGGAACCTGCAAATATAAATTCATTAGATAAAAAGGCCATAATAATTTGCTAGAAAGACAAAAGTGGCAACCAACGACAAATGAGGCAACCAACTAACAATCACAACATTCCCTTTTAAAAAGAAATAGTGAAAGTCTACAGTTGGAAAAATTAAGAAATGCAGCTAAACATTACTGTAGGCAAATTTCAAATAACACTCCCTGAATCAAGAAGACCATTCTAAATTCAATTATTAAGAAAGCTCAATTCCACCAATACATCTGATGATGTTGTTCTCAATCTTTTATGATCCCACAAAACAACTAGCTCAAAAGAAAGCATAGCTGAAATTATGGAAAAATTAATTCTATACCTGTCCAAATTCAGCATGATAACATTTTTTGAAAGAATAATTGATAATTTCAGTTTGTCAAAAGCTGTTGTCATTAAATCCAGAAATCTCCGAAGCAGTAACAATATTTGTTCTCATACTTTGGGAGTGAATAAGAAAGAGCAGTTAAAAGCCAGCTACTTCACCTTCTAAAACTACATTTGCTGTGTAAGATATGAAAAGATGAGGAAAATAAGGCAAGGACAAAATTATATATCAAATATTCCAAAGAGCAAAAGAATACCAAATTGATCAAAAGAGCGAAGTATTCCCAACATCTTTCTGCCATCTCGCAGCAAGAGAATTATTTTTTCTGCAAGATAAGTTGAACACTAGTTAAAGAGCTAGCAAGATATATATATATATATATACATACATACACATACATATATAGACACTGTCAGACACACACATTGAGAAGAGATATACTGTCAAGATAGCTTGCAAGCGAAGTGGGAAGGAAGGTATCATGACATATACCAGGCCAAGACATGAACCTCAACCTCCTCCAAGGTCCTAGCTTCTTTATTTACTTTTCCAAATTAAGCAACTGTAATATATGCAGCAACTCTGTGAAGGAAATAACACTGGAAAATCTATAAGTTACATTTCATACAAATAAAACTTTTAAGATTGACAAATAGTTCTTTTTGCGACATAATGAAGAAGTTTGTCAGCTTAGTTTGCTGCAATTGGATTGTTGTTATACCTAATTAATACCACAAACTCATAATAAAGAGAGGTAACCCAACTTGATCTAGACACCGATATAACACTCTCATACTAAAGAAGAAACCACCTAAGTAAAACACCCCATGTAGATGTAAAATCAATCATAAAACCCATAAGCCATGAAGAGATAACTAGAACCATTAATAGTACTTCACATAAGCAGTATCTGCAAGATATGTTCCTCTTCACAGCTCTATCCTGCTATATAAACTCCATTGCACACAAATAAGAAACCTGCTTACACAGATGTTTAGACAAGACATACTCAACTTAATACTTAGTATACCACAGGGTAACTTGCCCTGAATGCAAAATCTTTCTGCCTTTATGACAACTTATTATAACCATAACTAATATAATAACTCCACATTAAAACAATTTTACTGGATAAGCCAATGGGCTAAGATATACATGAAACATTCTAACACAACAATAATAGGATTAACCTTGGCTAAATGAAACCTCAATATTGTTGTTTCAGCAAAAAACAACTAGACCACAGAGCATCTCAAGTATAATTATGCACTACAATAAACTACAACAAGGAATAAGGACAGGCATCATAAGAACAATTTATCAATTTTTAGGGCAGAGCAGCAATTTCATAATACCTCAATCTCTCTAGGTTGTTTCATATTTAGACAGAGAATAAACTCCGTAATAGGTGCTAAAACTGCCAAAAAATACATTAAAACGACTTTGTCTGCAGGGAATTACCATAAATATTAATCATAACACGTAAACTAAAATACTGCATCCTAAACACCACCAGGAAACATAATTCAAAATACAACATCAATTTCTTTTCCTAATTCATTCTATAATAATTTCTTCATCACGTTCCAACAGGTAGTCAAAAAAATTTAAGACACTGATCAGGGTATATCAATTGTTTTTTTTTCAGTACTGATTATATTGCACATGTACATGAACATTTCAAAAGAAAGTAAAAATCCAAGTAATAGACTAATCACTTATCCAATATACTCCGAGTTAACAAAACGCAAAATTCAGGTATCGATAAATTTAAAAATCCTAATTAAATTGAGCTCAATAAACAAAATTGAAGAAGAAATTAAATACTTATTTGTTTAGATCAGGGAGACAGACCTGTTTGACAGACTTGGCGATCTCGGGGCCAATTCCGTCGTCGGGAAAGAGTGGCTGTTATGAGACTGGATGAGGATGAGAAAGGTCGGTGGATTAGAGGGAAAACCCTAGCTGAATTAGGATTAGGAATAGTTGAGAAGATTTCTCTGGAACGGCTTCGAAGGACGCGTTTCACAATTTGGGAAGCCATCAACGATTTCTCTGACAAGTTGGAGTAGATGCTGCAGCTGAAGATGTCCCTTGTTGCCGACCTTGAAATCGGGAAGCATGATTCGACGGCGGTGAGGGCTTTAAAGGAGGTCGCGGCGTGAAGAGAGAATCGGCAGGGCAGATCTGAGATATTTAATCCCCTCGGGTTTTGGCCATTTGAACCCTAGATTTCGTGACTGTTTAGGAGTAGAGAAAGAGAGAAGTGTGAGATGAAATACGAAGAGAAAGAACATTTTTTAATTTTAAGTTTTCACTTCCGCCTAAATTAAGTTCCGTGTTTTTCCCATACACAACCTTTTTTTAAAAAAAACGTTATCTAATTAAAATAAAAATAATGTCCTTCTAAATAGATAACGTTTTTGCATATATATCTACAACGTTTTTTCTAAAAACGTTGTAAAAAAAAACACAACGTTTTTATAAAAAACGTTGTCTATTAAGCGTTGTCTATTAGGTACTTTGTACTGGTGTTTTCACCTGCATTTCGGACATGAGTCTCTCTTACCTGATGCTGC
The DNA here is from genome assembly GCA_020205505.1 of Panax japonicus. NCBI lineage: Eukaryota > Viridiplantae > Streptophyta > Magnoliopsida > Apiales > Araliaceae > Panax > Panax japonicus. Next base: position 48,108,077 of record CM035095.1, on the reverse strand, counting down.
ATGAATTGCAGAAAGCCTCTAAACATTCCATCGTTCATCATTTGGTCAGTGTTGTTGTTTGCATGAGAATTGTAGCCTTCCTGATGCACATTGTGCTGATTATTGATCTGTGGAGACTCAACGGTCTCCTGTGCTCCATTGCTATTCTCAACATTCTCGAATGTCATTTTCAAATACTGCCACAAAACAAGGGTAAAATAACATATCACATATTATCCCTATACTCTGATCGACCAATTAAATACTATATAAACTTAGGTAGGTCATACTAGCGAAGGAATTCCCAGTCTCTCCCCTCCTAGTTCTTATCTCACATCTTAGCCAGGGATCATATCCCTAAGCTTTGATACCAATTGTGACGCCCCCAAAATAGGTATTCATCACCCATCTTGAGTCACAAAAAACATGGTACATAAATCAAATACAACTTAATTATACAACTATTGTGTAAAATATGACAATACATAAACTGAGAGTTTAAACAAGAATATTGCCTTCTAGACAATATCCACTCTCAATGGAGTTCTCATAGACAGTATACAAACTCAAATTTAGTCATCATTACATTTATTATCACACTATTTAAAAGAATAGTGAGGACTACTAATACTATCAACTGGTCCATTGCTCTGTTCCCCGACTCGTCCCAGCTATATTCTCATTTCCTGAAGAGAACAGTGAAAGAAAGGGTGAGCTCAACTAGCCCAGTAAGAAATATTATGACTAAGATAATGCAGAATAAATTATCATTAGCCTACAACAATATTAAACTGATAAAATATAATAGACATCAAGTTAAACTACAGCAGACAAGCAATCCATTAAAAGAGTCAAGTAGAGAATAAAATCTACTATCTTTTATGATTTAAAAGGTTTTTCATCACTTTTATCGCTGGGACTCAGCTTAATAAATAATCCACATCATCGAATCACCCCTGCACTACGGTCAAGGATATTCTTTAGTATCACGACCACAAATTATCCATGCATTACAAGCCAAGGACATTCGTGTATTCATCAATGGTCATGATCATGCCAACAACTTTCCATTAATGCACTACGGGCCAATGAAGACTTTTACCACATTATTTGTAACATTACGGTTATGATCATACCGAATAATCCCTGGTCATAATCATACCAAGTCCATCTATGCACTACATGCCACAGATGACTTTCAACAAAATATAAACATGAGGATGATGACAATGATATAAGAATTCAATAAAACAAGTTCACGAATTAATTTGTCCACGAACCAATAACGTCCAAATTGTCAACATGATACTTCTTTGTAGAGTAAAATTCAAAAACGTTCAGAAGAATATTTTCATGAAAAGATACTGGATGAAGCGCAAATATCAAGGATATTCTACTAATTTCATGGAGTATAGAAGTCAAAACTTTAACCAACTGAGTATAATAAAGAATGGAATAACAAAAGAAATCACCATGCATGCGGTACTTCGTATAGACAGTTTATTCCAACAGAATAATAATAACGGAACCAGGACAGGCGAAATTCGTACCGACAGGATGTTCCAACAGAATAATAAAGACGGAACCAGGTCCGATATAAAATAAACAGACAGGATATTCCAATAGAATAATAAAGACGGAACCAGGTCCGATATAAAACACACGGACAAGATATTCTAACAGAATAATAATGACGGAACCAGGTTCGGTGTAAAACACACGGACAAGATATTCCAACAGAATAATAGAAATGTGTCACCAAGTATAGGATAGCCCGCATATACAGGTTATTCCAACAGAATAATAAAGAATAGAATAACAGAAGTTCTCTTCATGAATACAAAAGAAATAATACCCCTTACATTTGAAAGAAACTGGATAAAGGAGTAGTGAGGTAGCAGGCTTCTCTTCTTCTATAGATTTTCTCTCTACAATTTCTCTCTATAATAATTGCTCTATAGCTTTTGTGAATTGGTGAGAAATGAAGGAAGAATGAGCTTCTATTTATAGAAATATATAGTTTCGATAATTGCACGTTTTGGGGCTCGAAAAATTATAAAACAATACCTTAAACTTTTTCTTCCTTTTTAATTTAGTCATGCAAGTATTATCAATTTTGCACCAACTCCCTTAATAGTAAATAATGTGATTTAATAGTAAAACATGTGAATCAATAGTTCTAGACATGTGAAAATATAAATTACAGTATAGTACCTCCATCTATACCTCTATTTTTAACTTAGTCATGCAAGTATTATCAATCTTGCACCAACTCCCCTAATAGTAAAAAGAATGTGAATCAATAGTACACACATATGAACAAATAGTTATAATCATGTGAAATAATAGCAATCAATTTCTCATTTATCCGATTAAATACCCGATTGGTCAATATAACCTCCAAACATCAATTTTTTATCGAAATAAATGTCGATTTTTAATAACACAAATAATTCCAACACAATGAAACTATTTTTATCAAAAATATAAATTTTGAAATTTTGAAGTTTGACTTTTCCCAAAAAAGTCAATTGTTGACTTTTTGACCAAATAGTGAATCTTAGAAAATTTTGTGTTTATAGACTATTTTTACTAATTTCGTCGTTCCGGACTCAAATATCACGTCCGCGTCTCCAAATTCAACTCCGAACACAACTTCAGTTTTTAATAACATTCATCATTAATATTATAACTCGTAATATTTATCAACCAGGTTGTTCCCAAGATAGTGGGGGACTTTCCGATAAGGATTTCTCCCTATTGGCGCGCAATTAGATTATCTAACCTCTCCTTGACAGAACTGCCTAGACATTTTAAATATTACAATTTATAATATGAATAACTTTGTCATCTCAACTATTGATTTAATACAATAACATTTTATGCAGATGATATTGTGACAATAATTGAATCAATAATATGAGAGATATGATGCAGCAATTATTGTAGCAATAATTGAGTATAACTGAGTGACTTATTATATAAGCATCAATAATCAATACCGTGTGCTACTATGCAACCACGCGTATTACTGTACTTTTACTACCGAGTAGTTCAACAGTTTTAACGGTAAAACCTCCACCGTTATTTTCATAAAATATTTGTGTCGTTTTCTCAATCCGACAATAATTCTGTTATGTGGTCCACCAATGATTGTGCCGTCGTACGAATATTTCCTGACAAAAAGAATATTTTCCGACCAATAGAATATATTATGACAACTTGCATACTTTACAAAATTTATAAATACTACCCACAACTATAACATTATATCAAATCCACACCATAATATAAAATAAATCGAGAAAATTAAATATTTATTCATAAAATTTGGAGTCTCACAATATTTGTATTTAAACTCACAGTATGTGTTGTCGTATTTTGCACGACAATTATATTATTGAAGTTGTAGTTTGCTTTCTTTACCATGTATTTGGCGACTCAGAATGGGTGTTGTATACCTATTTTGGGGACGTCACAGAAAAAATAGGAAAAAGAAAAAAAATGTCACTCATGGAGTCATGGTTCAATTGCAGTTGACCAGAGGGTTAAAAAGGCAACAAACCTACTCTAACATTGTTTCAACACAGCAGTTGTATAAATGTTAAACTTGGTCTCTGTCACTTCCGAATGTGTTGCCTAGTTGTGGGTATCTAAGTGAATGGGTTATATGCCTTGGTCTAAAGTCGGATTGCTCGTGTATATTACTCAAGGATTCTGTGCGAGTGTCAAACTTAGAAGCTGTGTCCCTATATGTTTAATTGAATTGATGTTGCTATGTACTGTAAATTGCACATGGGGGCAAAATGGGCTAAACTTTGTAATAGTTGTACAATGTTTATAATTGAATTGATGTAGGTATGTACTTGTACTGGCACTAGGTTAACCAAATATTTGTTTTTGCAGTGTTATGACTGATACATGAATTCAAATTCCCAGATTTGTTTTTACAGTGTTATGGCTGATACAGGATTTCAAATTTGTGCAGTGTTATGACTGATAGAGGAATTCATGTGTACTGATTGTATTGTGACCATCCGCTAGTATGTCTAGCGGATGGCTTTGTAATAGCTGTAATAGATTTGTTATGTTCATATTCTTAATCAATAAATAACTTGAATTGGTGCTCCTATGTTGCAGAGTTCCACGGACATGGATTTTTTCTCAGAATATGGTGATGCCAGCTGATAAAAAATTCAGGAGGTTATTAGGAAGGGAAGTAGCAGTGTTGTTTGCTCAGCCATTGATACCCATACCGGTGAGAAAGTAGCAATAAAGAAAATACATGAAATTTTTTAACATCTCTCTGATGCTGCTAGAATTCTTCGCAGTATTATTCATGCTAAGTAATTCCGATTATATACAAAAGTTTAAGTAATTCATCTCAAAATCTCTCCTTATTTCAGTGGAAAATTAAGTACCTTTAGTTAGAATATTCATTGAACTTTATGCCAACTTTTATTTTCTTTTTGAAGTAAATGTTATCTGTAATATATAGTATTATTTAATAATGCATATAAATATAATAATAATAAATTATGCAGAACATAAATAACTTGTAAAATGATGAATATAAATCTGAGTCCTTTGAATTCACAAAGTCTCCTTAAAGCAAATTTATTCCCCCACAGATCCTCAGGATTAATTGAATAATTGCCTCCCAAGATAAAACGGATTTCAATTCTTAATTAGTAGCATTACAAAATTAAGAATTTATCGAACCAAAATTTATGTTATGTATCAAACTTTTCAATAATGATGCAAATGATGCATGTAATTATACTTACTTAATGATACTGGAAGGAAATGAATATACTGGAAGGAAATGATGATTCTGGAAGCAAATGAAGAGCAGCAGCGCACTGTACACTAACAGAGAACGGGACGGAACGGGAAAAACAAGGAACGGAACGGGAAATAATATTATTGCTGGCAGAACGGGAGGGAGAGAATTGATACTCCTGTTTTAGCGCCCAAACTAATTAATTTATAGAATAAAGTGGCAGTTGGGTGTCAAAACTACCATCAAAACTACGTAGTTTAAATAAAATCTGATAAACAGATTTTTACTAAAAAGATATATATTATGACCCGACCCGACCCGACCCGACCTGGTCCGTCAATTTTTTCATTCAATTCTTAATGGATTTGAACACATAAATATATATTTTATCAAACCCATTTCCAACAATCCCCCACATGAATGTAAAATTGGCTTTACAATATGCAAAATATTATGAATATGCAGACACTAGTTTGAGTACATGAGAAAAGATATTTCATCAGGTTAAGTAGCCTAGTGGCTTTGAACTTACCCTAGTAAAATCTATCGGATTTACTCGACTAATCAGTAGACTTGATGTCTTTGAACTGTCAGCTTTTTGTGTAAACCAAGTCAATAGAATTCACAAAATATCTCTTCAGACATAGTTGGTTCTCACGTTTGTGTTCATTTTGGCCTTGAAACACCTCTTGGTTCTGTAAGTATATTAGAGAATTCAGCCTTCAAAATTCTCACAGAAGTGGCCCCTTTCTTACTCACGTTGTTGACTTCTATCAAGAGTATCCTGTAATACCCCACTTGAACACATTTCAAGATATAAAATTCATTAAAAGCGTAACTTATCCTAATTCTCGCGGCAGATGTGCACTGTCTCATTTTAGGAATGGTTAGGAGTAATTATCTCCTCAGTGCTTTACTAAGTACTACATAGTTCGGTTTTTCCATTGAACCTAGATCTTGGGATCTCCAGTCAGCTAGGTTGGGTTGCCACTATGACGTCTCTTATTTAAACAATAGGCTTTAAACCCATTCCCCTCGATGATTTTTCCACTTGCTCTCTTGTTAAACCTTTCGTAAGCGGATCCGCAATATTATCTTTTGACTTTACATAGTCAATTGAGATAATTCCATTTGAGAGCAATTGTCTAACGGTATTATGTCTTCGTCGTATATGACGTGACTTACCGTTATATAAATGACTCTGTGCTCTTCCAATCGCTGATTGGCTATCAAAGTGTATACATATAGCTGGCACAGGTCTTGACCAATTTGGAATATCCTCTAAGAAATTACGAAGCCATTCAGCTTCTTCTCCAGCTTTGTCTAAAGCAATGAATTCTGATTCCATTGTAGACCTAGCAATACAAGTTTGTTTTGAGGATTTCTAAGATACTGCTGCACCTCCAAGGGTAAAGACATATCCACTTGTGGATTTCGAGTCTTTATTGTCAGATATCCAATTAGCATCACTATATCCTTCCAATACTGTTGGATATCTTGTATAGTATAGTCCATATTTTTGAGTATGTTTTAAGTATCCTAAAACTCTCAAAATTGCTTTCCAGTGATCTTTATCTGGATTACTCGTATACCTACTTAGCTTACTTACTGAATAAGCTATATCTGGTCTAGTACAGTTCATGACGTACATTAAACTGCCTATTATACGAGAATATTCTAGTTGTGATATGCCATCACCTTCATTTTTAGCTAGATGAAGATTTATATCAACTGGGGTCTTATTTAGAATTATATTATACTTGTTAAATTGAGATAATATAATTCCATCAGAGGTTCTAGAAATCTTGATTCCTAAAATTATATCAGCAATCCCCAAGTCTTTCATATCAAATCTATTTGACAACATACGTTTTGTTGAGTTGATAACTTCATTGTTGCTACCCATGATTAACATATCATCCACATAAAGATAAACAATGACATATTCTTTTTGAGTGCTTTTGACATAAACACATTTGTCACACTCATTAATTTTAAATCCATTTGATAACATAACATTATCAAATTTCTCATGCCATTATTTTGGTGCTTGTTTTAATCCATACAAGGATTTAACAAGTTAAATACTTTCCTCTCTTGTCCAGGAGCTATGAAACCTTCAGGTTGTTCCATATATATTTCTTCATCTAATTCACCATTTAAGAATGCAGTTTTTACATCCATTTGATGTATTTCAAGTCTATTTAAAGATGTTATTGCTATTAGCATTCGAATAGATGTAATTCTTGTAACAGGTGAATAAGTGTCGAAATAATCTAATCCTTCCTTTTGTCTATAGCCTTTAACAACAAGCCTTGCTTTGTATTTATCAATTGAGCCATCAACTTTTAATTTCTTTTTAAAGATCCATTTATACCCTAAAGGTTTTGAACCAGGTGGAAGATCCACCAGTTCCCATGTATGATTTTGCATAATGGACTCAATTTCGCTATTTATTGCTTCTTTCCAATGAGAAGCATCTGGAGAGGATACTGCTTCCTTGTAGGTTCGAGGGTCGTTTTCTAACATAAATGTTAGAAAATTCGGACCAAAAGACGTTGAAGTCCTTGCTCTTTTGCTACGTCTAGGTTCATCCATTACAGACTCTTTATCTATATTTCCAGGATTATCACTAGTAGCATCCAAAGGTCTTTTGTTCGAATTTGAATCATTATTTCCATTATATGGAAAAATATTCTCAAAAAATGATGCATCTCTTGATTCAATAAATGTATTGACATGAATATCGTTAATTTCAGATTTATGAACAAGAAAGCGATAAGCACTGCTGTTATTTGCATAACCAATGAAAACACAGTCAATTGTTTTTGGTCATATCTTAACCTTTTTAGGTTTAAGAACCATTACCTTTGCTAGACACCCCCACACTCTTAAGTATTTGTAGCAAGGTCTATGACCTTTCCATAATTCATAAGGTGTTTTATGTGTTTTCTTATGAGGCACTTTATTAAGAATATAATTGGCAGAAAGCAAAGCTTCCCCCCCACAAATTATGGGGTGCTCCAGAACTGTTTAACATAGCATTCAACATTTCTTTCAATGTTCGGTTCTTGCGTTCAGCAATACCGTTAGATTGAGGTGAATAAGGAGCAGTAGTTTGGTGAATAATACCATGAGTAGAACATATCTCTTCAAATGGTGATTCATATTCACCACCTCTATCGCTTCTTATTGTTTTAATCTTTTTGCTAAGTTGATTTTCAACTTCATTTTTATAAAGTTGAAACATTTCTACAGCCTCATCTTTGCTTCTTAGCAAATATACATAACAATATCTTGTGCAATCATCAATAAAGGTTATGAAATATTTTTTCCCACCTCTAGTTTGCACAAACTTTAAGTCACATATGTCAGTGTGAATTAAATCTAGAGGTTCAGTTTTCCTTTCAACAGAATAAAAGGGTAATCTTGTCATTTTTGATTTCACACAAATTTCACATTTATGTTTTAGATTAATATCAAATTTAGGCAAGAACTCTAAATTAATTAATCTACGCAAAGTATTATAATTAACATGTCCTAATCTAGCATGCCATATGTTTGAAGACTCTAACAAGTAAGCAGAAGAATTAATTTTATTATTATCAATAGACTTTGGTACAACAGCCATAACATTCATCTTAAAGAGCCCATCATTCATGTAGCCCTTTCCTACAAACATATCATTCTTTGTAAGTACAAACTTATCAGACACAAATACCAACTTAAAGCCATTCTTGCTAAGTAGTGACCCAGAAACTAGATTTTTGCGAATATCTGGCACATGAAGCACTTCATTCAAAGTCAGTTCTTTGCCAGATGTCATTTTCAGTATAATCTTTCCACGTCCTTCAGCCTTTGAACTTGAGGAATTTCCCATGAAGAGTTGATCATTATTTTCTACTGGTTTGTAAGTAGAAAACACCCATTTATTAGAACATATGTGGAGAGTAGCCCCAGTGTCCACGTACCACTCTTTAGGGTTTCCTACCAAATTGCATTTAGATACAACTGCAGAAAGATTAATGTATGAAACATCTTCAGACAGCTTTTCCAGTTCAGTCACATTTGCTTGAGACTTCTGTTCTTTCTTGAACTTCTTTGGCTTGCGACATTCACTTGATTTATGTCCCGGAATACCACAATTGAAGCATTTGCCTTTGAATTTCTTCTTGGCCTTGAAAGCTTCTTTTCCTTCACGCTTCCTTTTGTTGTTGTTTGGCCTTTGTTCTACAACATTTGCCTTAGCTTCAATGAAATTCTTCCCATTTTTTTTTCTCAGATCCTCGATTGTCCTCTTCAATCCTTAGTCGCACGATCAGTTCTTCAAGATTCATCTCTTTGCGTTTATGCTTCAGATAATTCTTGAAGTCTTTCCTTGATGGTGGAAGCTTCTCAATCATTGCTGCAACTTGGAATGATTCACTTAATGACATTCCTTCAGAATGAATGTTATGTAGAATTACTTGTAATTCTTGAACCTAAGTGATAACTGCTTTAGAATCTATCATTTTATAATCAAGAAATCTACCGACTATGAATTTTTTCATGCCAGCATCTTCATTTTTATATTTTTTATCTAAAGATTCCCAAAGTTCTTTTGCAGTTTGAATAGTACAATATACATTATATAATGTATTATCCAAACCATTCATCACATAGTTCCTGCAAAGGAAGTCTGCATGTTTCCATGCATCAACTGCAGCCACCTTTTCTTTGTCAGTTTCTCCTTCAACAAGAGTAGGACATTCCTCTTGTAGAAACCGAGCCAAATTCAGTGTTGTGAGATAGAAAAGCATTTTTTGTTGCCAACGCTTAAAATCAGTTCCATTGAACCTTTCAGGCTTTTCTCCATGAGACATACTCATGGCAGGAATGGTGCTTGTAGAAGCCATTTCTGTTATACAAATAAAGACTATTGTCAATAGACAGAAACAAATTTCTGTTTGTACAAGATGTAACAATAATATATATATTAGCAATAAAAATAAACTGTTATATGAATTTAAAATCAATAACAGAATAATATTATTAATATGCAAACAATTTTCTGTTTACATAAAATACTATTTAAGTTACAAAATATATATATAAACAAAATATTATATATACTACACATGTATATATATTTAAACAATATTAGAAATAACAGAATATAAACATGCACTTTATTAACATGTATAGACAATAATGAATAGACAAAGAATACACAATAACGGAATACCCATTATCATGCAATAAACTGTTAACATACAAAAGAACAGAACATGCAATTAAACTTACTGCACTTTATTGCAGGTAATCAGAACATGCAATATTAAATTTACTGCACTTATCGTTTGAAATTAAAACTGAGATGCAAAAACTTACTGCACTTTCATCCGAAAACAATTACTGCACTCATATAATTTTATAATTATATTCGTACTTTTATATTACACCAAAAGCCACATTATTGATAATTATTAGTGTCTATTCATGCATAAACAGAATACATAGTATTACACGCAATATATAATCAGAATATATATATAACCAAATATTATCTATTTGCATATATATATTTCTACGAAATTGGAAATAACAGAATTGCATGTAATAATATTCAATCATAAAACAGTAAAGAAATTAATTTCATGTCAGAATGAATTTGAAAAATAGTCAGTAAACACTAAATGAATTTCATTTCTGAACATGCAATCATTATTCATGCAAGGAAATTCTATAATATTGTTGATATAGTAAAATCGTTTTATAAAACGATTTTCTGTATATATTATATATTATACTAACTTGTAAAACCAGGCTATGCAAGTAGTTGCAAAAAGAAAAAAAAAACTTACGTACTAATATATATAGATTCGACAATTTACAGAGAGGTAGTGGACTCCCTTTCTCTTATACCATCCATGTGTTGTATGCACAATTAATGGCCGGATGTAAATTTTACCATGAATTGAAAAAAAAAATATAATCATGCATATTAATCATGCATATTCCTTATGGCTTTATATTAACATAATATTACAGAATTTATGCAATACCGAAAATAACTTAAACAAAATACGTATAAAACAGAATTAAAATAACACAACAACCATTGGTCATACTCATACCCATAAGATGAGAAGACAAACATAATCAATTGCAAAAATATAACATGTATTAACGGAATGCATTAATCTGTGTATTAACATGTATTAATATGAAAAATTCAATAAAAGATTTCAATGAACAAATTCAGTTTTGACAAAACAAAAACTTGTTTTATAAAACAATTTTCTGTTCACGTAAATCAATACTATAATTACAGAAAAATTAAATTTACTTTAAGATTGTTATCTGTAATATATAGTATTATTTAATAATGCATATAAATATAATAATAATAAATTATGCTGAACATAAATAACTTGTAAAATGACGAATATAAATCCGAGTCCTTTGAATTCACAAAGTCTCCTTAAAGCAAATTTATTCCCCCACAGATGCTCAGGATTAATTGAATAATTGCTTCCCAAGATAAAACGGATTTCAATTCTTAATTAGTAGAATTACAAAATTAAGAATTAATCGAACCAAAATTTATGTTATGTATCAAACTTTTCAATAATGATGCAAATGATGCATGTAATTATACTTACTTAATGATACTGGAAGGAAATGAATATACTGGAAGGAAATGATGATTCTGGAAGCAAATGAAGAGCAGCAGCGCACTGTACACTAACAGAGAACGGGACGGAACGGGAAAAACAAGGAACAGAACGGGAAATAATATTATTGCTGGCAGAACGGGAGGGAGAGAATTGATACTCCTGTTTAGCGCCCAAACCAATTAATTTATAGAATAAAGTGGCAGTTGGGTGTCAAAACTACCATCAAAACTACGTAGTTTAAATAAAATCTGATAAACAGATTTTTCCTAAAAAGATATATATTATGACCCGACCCGACCCAGTCCGTCAATTTTCTCATTCAATTCTTAATGGATTTGAACACATAAATATATATTTTATCAAACCCATTTCCAACAGTAAACAATTGGGAGTGATACTTTTTAGTCAAACATGCAGCATACAAAAATGTGGTTTCTCTGTTTCTTGCTCTGTGTATACATGTAATTGATCAATGCATGGCTCACAGAGTATATGCATGTACTATATATTTACAGTATTTGCTAATCATATTATACTACATATATGCATGCACTACGTATATACAGTATTTGAATCTTTTTACATAAGTCCAAGTCTATTAACCAAGGGATATATGACTCATTATTCAAGTATTTAGACAAACCAAATTCTCAATCAGCATCATTTACTTTTTCAAACTAGACTGACGGACTGCAAAGGAAACTCTTTTTGGATTAAGATGCAACTTATGTCTTAAATGACCATCCTGCCCATAAACCAGACTACCTCCAAGGAAACTCATTATTCAAGTATTTATGAATGCAAAGGAAACTCTTTTTGGATTACGAAGCACATTTGGTTCCAATATCATGTTCCAAGCACCTTTCACTCGCAGATTACGCAACTCGACCATTTGTCAATTTTATCACTTCTTGATTTTGTCAGTAAATCAAAACATTCAACAATATCATTTATCAATCATGGTGGCTTTCTTTATTCTTTTAATCAACCAAATTAGAACAAGTTCATATCATTACAAATTAATAACTATAGGTGCCAAAAACATTGTCACATGAGCAACTAACTTATTTGAACCCCATATGTTCTGAGTGTCATATGGTAGAGGTGGCCTTTTTTTCTTTCCTTACCATAAAATATAACATATTTAATGTAACAAGTTTTACATATTGCATATGGAGTATACCCCCACAATCTGCAGCTGTCATACAGATATAAAATCATATACCAAACAATCGTATTCATGGCAGTTTTGGTGGGAGGTTTAACCATGTGAAATGTAAAGATTTTTCTTCTATTTGAAATTGATGGCATCAGAGAGATGTTCAAAATTATATTCACACAAGTATTTGTCACTAGTCATTGGTCTTTGAATTGAAGTTGACATTGTTGATGGATCAGTAGCACTATGAGTTGCATATCTATTTGTATGTTAGAAGTTACTGTAAAATATTTTAATATGAGCACCATGCGTAACTGTGATTATGTTCAGTTTTATAGTTGGAAGTTATTAATCCGATGGTTAACAATTTTGATGCAACAAATGTCTACCACCGAGATTTGAAACAAAAAATATTTTTGCAAATGCAAATTGTAAACTTAAAATTTGTGATTTTGGCTTGGCAAGAGTTGCATTCAATGATACACCTACTACTATATTTTGGACGGTATGTGATCTAGAACCATGATACATGAATTTTCAACTTTCACTTGTTCACTTTTATACATATGTTTTTGAATTATACTGTATGGACTATATGAGTCATTATTAACTTTTACACTGATATTTTACAGGACTATGTTGCTACAAGATGGTATAAAGCTCCAGAATTATGTGGTTCTTTTTTCTTTAAGATGGTATAGAACTCTAGAATTATGTGGTTCTATTAGAATCTTTTCCTTCTCTACTATTCTTATATTATTACATACTATGTGTGACGACCCCAAAATAGGTATACATCACCTATTCTGAGTCGCCAAATACATGATACAGAATACAAATACAATCTTTAATATACAACAAGAGAGCTGTGAGTTTTAATACAAATACTATCTTCTAGACAATATCCACTCTCAGAATAATTCCTCATTACATTTATTGTCACACTATTTAACAAAATAGTCAGGACTACTAATATTATCCTCTGGTCCGTCACTCCGTTCCCCGACTAGTCCCGGCTACGTTCTCATTTCCTGAAGAGAACAGTGAAAGAAATGGTGAACTCAACTAGCCCAGTAAGAAATATTATAACTAAGATAATGCAGAATAAATTATCATTAGTCTTCAACAATGTTAAACTGATAAAATACAATAGACATCAAGTTTAACTGTAGCGGAACAAGCAATCCATTAAATAACTCAAGTAGAGAATAAAATCTGCTATCTTTTATGATTTAAAAGGTTTTTCATCACTTTTATCGCTGGAACTCAGCTTAATAAATAATTCACATCATCCCTGCACTACGGCCAAAGATATTCATTAGAATCACAACCACAAAATTTTCCATGCACTACGGGCCAAGGATATTCGTGTATTCATCAATGGTCATGATCATGCAAACAACTGTCCATCAATGCACTACGGGCCAATGAGGACTTTTACCACATTATTTATAACATTATGGTCATAATTACACCGAATAATCCCTGGTCATAATCATACCAAGTTCATCTATGCACTACAGGCCACAGATGACTTTCAATAAAATATAAACATGAGGATGATGACAATGATATAAAAATTCAATAAAACAAGTTCAAGAATTAATTTATCCAGGAACTAATATCATCCAAATTGTCAACATGATACTTCTTTGTAGAGTAAAATTCAAGAATGCTCAGAAGAATATTTTCATGAAGAGAAACTGGATGAAGCGCAAATATCAAGAAAATTCCACTAATTTCATGGAGTATAGAAGTCAAAACTTTAGCCAACTGAGTATAATAAAGAATGGAGTAACAAAAGAATTCACCAGGCATGTGATAGACCGCACAGGCAGGTTATTCGAACAGAATAATAAATAACGGAACCAGGCCCGGCGTAAAATACACAGACATGATATTCCAACAGAATAATAAAGACGGAACCAGGTCCGGCGTAAAACACACTGACAGGATATTCCAACAGAATAATAAAGATGGAACCAAGTCCGGCGTAAAATGCACAGACAGGATATTCTAACAGAATAATAAAGAGTGGAATAACAGAAGAATTTCACCAAGTATAGGGTAGCCTGCGTATACTGGTTATTCCAACAGAATAATAAATAATGGAATAACAGAAGAATTTCACCAAGTATAGGGTAGCCAACGTATACAGGTTATTCCAACAAAATAATAAATAATAGAATAACAGAAGTTCTCTTCATGAATACAAAAGAAATAATACCCCTTACCTTAGAAGAAACTGGATATAAAAAAAGAGACGTAGCATATTTCTCTTCTTCTTTCTCTCTATAATTTTCTCTCTCTAGAGTTTCAGTGAATTCGTAAGAAATAATGAAGGAATGAACTTCTATTTATAGGAGAATGGAAGGGCACTGTTCATGAACGAAATAATTTTGCAGAGTCACGGGCGAAAGAAAAATTTCTTCAGACGCAACGTAATTATCTCACGTGTGAATTCCCTCAATTCAACGACAACTTATATATATATATATATATATATATATATATATATATATATATATATATATATATAAAACTTACCATCACCCACCAAATTTTCTTACATATTAAAACATATAATCTATTCACCCGCCAAATTCTCTTACCACACATTCACGGCACATAGTTTATATATTATATATATATATAACTTATATAATACGCACATTTATATATATATATATATATATATATATATATATATATATATATATATATATATATATATATATATATATAATACAGAACTGAGACAACTTTCTATTGATGATTTTGGAAAATGGGTAAATGAGAATCCAAATAATACGCCAATATTTACAACAAATACTTCATAAAAATCATCTCAATATTTTTAAGAACATTTATCATCATTATTATAATTCGCAATATTAATCGACCAGGTCGTTCCCAAAAAGTGGGGGCTTTCCAATAAGGATTTCTCCCTATTGGCGCGCAATTAGGTGACCAAACCTCTCATTGACAGAACTTTTAGACATCATTAATATTGCAAATAATAATATTAATAACTTCATCGTCTCAATTATTGATTTAACAATATATATAATATCGACAATAATTGAATCAAATAACGTGAAATACTATG
Source organism: Panax japonicus (assembly GCA_020205505.1). Lineage (NCBI taxonomy): Eukaryota > Viridiplantae > Streptophyta > Magnoliopsida > Apiales > Araliaceae > Panax > Panax japonicus. The sequence goes on along the minus strand of CM035095.1, from coordinate 48,092,388 downwards.
CATCAATTACTATATCAATAATTGAACAAAACTGAGTGACTTCTCACGTAAGCATCAATAATCAATACTGTGTGCTACTATGCAACCACGCGTATTACTGTACTTTTACTACCGAGTAGTTCAATAGTTTTAACTGTAAAACTTCCACCGTTATTTTCATAAAAAGATATTTTTATCATTTTCTCAATCCAACAATAATTACGTTGTGGGGTCCACCAATGATTGTGCCGTCGTACGAATATTTCCTGTTAAAACGAATATTTCCCGACCAATCGAATATAATATAACAACTTACGTACTTTGCAAAATTTTTAAATATTACCCACAACTATAACATTATTTCAAATTCACACCTTAATATTTAAAAATGATATTTATAGAAAATTCATCTTTATTCATAAAAGTTGGGGTCTTACAACCTCCCCTTAAGAAATTTTGCCATCGAAATTAGGGTATATACCTGGTATGTCGAAGAGATAAGGATACCTTAATTTCATTTCAGATTCAAACTCCCAGGTCATTTCCTCAACATCGTGATTTCTCCACAAAACTTTAACTTGAGGTATAACCTTGGAGCGTGGAATATGTTCCTTCTTATCCAAGATTTGAATTAGAACCTCTTCATACGTTAAATCTTCTGCTATTTCATCCGGTTCTAACTTAATAATGTGGTTTGGGTATTCCACATATTTACGTAACATGGATATTTGAAAAACGTTATAAACACGAGACATACTTGGCGGTAAAACGAGTCTATAGGCCACAGTTTCTACTCGATCAAGGATTAAAAATGGGCCAATGAATCGAGGATTGAGCTTTCCTCTCTTTCCAAATCTCGTAACTCCTTTCCATGGTGCAACACGTAACAACACATGATCTCCAATATTGAATTCCACGTCCTTTCGATGAAGATCAACATAACTCTTTTGTCGATCTTGTGAGGTTTTTATACGTTGCCGGATCATTTGAATCTTTTCCTTAGTAATACATACCAACTCCGATCCCAAAAACGTTGCTTCACCAACCTCATCCCAGCATACTGGAGAACGACAATTTCTTCCATACAACTCCTCGAATGGAGCCATGTCAATACTTGCTTGATAACTGTTGTTGTATGAAAACTCCACCAACAGTAAGAACTTGTCCCAACTTCCCTTGAAGTCAAGGACACAGAGTCTTAATAAATCTTCAAGAGTTTGAATAGTCCTCTCTGATTGTCCGTCCGTCTGAGGATGATATGCTGAACTAAATCGTAAGTCCGTGCCCATAGCTTTTTGCAAAATAACCCAAAATTGTGAAGTGAATATTGGGTCTCGATCAGAAACTATGGATACTGGCATACCATGCAGTCTTACAATCTCGTTTATGTACATACGAGCAAGACGTTCAAGTGTATAAGTTTTTCGTATTGATAAGAAATGAGCAGACTTGGTCAATCTATCAACAATGACCCAAATTGCATCTATGCCTTGAGAAACCTTGAAAAGACCAGTAACGAAATCCATGGTAATGTGCTCCCACTTCCATTCTGGAATTTTAAGTGGTGTCAATGGACCTTTTGGTACCTGATGCTCCGCCTTGACTCGTTGATAAGTTAGACACCTTGATATAAACAGCGATATCTCTCTCTTTATATTGCCCCACCAAAATGTATGTCGAAGATCATGATACATTTTGTTACTCCCAGGATGGATTACAAACGGTGAGTTATGCGCCTCTATCATGATTTTATACTTTAACTCAGGGTCGTTAGGAACACAAAGTCTGGAGTTGACTCGAAGTATTCCTTCTTCATCGATTCTTGCTTCCGGCATAACATCTTCTTGTACTTTCTTCCCCATATGCATCAGCTCAAGGTCTGTAGCTTGAGCAGCTTTAACTTTATCGATTAAAGTCGGTTCTACTCGTATATTCGCCATCATCACATGGGTCCCTGGAGTCTTTATCTCTATCTCCATCCTTTGCAAGTCATACAAAATGGGCCTTTGCGTTGACAATATCACACTCATACCCGTATATGATCTTCTACTTAATGCGTCAGCTACCACGTTCACTTTTCCAGGATGGTATTGGATAGTATGATCATAATCTTTCAACAGTTCAAGCCAGCGTCACTGTTGTATGTTAAGTTCATTTTGAGTGAATAAATATTTGAGGCTTTTATGATCCGTAAAGATCTCCACTTTCTCCCCATACAAGTAATGCTTCCAAATCTTTAGTGTAAAAACGACAGCTGCAAACTCTAGATCATGAGTAGGATAATTCTTCTCATATTCTTTGAGTTTTCGTGAGGCATAGGCTATGACTTTCCCGTGTTGCATGAGAACACATCCTAACCCTTTGTCTGAAGCATCACTGTAGATAACAAATCCCTCCGAGCCAGATGGTATTGTCAGAATAGGTGCTGAAATGAGTATTCTCTTAAGTTCTTGAAAACACTTCTCGCATTCTTCACTCCAACCAAATTTTTTATCTTTCCGAGTCAGCTGAGTTAATGGAGTAGCGATTCGAGAAAACCCTTCTACGAATCTCCGATAATAACCGGTTAAGCCGATAAAGCTACGTATTTCGGTCACTGATTTAGGTTGTTCCCAGCTTTGAATGGCTTTAATTTTTGTCGGGTCAACAGATATTCTATGACTTGATACCACGTGCCCAAGGAATGCTACTTCCTCACGCCAAAAGTCGCATTTCTTCAACTTGGCATAAAGCTTATATTCAAGAAGCTTTTGGAGTATCAGCCTCAAGTGTTTCTCATGATCTTCATGGCTTTTAGAATAAATAAGGATGTCATCAATAAAGACGACCATAAAGTGATCCAAATATTCCTTGAATACTCGGTTCATCATATCCATTAAGGCAGCAAGATCATTAGTCAATCCAAAAGATATGACTAGGAATTCATAATGCTCGTACCGAGTTCTGAAAGCCTTCTTTGGAATGTCATCGATTTTAATCTTCAATTGGTGATATCCGGAACGAAGATCAATCTTTGAAAAGAATTTGGCACATGATTCAACTCCCGATAATCAATACAAAGTTGCATACTCCCATCTTTCTTCTTCACAAATAGAACAGGAGCATCCCAAGGAGAAGTACTAGGACGAATGAAACTGATGTCTAACAATTCCTGCAGTTGGGTCTTTAACTCCTGCAGTTTAATAGGAGTCATTCGATATGGGACTTTGGAAATAGGTTTTGTACCAGGTTCAAGGTCGATACAAAATTCAATTTCACACTCTGGGGGTAGGCCAGGAAGTTCTTCATGGAATACGTCAGGAAATTCATTAACAATAGAAATATCATTCAAAACTGACGTATTTTTGTTTATATCTGTGACATAAGCTAAGAAATCCTGACATCCATTTTTCAATAAACAAATAACTTTATGGCTTGAGAAGACAGTGATTGATTTTAATGGTTTGGTTACTTGAATTCGCATAATAGGTTGGTTAGGAATATGAAAGCTTAACAACCTTATGAAAATAATTAATTTTTGCATGATGAGTAGTTAACCAATCAATCCCTAGAATTACGTCAAATGCAAGTATTTTCAATGAAATAAGATCGACAGGTAATGTGAGGGTACCGATTTGAACCAAACAAGACTTATAAATAGTAGATGTAATCAAGGTTTCTCCCAACGGAGTTTCAACAGATAAGTCAAAGTCTAATTTCTCCGGAGTCAAATTTAAACATTGAGTGCAAGTAGGAGAAATAAAGGACTGGGTAGAACCGGTATCAAATAAGGTATAGACTTCGCTAGAGTTTATGATAAGCTTACCCGTGATGACCTCGTTCGGGTTCCTTGCTTTCTAGGAGGTCACAACAAACGCTATCCCTTGCACTACCGGCTTTGACTTTTCTGGGACGGCCTTTGGTGCCTCCATCCTAGCTGAACTTATCTTCGGTGAACAACAAAATTGGGCTAGGTGACCTTCTCTTCCACAATTATAACATGTTTTGGACGACATCGCGTAGTTTGGACTGATGTGTCCCTCCCCTCCGCATTTAAAGCATATGATAGGTGGTCGTTCTCCTTCCTTAACAACGGGTGCTGGTGCTGACGTCTTTCCATCATTGTTGAATCTTCTCTTCTTGAAATGTCCATTCTTATTATTTTGGCCCTAATTACCACTGAAGTGGTTACCATTTCTGGCCTACTGATTCCCTCCACGCTTGTTGTCACCGCTTCGATGACTGCTCTCACTGGTATTATCATTTTACGGACTGCTCTTTTTTGGTTGGATTGACTCATTATCGCGTTCCAATAACTAAGCCCTATTAACAACACCTGAATACAAACACAGTTTATGAGAGATAAAATATTGACGTATCTCAGGTTTCAAATGTAATACCCGAATAATAATAATAATAATAATAATAATAATAATAATAATTTTCTTTTTAAAGCATATTAATAGTACTTTATCTTTTGCTTGGGTTAACTAGTCATTTATTTTGGGTCAAACTAATTATTAAATTTTTGTGGGCTAATGTATTAATAAATGTTGGATAAATTAAATTGGTAAAATTGGGCTTTAAACTAAATGGGTCTAATTTATAGTTGTGTAATTTTTAAAATCCTATTAAAATTTGGAGGGTTAATAAACATATTTTATTAATTAATAAAATATTAATAATAAATAACTAAAGCACAAACCCTATTGTATACTTAAGCTATTTTTCGTCTGAAAGAAAAGAACAAGAAGAGTGCAGCCGCATTATAAGAAGGGAGAAAAAGAAAGAAAACAAACTGAGTTAAGGTATGTAAAATTATTTGTGTATATCAGTCTAATCGATTATTTTGAGCAAAAAGGGATCTTCTGTGGCGGCTATAGTATTTTTTTTATATATACGTCTTTTATTTTATTAAAGGAATTTGTTAGTCCAATTCTTGAAAATCCAGTTGCCATCCTAATTCAAGTGTATGTAAGAAAAAAAAAACGAATCCAGGCTTCGGTTAAGTGTTGTACTTTTATGGTGAGGATTATATATATATATATATATATATATATATATATATATATATATATATATATATATATATACGTCTTATATATATATATATATATATATATATATATATATATATTATATTTTAATAAATATTTAGCCATAAAATTTTATAATTCAGAATTGGTAAGTTAAATTGAAGTTATGTATATTGATTTAAATTAATTAATTTTACTGACATAGTTATAAAAGTTTCTAATAATAAATTTAATAGTATTATGTTATTAATGATTGGATTGTAATAAAATTTTATTAAACTATTTAGATTGAACGGCGAGAGTCTAAACAAATTTTTGGAATATACTTTGGGTATTACATTGCTTAATCCAGGTACGGATTCCGTACTCTTTCAACAAGACTCTTTTGTTTTTAATTTGTTCGTTTCGTTATTCGTTTCAAAATTTAGTATTGTCTCTCATAATTATTCCTTGTCAATTTATTGTGATAAATTTATTTTGGCGTTGTATTAGAACTCACATTGTACTCTTTAGACTAGTGTGTCATGTCTAAATTTTATTTTTATATTTATAGTGATGTACATGTTAGTATATTTTATTTAGAGACTTGTGTTGACGATTCGTTCGATTTAACATGTACATGTTAGAACCCCTTTGTGTTGATATTTTGTCGCATGTGTTGTGACATTATATTTGTTAGAATACCGTAGGGTATACCTGAGCTATAACCACCTGTGGGGGTACCACAGGCATGTCCTCTTGGCACCGAGGCATGACACCTTCCGTGGCGGTGTGATCAGTCCACGGCGTCTCCGTTTTGTGCTCCGTTGAGAGTGGGCCATTTGGTGTTTTGTTGTGGGAGGCGTATGAGTCGACCCTCGTTTCTGTTCTGTTTTGTTCTGCGGATTGGTGATGTTTGTGCCAAACACACCTTCCAATTTTTGCATGCATCTGGATTGCGCAGTCGGATGTGTGATTGCCTGTGTGGCATTATTTTGATTGCCTGTGTGGCATTATTTGACTTGCCTGTGTGGCAAAGTATATTACTATTTATTTTGAGCTCGGTATGAAATAACACCCAGCCATTTGATTCAGCCTACCATTTTACTGTGATAGTTTTGTCCATTTCATTTCAGTTCGTTTGGTTTCAATTCATTTAATTGAGTTAGTTATTTCGGTTCATTTCTTGTATTCTATATCCGTACTGGGCATTTGGCTCACGCTGTGTTTTTCTTCCGGCAGGTAATCAGGGGGATCAAGGGCAAGTGTGACGAGAGCTTCCTTTAATCCAATGGTTTAGAAATGTTCTGTTTAGGCTTGATATGTCATTTATTTAGAATTGTAATAAATTATTTAGATTGTGGTTTGAGCCAGTGTGGCATTTATTATGGTTTGTCTTATGATATTGAATTATTATGAGATTACTCTTTTGTGGTTTAGAGCCTTGTGATCTTCCTTAGTTCTGTTGTGTTTTGGGTAACCTCTCTTTCTATTTTGGAAAGGGGGTGTTACAGAGTTGGTATCAGAGCTTAGGTTCTTTCTTGTAGAAAACTTATTTAGGTTTGTCCTGTGAGTTATGGGTAGACTTCTGGGTTAGATTTTTGTTCTGTTTGATTTTCTGTTCAGCTATTATATCAGCTTTATTCGAATATGTCTCTAATCTGCTTTGTTATCTATTCGTTGATCTCTTTGTTAGATGGCTCGTAGATCCGCCAGAGTTGCTGGGAGGCGAGGTAACAATAGGGGAAGAGGTGAAGGTCGGTCCAATGAGCAACATAATGATCAAATTAATACTCAGTTGGCTACCTTGGTGAATCAAGCGGTGAACCAAGCTTTACCTCAGTTGGTGGCACAGGTGGTACAGGCAATGCAGCAGCCGCCACCAGAAATTCAAATTCCTGAGCAGGAGAACTCGGGAAATAATGGTCCACATGCAAACGTTGAAGAAGGGAATGCAGATGGTCATGGTCAGCAGGGGGTTCCAATGTACGTATGGTTGGAAAGGTTTCAGAAGCAGAAACCACATGCATTCAGTTCAGCCCCGACTCCAATTGATGCAGAGAATTGGATTGCCCACTTAGAGAAGATTTTTGATGTGTTGGGATGCTCAGATAATCAAAGAGTGTTGCTTGCTGCTTACAAACTAGAGGGGGATGCACAGAGGTTGTGGAAAGCACTGAAGACAACCAAGGGTGATGGTTATGTCGAGACACTTAGTTGGGCAGAGTTTTGTGAGGTCTTTTATAAACAGTACTTCCCAGCTGCTGATAAAGAGGCCTATGCTAGAGATTATCTATTTATTCGGCAGAAAGATGACGAGTCCATCACAGATTTCATGACGAGATTCAACAGGTTGGCAGGATTTGCGGGAACGTCTGCAGGGACTGCAGCAGAACATGCAGAGAAGTTCAAGTGGCGGATTCATTATAGGTACCGCCAACATCTCATTAACACCAAGTTTGCGGATGTATCGGCGGTGGCTAATGCGGCCAAGAACATTGAAATGGAGCGGCAGGACTTTCGGACTTCCAAACCGGAAGGGAGTCAAAAGAGGGACAGAGATGACCAGCAGGGTCAAGCTTCGGGTCAGCATGGGAGAAATCAAGGTGGTCAGTGGAACAGAAATCGTGGTGTTCAGCAGGGGCAGTGGCGTGGTCAGAATCAGAACAGGGGTTATCAGCAGATGCCTCAGCAAGGGCAAAATCGTCAGCTTCAACTACCTTGGTATGGACAGAATCGTCAGCGGGGGAATAATCGTCCGCAGTGGCAAAATCAGGGTCGTTATCCGGGACCAGCTAGTGGGGGTAACCCGAATCTTATTCCGATAGCTCCTTGTGCTATTTGTGGGGATATTCATCCGGGGAGGCAGTGTCACAGACTCATCGGTGCATGCTTCCTGTGTGGACAGATGGGTCACATTACTAGGGATTGTACCGGTCCACGCGGAAATGGTGGAGGTGGTAATAATGGTGGCAATGGAGGTCAGCGTCAGGGTGGCCGAGTGTTTGCTTTGACGTATAACCAGGCGGTGGGCGCACCAGGTACTGTTTCTGGTACTCTTTTAGTTGGCAATCGCGAGGCTTCTATTTTATTTGATACGGGTTCTACTCATTCCGTTGTTGCTCAGTCTTTTGTTCGGCACCTGGGTGTGCCATCTCAGTCTTTAAATTCTGTTATGTCTATTGCTACCCCGATGGGGACTTCTGTTGTTATTTCTGATTTGTATCAGGGGTGTCCGATCAGTTTTGGGGATAAGATCCGTAGTGTTAATCTTCTTCCGATGTGTATGCACGATTTTGATGTCATTCTTGGGATGGACTGGTTGGATAAACACCAAGCCACTATCGATTGTCAGGCAAAGAAGGTTATATTCGGAGATATGAAATCTCCAGAATTCGTGTTTCAGGGTTCTCAGCCGAGTAGGGTGTTGAAGTTGATTTCAGCTTTGAAGGCCGGGAAGTTGGTGGCAAAGGGTTGTGATGGGTATTTGGCGTTTGTGAGAGATACCTCTAAGGGTGAGTCTCGTATTGAGGATGTTCCAATTGTCCGTGACTTTTTCGATGTGTTTCCTGAGGAATTGTCAGGGTTGCCACCACAACGGGAAGTAGAGTTTGCTATTGAGCTTGTTCCTGGTGCGGAGCCTATTTCTAAAGCGCCGTATCAGATGGCACCATTGGAGTTGCAGGAGTTGAAGGAGCAGTTGCAGGAACTGTTGGATCGTGGTGTGATTCGGCCTAGTGTTTCGCCGTGGGGTGCTCCAGTCTTGTTTGTGAAGAAGAAGGATGGGTCTATGATGCTGTGTATAGACTACAGGGAGTTGAACAAGATCACCATCAAGAATCGGTATCCATTGCCGAGGATTGATGACTTATTTGACCAACTTCAGGGGGCAAAGTATTTTTCGAGGATAGACTTGAGGTCGGGATATCATCAGTTGAGGGTGAGGGATGAGGATATCCCTAAGACGGCTTTTCGTACCCGATATGGGAATTACGAGTTTCTGGTGATGCCATTCGGTGTGACTAATGCTCCGGCGGTGTTTATGGATTTGATGAATCGGGTGTTCAGGGAGTACCTGGACCAATTTGTCATTGTCTTTATTGATGACATTTTGGTTTACTCTAAGTCTAAGGAAGAACATGAGGAGCATCTTTGCAAAGTGTTAGGAATTTTGCAGAAAGAGAAGTTGTATGTTTAATTCTCTAAATGCGAGTTTTGGTTGGAGCAGGTTGCATTTTTGGGACATGTTGTTTCTGCTGAAGGCATTAAGGTGGATCCTGCGAAGGTTGAGGCTATCACCAAATGGCCAAGACCTACTACAGTGACGGAGATTAGGAGTTTCTTGGGTTTGGAAGGGTATTATAGGCGGTTTGTGGAAGGGTTTTCCTTGCTTGCCTTAACATTGACTCAGTTGATGAGAAAGGGCGCGAAGTTTGTGTGGAATGAGGAGCGCGAGAAAAGTTTTGAGGAGTTGAAGAAACGGCTTGTGACAGCTCCTGTACTTGCATTGCCATCGGGGACTGAAGGTTACCAAATTTATAGTGATGCTTCTAAGAAGGGCTTAGGGTGTGTTTTGATGCAACACGGTAAGGTAATTGCTTATGCTTCTAGGCAACTTAAGCCTTACGAGGTGAATTACCCCACACATGATTTGGAGTTGGCAGCGGTGATCTTTACCTTAAAGATTTGGAGGCATTATTTGTATGGAGAGACTTGTGATATCTTCACTGGTCACAAAAGTCTTAAATACATTTTCACTCAGAAGGAGCTCAATATGAGGCAGAGGCGTTGGTTGGAACTTCTAAAGGATTATGATGCAAGGATTCAGTATCACCCGGGGAAGGCAAATGTTGTTGCAGATGCTCTTAGCCGAAAGAGTTCAGGGAGTGTAACTGCCCTCATTACTCAACCTCATCTTATTTTGGATATGGAGCGGATTGAGTTGGAGTTGTATGTACGAGGTTCAGATGGGCTTTTGGCAGGTATGAGAGTGGAGCCCTCTCTTGTCTCGCGGGTCAAAGAAGCTCAAAAGGAAGATGGGGAGTTGTGGAGTATGGCGCATAATTTAGAGGAGGGAAAGCAGTCCGAGTTTCGTATTGATAACCATGGTGTGATTTGGTTGGGTAAGCGGTTGTGTGTACCGTCAGATCCAATCATTTGAGAGGCTGTGCTGGCTGAGGCTCATAGTTCGCCATTTTCAATTCATCCAGGTTCTATGAAGATGTATAGGGATTTGAAGAAGAATTTTTGGTGGAATGGGATGAAACGAGACGTGGCTGAATATGTTGGAAAGTGCCTCACTTGTCAACAAGTGAAGATAGAACATCAACGAGCTAGCGGTTTATTACAACAATTACACATTCCAGTGTGGAAGTGGGAGGATATCACGATGGACTTTGTGACTGGGTTGCCGAAGACTTTCAAAAAGAATGATGCCATTTGGGCAGTGGTGGATCGGTTGACTAAATCGACACACTTTTTGGCTATCCATGAGGGTTACTCGGTAGATAGGTTGGCACATATCTTTCAGCAGGAGATTGTTAGACTTCATGGTACTCCAGTGTCTATTGTTCCAGATCGGGACCCACGGTTTACTTCAAGGTTCTGGAAAGGGTTTCAACGAGCTTGGGGCACTCGGCTCAACTTCAGTACTTCTTTTCATCCGCAAACTGATGGGCAATCTGAAAGGACTATTCAGACGTTGGAGGACATGTTGAGGTCTTGTGCACTTGAGTGGTCGGGTAATTGGGATGACTATTTGAGCTTAGTTGAGTTTGCTTACAACAACAGCTGGCATTCAAGTATTGGGATGGCTCCTTTTGAGGCATTGTATGGTAGGAAGTGTCGGGCACCGACTTATTGGGATGAGGTTGGCGAAAGGGCCATAGAAGGGCCTGAGTTAGTTCAGATCACTACGGAAAAGGTAGCGGTGGCTAAGGAGAAATTAAAGTCGGCTCGATCACGGCAGAAGAGTTATGTTGAAGCATAGGAGGACTTTAGAGTTTGAACCTGGTGAGCATGTGTTTCTAAAAGTTTCTCCTTGGAAGGGTATTCGACGATTTGGGTTGAAGGGGAAGCTTAGTCCGCGTTATATTGGCCCATTTGAGATTCTGGAGAGGGTTGGTGAGGTTGCGTATCGGTTGGCTTTGCCTCCACAGCTAGCTCATGTCCACAATGTGTTCCATGTGTCGGTGTTGAGAAGTTATCATTATCATCCGTTGCACGTGGTACAATATCCGTTCGATAATATTCGGGAGGATCTTACTTGTGATGAGCAAGCCGAGGCGATTTTGGATCGTCAAGAGCGAATTATGAGGAGGAAGACTATTCCGTTTGTTAAGATTTTGTGGAGAAATCATTCTGAGCGGGAAGCTACCTGGGAGATGGAAGAATCTATTCGAGTGGGGTGTCCGCATCTCTTTGAAAATTAATTAGGTGCGTTCCATTCTTTTGATTCCGAGGACGGAATCCTTTTTAAGGGGTATGTGATGTAATACCCGAATAATAATAATAATAATAATAATAATAATTTTGTTTTTAAAGCATATTAATAGTACTTTATCTTTTGCTTGGGTTAACTAGTCATTTATTTTGGGTCAAACTAATTATTAAATTTTTGTGGGCTAATGTATTAATAAATGTTGGATAAATTAAATTGGTAAAATTGGGCTTTAAACTAAATGGGTCTAATTTATAGTTGTGTAATTTTTAAAATCCTATTAAAATTTGGAGGGTTAATAAACATATTTTATTAATTAATAAAATATTAATAATAAATAACTAAAGCACAAACCATATTGTATACTTAAGCTGTTTTTCGTCTGAAAGAAAAGAACAAGAAGAGTGCAGCCGCATTATAAGAAGGGAGAAAAAGAAAGAAAACAAACTGAGTTAAGGTATGTAAAATTATTTGTGTATATCAGTCTAATCGATTATTTTGAGCAAAAAGGGATCTTCTGTGTCGGCTATAGCATTTTTTTTATATATACATCTTTTATTTTATTAAAGGAATTTGTTAGTCCAATTCTTGAAAATCCAGTTGCCATCCTAATTCAAGTGTATGTAAGAAAAAAAAAACGAATCCAGGCTTCGGTTATGTGCTGTACTTTTATGGTGAGGATTATATATATATATATATATATATATATATATATATATATATATATATATATATATATATATATATATATATATCATGTTTATATATATATAATAGTAGAGTTCATGCCTGTAGCACCGCTGCAGGTGACGTCTTATATATATATATATATATATATATATATATATATATATATATATATATATATTATATTTTAATAAATATTTAGCCATAAAATTTTATAAATCATAATTGGTAAGTTAAATTGAAGTTATGTATATTGATTTAAATTAATTAATTTTACTGACATAGTTATAAAAGTTTCTAATAATAAATTTAATAGTATTATGTTATTAATGATTGGATTGTAATAAAATTTTATTAAACTATTTAGATTGAACGGCGAGAGTCTAAACAAATTTTTGGAATATACTTTGGGTATTACATTGCTTAATCCAGGTACGGATTCCGTACTCTTTCAGCAAGACTCTTTTGTTTTTAATTCGTTCGTTTCGTTATTCGTTTCGAAATTTAGTATTGTCTCTCATAATTATTCCTTGTCAATTTATTGTGATAAATTTATTTTGGCGTTGTATTAGAACTCACATTGTACTCTTTAGACTAGTGTGTCATGTCTAAATTTTATTTTTATATTTATAGTGATGTACATGTTAGTATATTTTAGAGACTTGTGTTGACGATTCGTTCGATTTAACATGTACATGTTAGAACCCCTTTGTGTTGATATTTTGTCGCATGTGTTGTGACATTATATTTGTTAGAATACCGTAGGGTATACCTGAGCTATAACCACCTGTGGGGGTACCACATGCATGTCCTCTTGGCACCGAGGCATGACACCTTCCGTGGCGGTGTGATCAGTCCACGACGTCTCCGTTTTGTGCTCCGTTGGGAGTGGGCCATTTGGTGTTTTGTTGTGGGAGGCGTATGGATTGACCCTAGTTTCTGTTCTGTTCTGTTCTGCGGATTGGTAATGTTTGTGCCAAACACACCTTCTGATTTTTGCATGCATCTGGATTGCGTAGTCCGATGTGTGATTGCCTGTGTGGCATTATTTTGATTGCCTGTGTGGCATTATTTGACTTGCCTGTGTGGCAAGGTATATTACTATTTATTTTGAGCTCGGTATGAAATAACACCCAACCATTTGATTCAGCCTACCATTTTACTGTAATAGTTTTGTCCATTTCATTTCAGTTCGTTTGGTTTCAATTCATTTAATTGAGTTAGTTATATCTGTTCATTTCTTGTATTCTATATCCGTACTGGGCATTTGGCTCACGCTGTATTTTTCTTCCGGCAGGTAATCAGGGGGATCAAGGGCAAGTGTGACGAGAGCTTCCTTTAATCCAATGGTTTAGAAATGTTCTGTTTAGGCTTGATATGTCATTTATTTAGAATTGTAATAAATTATTTAGATTGTGGTTTGAGCCAGTGTGGCATTTATTATGGTTTGTCTTATGATATTGAATTATTATGAGATTACTCTTTTGTGGTTTAGAGCCTTGTGATCTTCCTTAGTTCTGTTGTGTTTTGGATAACCTCTCTTTCTATTTTGGAAAGGGGGTGTTACATCAAACCTCTTAAAAACATTCGCGTTATTCTCTCCTCATTATCAACTAAATGGGACGCAAACCGGGACAACTCGGCAAACTTGGCTTCGTACTGCGATACGGTCATGTTGTTTTGTTCCAGCTTGATGAACTCTACCTTTTTCATGTGACGAATACTTTTAGGTAAGTACTTGTCGTTGAAAAGCTCTTGGAACTTCTCCCAAGACATCTTCAGTGCGGCAGGTTGAGTACACTTTATAGATTCCCACCAGTAATCTACCTCTGCTTGCAACATGAAGGTGGCAAAGGGAACCTTTTGCTCCTTGGAGCATCCCAAGACATAAAATATCTTATTCATCTGCTTTATCCACGTCTCCGCCTTAAGTGGTTTTGGCTCTCCAAAAAACTCTGGTGGTCTCAGTTCCTTGAACTGCTTAGCGATGACCGTCCAAGAGTTGCCAGTGTTTCCACCTGTATTTTGGACAGGAACCGCTCTTGCCTGATGTTGCAAGAATTGTATGAAGCCTCAGAACATTCCATCGTTCATCATTTGATCAGTGTTATTATTTGCCTGAGGATTGTCGCCTTCCTGATGCACATTATCCTAATTATTGATCTGTGGAGACTCAATGGTCTCCTTTGTTCCATTTATATTCTCAACATTCTCGAATGTCATTTTCAAATACTGCCACAAAACAAGGAGTAAATAACATATAACATATTATTCCTATACTCTGACCGACCAATTAAATATCAAATAAAATCAAGTAAGTCATATTAGCGAAAGATTTTCCCGTCTCTCCCCTCCTAGTTCTTATCTCACATCTCAGCCAGGGATCATATCCCTAAGCTTTGATACCAACTGTGATGACCCAAAAATAGGTATACATCACATATTTTGAGTTGCCAAATACATGGTACAAAATACAAATACAATCTTTAATATATAACAAGAGAGCTATGAGTTTTAATACAAATACTGTCTTCTAGACAATATCCACTCTCAGAATAAGTCCTCATTAAATTTATTGTCACACTATGTAACAGAATAGTGAGGAATACTAATATTATCCTCTGGACCGTCACTCTGTTCCCCGACTAGTCCCGGCTATGTTCTCATTTCCTGAAGAGAACAGTGAAAGAAAGTGAGCCCAACTAGCCCAGTAAGAAATATTATGACTAAGATAATGCAAAATAAATTATCATTAGTCTTCAACAATGTTAAACTGATAAAATACAATAGAAATCAAGTTTAACTTCAACGGAACAAGCAATCCATTAAAAGAGTCAAGTAGAGAATAAAATCTACTATCTTTTATGATTTAAAAGGTTTTTCATCACTTTTATCGATGGGACTCAGCTTAATAAATAATCCACATCATCCCTGCACTACGGCCAATGATATTCATTAGTATCACAACCACAAAATTATCCATGCACTATGGGCCAAGGATATTTGTGTATTCATCAATGGTCATGATCATGCCAACAACTGTCCATCAATGCATTATGGGCCAATGGGGACTTTTACCACATCATTTATAACATTATGGTCATGATTACACCGAATAATTCCTGGCCATAATCATACCAAGTCCATCTATGCGCTACAGGCCACAGATGACTTTCAACAAAATATAAACATGAGGATGATGACAATGATATAAAAATTCAATAAAACAAGTTCAAGAAATAATTTATCCAGGAACTAATAACGTCCAAATTGTCAACATGATACTTCTTTGTAGAGTAAAATTCAAGAATGCTCAGAAGAATATTTTCGTGAAGAGATACTGGATGAAGCGCAAATATCAAGGATATTTCACTAATTTCATGGAGTATAGAAGTCAAAACATTAACCAACTGAGTATAATAAAGAATGGAATAACAAAAGAATTCACCAGACATGCGATAGACCACACAGGCAGGTTATTCAAATAGAATAATAAATAACGGAACCATATTCGGCGTAAAACGCACAGACATGATATTCCAAAAGAATAATAAAGACGGAACCAGGTCCGGCGTAAAACGCACAGACAGGATGTTCCAACACGGAACCAGGTCCGGCGTAAAGCGCACAGATAAGATATTCCAATAGAATAATAAAGAATGGAATAACAGAAGAATTTCACCAAGTATAGGGAAGCCCGCGTATACTGGTTATTCCAACAGAATAATAAATAATGGAATAACAGAAGAATTTCACCAAGTATAGGGTTGCCCGCGTATACAGGTTATTCCAACAGAATAATAAATAATAGAATAACAGAAGTTCTCTTTATGAATACAAAAGAAATAATACCCCTTACCTTAGAAGAAACTGGATATAGGAAAAGAGAGGTAGCAAATTTCTCTTCTTCTTTCTCTCTATAATTTTCTCTCTCTAGAGTTTCAGTGAATTCGTAAGAAATAATGAAGGAATGAGCTTCTATTTATAGGAGAATGGAAGGGCACTGTTCATGAACGAAATAATTTTGCAGAGTCACGGGAGAAAGGAAAATTTCTTCAGACGCAACGTAATTATCTCACATGTGAATTGCCTCAATTCAACGACAACTTGTATATAATATATATATATATATATATATATATATATATATATATAACTTATATATTACGCACATGTATATATATAACTTATATATATATATATATATAATAATACAGAATTGAGACAACTTTCTACCGATTATTTTGGAAAATGGGTAAATGAGAATCCAAATAATATGCCAATATTTACAACAAATACTTCATTAAAATCATCTCATTATTTTTAACAACATTTATCATCATTATTATAATTCGCAATATTAATCGACCAGGTCATTCCCAGGAAAGAGGAGGCTTTCCAATAAGGATTTCTCCCTATTGGCACGCAATTAGGTGACCAAACCTCTCCTTGGCAGAATTTCTAGACATCATTAATATTGCAAATAATAATATTAATAACCTTGTCGTCTCAATTATTTATTTAATCATATATATAATATCGACAATAATTAAATCAAATAACGTAAAATACTATGCAACAATTACTGTAGCAATAATTGAACAAAACTGAGTGACTTCTCACGTAAGCATTAATAATCAATACCGTGTGCTACTATGCAACCACATGTATTACTGTACTTTTACTACCGAGTAGTTCAATAGTTTTAACTGTAAAACTTTCGTCGTTATTTTCATAAAAAGATATTTTTATCGTTTTCTCAATCTGACGATAATTTCGTTGTGGGGTCCACCAATGATTATGCCGTCGTACGAATATTTCCTGTTAAAATGAATATTCCCCGACAAATCGAATATAATATAACAACTTGCGTACTTTGCAAAATTTATAAATATTACCCACAACTATAACATTATTTCAAATTCACACCTTAATATTTAAAAATGATATTTATAGAAAATTTATCTTTATTCATAAAAGTTGGGGTCTTACACTATGTCACATGCAAGTTGTTCTTATGCTTTACAAATTTCATTTCTATATTAAGTGTGGACCTATTCATGGTTCAAACAATGAATACCTCATGTTCTTATGTTATTAATTAGCTCTAATTATTTGCTTTTTATTCTCCAATTAAAGTAAAAGGAGAGACAAAGTTGTTGCTTTCTACTTTTTCATTCTCAATAACATTCAATGCAAGAACAACCTAACACATAATTATATTTTGTAGAATGGATACCCCATTCAAGGCTAGAATGCATTCCCATTATGGTCATTGGGATGCTTTTTCAATAGCAGTAGTTTCTTTTAACGTTTCGTTCTGAATTAGTTTCCTATAATAAATAGAGCATATCAGCAATTACTCTAGGTATAACCACCAATGTTTCTTACATAGAACCACCTCAAGAAGTTCCCAAATGGCATGGTCCATCCCCTGAATATGGAGAAATGTTCAGTAATTTGATAGTAGTACTAGTTCCTAGTTATCTCATACAAGAAATAAGATCTAATTACTAATAATTAACGACTGTTTTAACTTTCAGGTTATTAGCTAGCTTAGAATGGGAAAATTTCAAATCTTAGCAATCACATCAATCATAGCAAAAAGGAACAGGGCAAGGTTACAACCTATAAATACTAAGTGCATCTGGTGACCTATTTGCTTCATTTTCCTGACTTGCTATTATTTTTAAATATGTGCAGGAAGACTGCTTCTACGACCTGCCTTACAATACTTGGTATTAAATTTCCGTGCTAAGTTTACGGAAGACAAGGGATAAAATTATGAAGTGTACTCTCTCTCTATATGTAGATATATACTTTGATTGAAGAACTGTGGTAGCTTTAGATGGTTAATTGTAAAGATAATGAATGATTATGTAGTGGATGATTTTATTAAGTTAATAATATTTTAATTTTCTATATTTTCGCCATTATATGCTATGGGGACATTGAGCCAGCAAGGTACACAAAAAGAATGTCAAATTTTGATTTGGTAACAATATAATTTGTTACCAAAGCATTACACAAGTTTTAATATAGCAACAATTTTTTATACATTTAGCAACAAATTATCATTGCTAATGGCATTAAAAATATAATATTTGGCAACAAAAAATTAACCTAATAACAACGGAGAGGATATTGTTGCTAATACTAACATAAAATGCAACATTTTTTATCGTTGCAAATTATATCAACTTTCGTTGCACATATAAAAAAAAGACAACATATAATGTCGTTGCTAATCGACGACTTTCGTTGCTATTGAAAAATAACCAGCAACAGACATTTTCGTTGCTGATTCAGCTTAATATCGTTGCCAAATAATATAATCAGCAACAAAATCGTTGCTAAAAAATTTACATTCCGCAACGAAAGCAAGCTTAGGCAACAATTTTCACAATTTACTGCAACGAAAAATGTCGTTGCAAAATAGTGTCAATTGCAACGAAAATGTATGGTCATTGCTAAAAAAAAAAGTTCATTTCGTTGCCAATTAGCAGGCTTTTGCAACGAAATGGGGTTTTTAGCAACAAAATTTTAATTATTCTACAACAATACATTTTGTTTCTAAAGGATCGATGTCTCTGTACGAAAGCCAAATTTCATTGCAAAATGTATTACTTTTGGTAACAAAAAAAATGTTCGTTGCGGAACAATTAACAACGCTCATTGCGCAACGAAAGATGCAACGACAGTAAAGTCGTTGCCAACACCCTTTTGCAACGAAATTTGGCACCTTTAGCAACGAAAATCGGTTGTTACTGAAGCCCCATTTTTTAGTAGTGATTTAAATACTTTATGGTAGTACCCACCATTTTCTCTATTTGTCAGTAAATAATAATTTTGAACGAAATTAATTATATTATAATATAATTATTTCATTGATCTATTAGGTGGATTGATGTCAAGAATATATCTCAATTAAGTCATATTGGCTTCCCTTTTCATTTTGAATAATCAAGGTATACATTTAATAATATCCTTGCTTACTACATCTAATAAAATTTTATCAATTCCACATATTACTTTCTTTTCGTTATGAGTATGTAATATTTATATTGTCTCATACATTCTTAGTTAGAGCCTTTTATCTTAATAGTTTCTCTTCCCAATCATTTTATACCCTATGGCTCTTTATAAGCAAATAGATAAAAATTAATCCACTATTTTCTCAGTTTTTCCTTTATTAATAATGAGGTTAAATCTCTAACCTTTATTTAATCATTTAATATTTCCCTTAAAAGAAATATTACTAATATTCGGGATATCACATTCACCCCTCCTTCAAAGAATTTCGTCCTCAAAATTATAGTATACCCATCTCTACATATTCTTTTCATCATAACTAGGTTGACATACTAACCTTTACATTCTCACCTTCCTCTAAGAAGCTCATACATTTTTTTCATTCAACTTCTAGAATATTGGAATATATTTAAAAAGTCTTCAACAATTGTTCAATAATTGTGAAGTGGTATAAATAACTAGGAAGTAAAAAGATTACTTTAAAAACTTTTCATATTTTGTTGAGAGGTCATAAAGACCATGACAGTGATCAACGGAGATGGCTCTCTCTGTACAAGCCGTTCCCTGACGACATGAATGTCTTGGGGCTCCTCCTCTATACGTAATCGGGGTTCCTCCTCCCCAGTTCGACTAGATCCTCCAATATCCGACATCCTGACAACAAAATTTTAAGTTTTAGTTACTAATCCATGCTAGCGAACACATAGATTAACACATAAGCACATAAAGTCTTTTATTATCTTCAATGAATTTAGAAATTCATTTCTTATAACTCAATTTTTTCTTCTAGGTGGCATATTTCTGTTAAGAATATACGCTTATTAGATCTTTACTCAATCTCTAAAACATTTAAGACTTAACTAAACATTTAATCATAACTCACTTAACACATTACTTCAAATAAACTTTGACATTTCATTTAATTCAAAAGTCTTTACATCATAAGATAGTATCACTGCTATTTACATCAACTATCCCGAGATAAAGAATCTACAGGATTTAAAACATCAAAATATTCCTTTATTTATGAACATATCAGAATTTACATCATTAACTATCAAATAGTTTTCACATATTTAAACTAATACTATCACTGTCTGTTAAGGCGTTGGTTGGCCTTGCTACGTTCCTCCTCCATAATGCGGAAAATCGTTCTGCGATCTAGCATATATGATGGTAGATCCTCAAACTGAATTGGATACTTCCTAACTCGATCTTGGACTACATTCATTACATTTTGTAGTGTAGAGTACGTCTCCTCAAGTTTAGCCTTCTTCGCACGGCGATCATCTTCTGCACGATCAGCACAGCGTGACGCTCGAACCCAGCCCTCCTCTGCTTTGGCAAGCCTCTCTGAGGTCTCCTTAAGATCCTTCTTTAACTTCTCTATTTCTACGGACTTATCCTCGGTCTGACCCTTCTCGTGAACAAGATCGCACTCCACATTTCCCAAACGTGTGTGAAGAGTCACAATCTCTCTATCCTTCTGCTCAATAGTAATCTGTTGACTAACCGCCTACTCAGTCAAATCCCGAACAGTATCCTGCAACTCTACGTTACGATCATAGAGTGCATCATACATCTCTGCATCAATGGAGTTCGGTGGGAACTCCTCTTCTTCCTCTTCCTTAGGATCCTCCTCTGGATCTGTCTCCGGCTCATGCTCCTGACCAACGACAGTGATCAACAGAGATGGCTATCTCTATACAAGCTGTTCCCTAACGACATGAATGTCTCGGGGCTCCTCCTCTATACGTAATCGGGGTTCCTCCTCCCCAGCTCGACTAGCTCCTCCAATATCCGACATCCTGACAACAAAATTTTAAGTTTAATTTACTAATCCATGCTAGCGAACACATAGATTAACACATAAGCACATAAAGTCTTTTATTATCTTCAATGAATTTATAAATTCTTTTCTTATAACTCGATAAGAGTCAACCAATACTATGTTCTCAATCTCCTACAAGGCTACTACCTAAGGTTGTTTCCCCCCCATCTAAGGTTCATAACCTTACCGCTTTGATACCAACCTATGCCACCCCCAAATCCGATACTTCTATTTTCACAGGGTTTGGTGTTCACTGTACAAGCATCATCTATCTACCCATAAATAAATGCAAACCATGCAATAGAAATAAATAATAAAATCTCTCCCCTTATGGGGTTACATCAACTGAATAATAATAAATCCCAGGCTACTCTAACCTTAAAACATCTGTGCGAAAAATATAAACAAATAAGTCTTAAGTAACATCAATACTAATTACATTACATAACCACAATAATAAAAGTCTTCATTACTTGTTAATCTTGCCCTTGCCCTTACTAGTGGATGGTTCGTCTGCTCGTTCGTTCTTAACTGTAATGTTATTATTATGCAAGAGTGAGCACAATTGCCCACAAGTATAACAATATAACAATGAATAATAACATGCGAGAGAAATAATAACTTCGGATATAAAAGCTCTACTTTTAAACCAAGAATGAATAACAAGAATCAAAAGAAATTCTGAGGGTCATAAGACCTTGAACTATGTCTTAGGTTGTCAAGTGTTTTTACTTGAAACCTTTAACAGTCATAAGACTATGAACTCTTCTTCTCGTACTTAGGGGGATCAGCCCTTAGTACCATACTGTGCACAATATCTTAACGCTAAAGGGTAAATAATCCCCTTTACAGGATTGTTCAGTTTGACATTCGAGTCCGCACCAAAGGAAGTTTGGTTTGGATAATTCATCAAGGGTTCTGAAATTTAGAACGCTCATCGACTATGGACTAGTCGAATCAAATAATGGTTCGCTAGTCTAACAAGGTTTAACAATAACTGATAATTTAACTTGGATAAAATCTCAAAGGTATACAATAGAATAATTATTGTATAACAACATCATGCATGAAGGATTAATAAACTTTAATATACAAGACAGGCTTGATCAATAATAATTATAACATGCTCAATTTAGAAAGATGAATCAATCAACTTATATGACGATAACATGTAGAGTTAGGAAACATGCTCAACGAAAGTTTAGGGTAAGAAACTTGCCTCGTGCGTAGATTACACTTAAACAAACACGTTCTTTGAATTAAATCTTACATACCAATTACGTTCACAATACCAGACAATAATAACGTACTAAACATCATAAATTATTCTTTGTTTAATCTCGACTTCATGACTATACTTAGTCAGATTATCACACTTATTGTAAAATTAATACTTCATGAAAAAAATAAACTAATTATGCATTCGATCATTCAATCCACACGTAATTGTGTTATGGACATGTTAAGAATTTATTTTAACATCTCATTATAGGTCTAACAAGTCCTTATAATCATTAAACTAAGTTGATAACTCGTTTCTATACTTGTACACTTTTTAAAACTCATTTCTGACCATTCTGCTAAGTGGCGCGGCAGCGCCACTTTTGTACTGAGTATTGGTGCTGCAACGCCGAGGCTGAAGACATGGCGCTGCGGAGCGGTGGCGCTGCGGCGCTAGATTTCAGTTCTGGAGTTGGCGCCGCGGTGCGAAACTCCAGATTTTGATTCTCAGTTCGCGAAGAACACAGAGTTTAGCAAAATAAATGATACAAGCTCATTAATTCTCCAAATTAAACATACCCACATGTTAAAAATCATATATAATCATTACTTAACATCTATGGAGTGATTTTAATCCATTAAAATACATAATCACAGAATTAAAACATGAAAATTGGACTGTTCTTGATGTTCTTGAAGTTTTTGAACAAAAACATGGATTTTAATGCTACAGATTTGTTATTAAGCTAAATCCAACCATTCAAGTTTCATTTTGTTCATTTTAACATGCATAATCATACCAATGAGTGAATTTTGCAAAATAAATTATATTTGACATATTAAAAATACGTATAAGGGCCATATGGCCATATAACATGCTCTATAATTTTTGAGATAACAAGTCATATTCATACGTCATAATCTTATGAAATTGGTGATAGGAAACACAATATATATATATATATATATATATATATATATATATATATATATATATATATATATATATATATATATATATATATATATATATATATAGAACATGCTATACTGTTATATAAATACACAATCACATAATTCCTACTCTTCACAATTAACAGAGACCTAACAGAGTTTTGAAAGCTAAAATTTCATAAAATTTAATGACGTAAAAAGAATTGGATTGAAGAGAATTACCCAAGCGTATAGTAAAATAGTAGGAGATGAATTGAAACCCTTCTCAAACTCTTCAATCACTCAACTCACACTTTACTCAACAATTTCTCAATTCTCTTTCTCTTTTCCCTCTCTACTTAATGTCAGACTTAGGAAATTAATGAAGAAGGAAGACATATTCAATAAATAAAAGCGATTGACACGTTGTGGTCAGTTACCCAGTCATGAGTAACTGCCCTCAACTCTCACTAAGGCCACGTTTGGCTTAACAAGAATGAGTTTTAAAACCATTTAATTTAATAAAGGCTTATAATATAGTTTTAAATAATGTCACACTACTTATAAAATAAATCAATATCCTATTTAATTTATTTTGAATAAAATATGATAATTTCTCATTAATTCACATAGTTACATAATTAAATTTCTCATTTAATAAAAATATTAAATTATTAAATCTCTAATTAATAATTAAATTAATTAAAATTATATTAGGCTTATTAAATATTTCTTTTAATTCAATAAGCTCACATAATCACATATTTCGAATAATAAAAATTCTCCACATTAATTTAATAAATGTAACACATATAATTAAATTAATCTACCACAATTTCATCAATTAATCATTTAATTTAATAATTAATACATTGAAAAATATTTATTCAATCCAATAAATATTTAAAATTAATTTAAAAAATCTCGGTTGTCACATCTTTCCCCTCTTAAAAGGATTCTGTCCCCAGAATCACAACTCAATAGTTCGTCCCATTACATTCTCCCCCCTTACAAAGATTCTGTCCCCAGAATCGCATATAACAATCTAAGTAAATAAATGAGGATAATTCTTCATCATATTCTCTTCGAGTTCCCACGTAGCTTCTTCAGCGTTGTGGTTCCTCCAAATTACCTTAACAGAAGGTATTACTTTATTTCTCAGAACTTGTTCTTTTCGATCGATAATTTTAATGGGAATTTCTTCGTAAGACAAGTCTTTGTCGAAATGTAGGGGTTCATATTCAATCACGTGCTTGTAATCAGGTTTTTAGGGTCGTAGGATTGAGACATGGAAAACGTTGTGGACATTCTCTAAAGCTGGAAGTAAGGCTACCTCATAAGAAACGTCACCGACCCTTCTCAGAACTTCAAAGGGTCCAATGAATCTTGGGCTTAATTTTCTTTTCTTTACGAACCTGATCTTTCCCTTCCAAGGAGAGACCTTTAAGAACACATAACTACCTGGTTCAAACTCAACATTCTTACGGTGTGGATCGATGTTTTTCTTCTTTCTGTCTTGGGCTGCTATCAATCTTGTTCGGATCACTTTGACTATTTCTGCTATTTGTTGTACTAATTTCGGGCCTAGTAAATGTCTTTCGCCAACTTCATCCCAGTATAGCGGAGTTCTGCACTTCCTGCCGTATAACGCTTCATAAGGCGGCATGCCAATATTAGCGTGGTAACTATTGTTGTAGGCGAACTCTACGAGCGGTAGATGGTCATCCCAATTTCCTTTAAAGTCCATTATACAAGCTCTTAACATATCTTCCAATGTCTGAATTGTTCTTTCACTCTGTCCATCTGTCTGAGGGTGATATGTCGTGCTCATTCGTAACTGTGTACCCATGCATTCTTGTAGACATTTCCAAAAGTTTGATGTAAAGCGAGGATCTCTATCAGAAACAATTGACACCGGGACTCCGTGCCTTGAAACAATCTCTTTCACATATAACCTTGCCAACTGATCTAAGTTGAATCTGATTTTGATTGGAAGGAAGTGTGGGGATTTTGTCAATCGGCCAATGATAACTCATACTGCGTCGTAGCCTTTCTGAGTTGTCGGTAGGCCAACCACGAAATCCATCGTAATATGTTCCCATTTTCATTCTGGAATCTCTAAAGGTTGTAGTAACCCACATGGCCTCTGATGTTCTACTTTCACTTTCTAACATGTCAGGCACTTGGCAACACATTCTGCAACCTCTCGTTTCAAATTTGGCCACCACAAATGTTGTTGAAGATCTTGGTACATCTTGGTGCTACCAGAGTGAATCGAATATCTTGAGTTGTGAGCCTCGCTTAAATTTCTTCCTTAATTTCTGGTACTGGCGGTACCCAAATTCTGCTCTCAAATCTTAGTAGTCCCTCACTGTCTATTCTGAATCTCGGTTCAGTTCCTTCAGATATCTTCTTCTTCACTTTATCACATTCTTTATCCTTAAGTTGAGTCTCCTTAAATTTATCCAGTAAAGTTGTACCAGCTTGCATCTGGAACAACTTCTCGTCAATTTCCATATGATACTTCACTTCCAATTCTAGCTTTTCCATTGCTAAAATTAGCTCCTTCTGAGCGATTAACATCATCAATTTCTCCCGACCTTTTCTACTTAGGGCGACGACTACCACATTTGCCTTACCCGGATGGTATAGAATCTCACAATCGTAGTCCTTAATTAACTCCAACCACCTTCTTTGACGCATGTTCAAGTCTTTTTGTGTAAAAATATATTTCAGACTCTTGTGGTCTGTATATATTTCACACTTCTCCCCATAGAGATAGTGCTTCCAGATTTTCAAAGCAAAAACCACTGCAGTTAACTCCAAATCATGGGTCGGATACCCCTTCTCATAATCTTTTAGTTGTCGTGACGCATACGCAATGACTCTTCCATTCTGCATAAGCACACAACCAAGTCCTTTATGCGAAGCATCACTATATACCAAAAATTTCCTATATCATCCGGAAGAGATAACACAGGTGCTGAACTTAACCTCTTCTTTAATTCTTGAAAACTTTCCTCACACTTCTCCGTCCAAGTGAATTTCACCTATTTCCTAGTCAAATTCGTCAGCGGAGTTGCGATCTTGGAAAAATCCTGAATGAATCTTCTGTAATAACCTGCCAATCCAAGAAAACTTCTTACTTTTGATGGCGTCTTTGACTAATCCCAGTTAATCATAGCTTCGACTTTGGAGGGATCTACCGAAATTCTGTCTTTATCAATCACATGTCCAAGAAATTGTACTCTTTCAATCCAGAATTCAGATTTCGAAAACTTAGCATACAACTTCTCTCTTCTCAATGTCTCTAATGTTAACCTCAAATGCTCTTCATGTTCTTCCTTGGTTTTTGAATATACCAAAATGTCATCTATGAATACCACTACGAATTTGTCCAAAAAAGGCTTGAACACTCCATTCATTAAGCCCATAAATGTTGCAAGAGCATTCGTTAGACCAAATGACATTACCAGAAATTCGTAGTGACCGTATCATGTTCTAAATGCTGTCTTCGGTACATCCTCTGGTCTCACCTTCAGTTGATGATAACCACTTCTCAAATCTATTTTGAAAAATATCTTGCTCCCTTTAACTGATCGAACAAGTCATCTATTCACGGTAATGGATACCTATTCTTAATTGTGACCTTATTCAGTTCTCTGTAGTCTATGCAGAGTCGCATTGTTCCATCCTTCTTCTTCACAAATAAAATCGGCGCTCCCCACGGTGATACGCTCTGTTGAATATACTTCTTGTCCAATAATTCTTGTAGTTGGACCATCAATTCTTTCATCTCTACCGGTGCCATTGGGTACAATGCCTTTGATATTGGAGCCGTTCCTAGAGCCAAATCAATCACAAATTCAACTGCTCTGTCTGGAGGAAGTCCCAGCAAATCGTCCAGAAGTACGTCTGCAAAATCTCTCACTATCTGAATCTCATCTATTTTTGGATTCTCTTTATGACTATCGACTATGTAAGCTAGATATCCTACACAGCCTTGCCTTAACAATCTTCTGGCCTGCATCATCGTCAGACAACTCCCTTGTCTAAGCGACTTGCTACCATAAAACACAACCTTTGACGTAGTCATAAGGTTAATACTCTTCTTCTGGCAGTCAATTACCGCCCCATAATTGGATAACCAATCCATACCCAAAATAACATCAAATTCTCCTAGTCGAATAGGGATAAGATCTACGTTCATGATATTACCCTTAATATCTACTCTACAGTTCTTGTGCACATACTTAACAGGGATAATTTCTCTATTCGCAATTTCTATGTTCATGGGGTATTCTAACTCGTCCTTAAACAATTCTAAGTTTTTAACGAAGCCATCGGATATAAATGAACAAGTAGCACCCGAATCAAATAACACGTAAGCATTAACTTTATTGATCAGAATGATACCTGACACCACATCGCGAGACAGTACCGTGTCCTGCATTGTTATGTTGAATGTTCTGGCTGTTGGTCTATTAGTTGCGGTTGGTCCTGCAATGGTTAGAGTGCTTCCACCAGTATTTCCTCTGTTTCCTCCTGAACTCGTCCCTCCCGATCCCTTCTTAGGACAATCTCTTGCAAGATGGTCCTTTGATCCACATGTGAAGCATGCACCCTTCTTTGGGTTCGGACAGTTTGGTTCTATGTGGCATTCCTGACCACAATTGTAGCACACCAGCTTTCCCTTCAGACAAACTCCTAAATGCATTTTTCTGCAGGTTGGGCACGGTTCAATCTTCTTCTTCTGCCCTCCCTGTTGACTTCCAACTGACAAACTATCAGACCACTTCCTCTTCTGACTGTGATTACCCCCTGTGCTACCCCCACCAGTCTTGTTATTACCTTCCTTCTCACTCTTCGTCTTCTTCTGCTCCTGATTATACTTGGTTACTACATCGCTTCCTCCCTTGACGAGTATGGCTTTCTCTAACACTCCCGCAAAAGTGTTCAATTAGAACATTGACACTTTGTTATACAACCAGGGCTTCAGTCCCTGCTCAAATCATCTTGCCTTCCTCTCATCAGTGTGCACTTGGTATGTGGCGAACCTAGCCAACTCGTTAAACCTTGCCGCGTAATCAGCTACTGACATACTTCCCTGCTTCAACTCTAGAAACTGGACTTCCATCTGATTTTGTGAACTTGCCGGAAAGTACATCTCGAAGAACATTTCTTTGAATCTTTCCCAGGATATTACACCTTCACCTCCTCTCACTTTGTTTGCCTGCCACTAATAGCTGGCTTCAGACTTCAGCATAAATGTTGCATAAGCAGTTTTCTGATCTTCCCTTACTCGAGCGACGTCGAACACCTTCTTCATCTCCATCACCCACGTCTGAGCTTCAATTGGGTTTATGGAACCCTTAAACTCTGGCGGTCCTACCGCCTTGAAGTCCTTAAACAAAGTATTTGGTGGAGCTTAAGGTTGATTATTAAGTGCTCCAGCTAAAAGGTTTACCAATTGCTGAACGGAGTTAGAATTGGCGTCGTTATTATTGTTTGTTGACCCTTCCTTGGTTTGCTGACGATTTTTTCTTCTAGGCGGCATATTTCTGTTAAGAATATACGCTTATTAGATCTTTACTCAATCTCTAAAACATTTAAGACTTAACTAAACATTTAATCATAACTCACTTAACACATTACTTCAAATAAACTTTGACATTTCATTTAATTCAAAAGTCTTTACATCATAAGATAGCATCACTGCTATTTACATCAACTATCCCGAGATAAAGAATCTACAGGATTTAAAACATCAAAATATTCCTTTATTTATGAACATATCAGAATTTACATCATTAACTATCAAATAGTTTTCACATATTTAAACTAATACTATCACTGTCTGTTAAGGCGTTGGTTGGCCTTGCTACGTTCCTCCTCCATAATGCGGAAAATCGTTCTGCGATCTAGCATATATGATGGTAGATCCTCAAACTGGATTGGATACTTCCTAACTCGATCTTGGACCGCATTCATTGCATTTTGTAGTGTAGAGTACGTCTCCTCAAGTTTAGCCTTCTTCGCATGGCGATCATCTTCTGCATGATCAGCACGGCGTGACTCTCGTACCCAAACCCTCCTCTGCTGTGGAAAGCCTCTCTGAGGTCTCCTTAAGATCCTTCTTTAACTTCTCTATTTCTACGGACTTATCCTCGGTCTGACCCTTCTCATGAACAAGATCCCACTCCACGTTTACCAAACGTGTGTGAAGAGTCACAATCTCTCTATCCTTCTGCTCAATAGTAATCTGCTGACTAACCGCCTGCTCAGTCAAATCCCGAACAGTATCCTGCAACTCTACGTTAAAATCATAGAGTGCATCATACATCTCTGCATCAATGAAGTTCGGTGGGAACTCCTCTTCTTCCTATTCTTCTTCCTCTTCCTCAGGATCCTCCTCTGGATCTGTTTCTGGCTCATGCTCCTGACCAAAGACAGTGATCAAAGGAGATGGCTATCTCTATACAAGCTGTTCCCTGACGACATGAATGTCTCGGGGCTCTTCCTCTATACGTAATCGGGGTTCCTCCTCCCCAGCTCGACTAGCTCCTCCAATATCAGATATCCTGACAACAAAATTTTAAGTTTAATTTACTAATCCATGCTAGCGAACACATAGATTAACACATAAGCACATAAAGTCTTTTATTATCTTCAATGAATTTAGAAATTCATTTCTTATAACTTGATAAGAGTCAACCACTACTATGTTCTCAATCTCCTACAAGGCTACTACCTAAGGTTATTTTCCCCCCCCCCCCACCAAAGGTTCATAACCTTACAACTTTGATACCAACCTATGACACCCCCAAATTCGGTACTTCCATTTCCACAGGATTTGGTGTTCACTGTACAAGCATCATCTATCTACCCATAAATAAATGCAAACCATGCAATAGAAATAAATAATAAAATCTCTCCCCTTATGGGGTTACATCAACTGAATAATAATAAATCCCAGGCTACTCTAACCTTAAAACATCTGTGCGGAAAACATAAACAAATAAGTCTTAAGTAACATCAATACTAATTACATTACATAACCACAATAATAACAGTCTTCATTACTTGTTAATCTTGCCCTTGCCCTTACTAGTGGAAGGTTCGTCTGCTCGTTCGTTCTTAACTGCAATGTTATTATTATGCAAGAGTGAGCACGATTGCCCACAAGTATAACAATATAACAATGAATAATAACATGCGAGAGAAATAATAACTTCGGAAATAAAAACTCAACTTTTGAATCAAGAATGAATAACAAGAATCAAAAGAAATTCTGAGGGTCATAAGACCTTGAACTATGTCCTAGGTTGTCAAGTGTTTTTACTTGAAACCTTTAACAGCCATAAGACTATGGACTCTTCTTCTCGTACTTAGGGGGATCAGCCCTTAGTACCATACTGTGCAAAATATCTTAACGCTAAAGGGTAAATAATCCCCTATACAGGGTTGTTCATCTCAGTTTGACAATCGAGTACGCACCAAAGGAAGTTTGGTTTGGATAATTCATCAAGGGTTCTAAAATTTAGAACGCTCATCGACTATGGATTAGTCGAATCAAATAAGGGTTCGCTAGTCTAACATGGTTTAACAATAACTGATAATTTAACTTGGATAAAATCTCAACGGTATACAATAGAATAATTATTGTATAACAACATCATGCTTGAAGGATTATTAAACTTTAATATACAAGACAGGCTTGATCAATAATAATGATAACATGCTTAATGTAGAAAGATGAATCAATCAACTTATATAACGATAACAAGTAGAGTTAGGAAACTTGCTCAACGAAAGTTTAGGGTAAGAAACTTGCCTCGTGCGTAGATTACACTTAAACAAACTCATTCTTTGAATTAAATCTTACATACCAATTACGTTCACAATACCAGTCAATAATAACATACTAAACATCATAAATTATTCTTTATTTAATCTTGACTTCATGACTATACTTAGTCAGATTATCACACATAGTGTAAAATTAATACTTCATGAAAAAAATAAACTAATTATGCATTCGATCATTCAATCCACATGTAATTGTGTTATGGACATGTTAAGAATTTATTTTAACATCTCATTATAGGTCTAACAAGTCCTTATAATCGTTAGACTAAGTTGATAACTCGTTTCTATTCTTGTACACTTTTTAAAACTCATTTCTGACCATTCTGCTAAGTGGCGTTGCGGCGCCACTTTTGTACTGAGTATTGGCGCTGCGGCTGAAGACATGGCGCTGCGGCGCGGTGGCGCTGCGGTACGAGATTTCAGTACTGGAGTTGGCTCCGCGGCGCGAAACTCCAGATTTTGATTCTCAGTTCGCGAAGAACACAGAGTTCAGCGAAATATATGATACAAGGTCATTAATTCTCCAAATTAAACATACCCACATGTTAAAAATCATATATAATCATTACTTAACATCTATAGAGTGATTTTAATCCATTAAAACACATAATCACAGAATTAAAACATGAAAATTGGACTGTTCTTGATGTTCTTGAAGTTTTTGAACAAAAACATGGATTTTAATGCTACAGATTTGTTATTAAGCCAAATCCAACCATTCAAGTTTCATTTTGTTTATTTTAACATGCATAATCATACCAATGAGTGAATTTTGCAAAATAAATTATATTTAACATATTAAAAATACGTATAAGGGCCATATGGCCATATAATATGCTCTGTAATTTTTGAGATAACAAGTCATATTCATACGTCATAATCTTATAAAATTGGTGATATGGAAACACAATATATATATAGAACATGTTATACTGTTATATAAACACACAATCACATAATTCCTACTCTTCACAATTAACAGAGACCTAACAGTGTTTTGAAAGCCAAATTTTCATAAAATTCAATGACGTAAAAAGAATTGGATTGAAGAGAATTACCCAAACGTATAGTAAAATAGTAGGAGATGAATTGAAACCCTTCTCAAACTCTTCAATCACTCAACTCACACTTTACTCAATAATTTCTCAACTCTCTTTCTCTTTTCCCTCTCTACTTAATGTCAGACTTAGGAAATTAATGAAGAAGGAAGACATATTCAATAAATAAAAGCGACTGACGCGTTGTGGTCAGTTACCCAGTCATGGGTAACTGCCCTCAACTCTCACTAAGGCCACGTTTGGCTTAACAAGAATGGGTTTTAAAACCATTTAATTTAATAAATCCTTATAATATAGTTTTAAATAATGTCACACTCCTTATAAAATAAATCAATATCCTATTTAATTTATTTTGAATAAAATATGATAATTTCTCATTAATTCACATAGTTACATAATTAAATTTCTCATTTAATAAAAATATTAAATTATTAAATCTCTAATTAATAATTAAATTAATTAAAATTATATTAGGCTTATTAAATATTTTTTTTAATTCAATAAACTCACATAATCACATATTTCGAATAATAAAAATTCTCCACATTAATTTAATAAATGTAACACATATAATTAAATTAATCTACCACAATTTCATCAATTAATCATTTAATCTAATAATTAATACATCAAAAAATATTTATCCAATCCAATAAATATTTAAAATTAATTTACAAAATCTCGGTTGTCACAAATGATGTATTGATGACTATAAAAATATATTTTGATATTTTTCAAATCATCTTTGTCTAGTTGAAACAATTAGCCTAGACACATATGAATAATATAACTTTTACAACTTATTGGTTCAATAATCTGATCTAATATTCTTTTCTTTCAAAAAATGTATCTAACAGCACGATGTCAATAAATTTCGAAGTTAGCATAGCTACAAGATTTGGATTATCAACTTCAACTTTCTCTATTATATCACTATTTAATCATTCTATCTATTTTTAACACTCTTAATGAATAAAGGTTATAAATATTCATATGAAGGTTGTATAGTAATGCACCAGGTCTGAGGTAACAGGTACCCGGATTTGGGGGCGTTACATCTACTCTTCTTTACACCTCCAACAGTTTCTTGCCCTGTCACCAAACTGAGATCATCTAACTCATGTACTTGCTTATCTGTATCATCATGTTTAGCTAATATTCTTATCTCATAATCATCCTATAAGTGCCTGAATATAAAAAATATATATAATTAACAATACTCAAAAACTAATTGTGAATAGAACGAATAACAATATTCACTTTCCAATAAATCAACAAAAATTA
Source organism: Panax japonicus (assembly GCA_020205505.1). NCBI lineage: Eukaryota > Viridiplantae > Streptophyta > Magnoliopsida > Apiales > Araliaceae > Panax > Panax japonicus. The sequence goes on along the minus strand of CM035095.1, from coordinate 48,059,061 downwards.
TAATTTAACGAGAGGAAATCATACTAGTTTAGTCATTGCTTCATCACAAACCCACGATTTTTTCTCACTACCATTTTTCTACCTTATATGAGTTTGTTTATAAAATTAGTGAACGATACAATCTTTGTTTCTAAGATAAAATAAGCAAAAAATATTATTTTTAATAAAAAAGACATAACATTAAAATAAACAGTACATACACATGTATGAACCCTTAAAAAGTCCAAACAAGGGCATCATAACATGAATCTTCTACGACTATCATGTGCATTTATTAACTACAAATATTATTAATTTCATTTCTATCAACTTATAATTTACCTCTTGTTCCCTCCTTATGACGTACAGTACGGAGTCAGATGTAGATTGTGACGCCCCCAAAATAGGTATACATCATCTATTCTGAGCCGCTAGATACATGGTACTGAATATAAATACAATCTTAAATATACAACATAAGCTGTGAGTTTTAATATAAACATTGTCTTCTAGACAGTATTAAAACTCAAAATAAGTCCTCAATACATTCATTAACACACTATTTCATAGAATATTGAGGACTACTAATGCTATCCTCTGGACCATCACTCCGTTCCCCGACTCGTCCCAGCTATATTCTCATTTCCTGAAGAGAATAGTGAAAGAAAGGGTGAGCTCAACTAGCCCAGTAAAATATTATGACTAAGATAATGCAGAATAAATTATCATTAGCCTTAAACAGTGTTAAACTGATACAATATAACAAACATCAAGTTTAACTGCATCTGAACAAGTAATCCATTAAAAGAGTCAAACAGAGAATAAAATCTACCATCTTTTATGATTTAAAAGGTTTTTCATCATTTTTATCGATGAGACTCAGCTTAATAATTAATCCACATCATCCAATAACCCCTGCACTACAGCCAAGGATATTCTTTGGTATCACGACCACAAATTTTCCATGCACTACGGGCCAAGGATATTCGTGAATTCATTATTGGTCATGAGCATGCCAACAACTGTCCATCAATGAACTACGGGCCAATGAGGACTTTTACCACATCATTTGTAACATTACGATCATGATTATACCGAATAATCCTTGGTCATAATCATACCAAGTCCATCTATGCACTACAGGCCATAGATGACTTTCAAGATAATATAAACATGAAGATGATGAGAATAACATAAGAATTCAATAAAACAAGTTCAAGAATTAATTTATCCAAGAACCAATAACGTCCAAATTTTCAACATGATACTTCTTTGTAGAGTAAAATTCAAGAATGCTCAGAAGAATATTTCCATGAAAAGATACTGGATGAAGCGCAAATATCAAGGATATTCCACTAATTTCAATAGAAGTCAAAACTTTAACCAACTTAGTATAATAAAGAATATATGTGATAGCCCCGAATCCAGGTCCCAAAACACCTCGGATCCGGTATACAATTCTATAACTAATTGCGAAAGATATAAACATAAATTGTTTATACATTAAACTTACAGACTTATCCCCAAGGTCGAGTAACCTTAACTTAAACACCATATATAAACTTTCTAATATATAACACATTTATCAAACTATACTATTAAAAAATAGTCGCACATTTAACCCAAGTAGAACTTGACTTTAACCTTTTCCTGTATCCGAACGCATTCGCCTTATCTGCAATGTTTATCATGATATAGCAAGGGTGAGCATAAAGTTGCCCAGTAAGTTTATATACAACAATATAACGATATATCATGATTGAAGAGTATGAATAATGAGCTTGCTATAATTCATCAATATAATTGAGAACTAGCACGAACAAATTTTTGACTGAACAAGTTTTAAACATGAACAAACATTTTTGAACCAACTGGTAATGAAGGTGATCAGCCTTTCATACATGACTTATACATGCAAGATGTACAGAGTACAATTTTCATGGCAATCAGCAATGATTAACCATAAGCTTGAAGAAACTACTCTTATTAGAGTTAAGTAAAAGAAACTTGCCTGAACCGTTGATTACCGCAACGCAATTTATAACGCTTTACCCGAAGACCTAATATTAGTAATATAGATCTCCAATATTAGAATAATATCATCATAGTATAATACTGTTATATTTATACACACAGAATAACCTAAACACATAGCACATAACCCTATAAGTCTATAATTCACATAAGACTTAGTATCAGTTAGACTATTAAGTTTGAGTTAAAACTGACACAATTTTAACATCCCGACAGTCTAGTCGGTCAACACTCGAGTTTAAGGTTAGTTAAACTCTGCTTAAGCACTTAACCATGCCATAGAATCACATTTATATGATTTAAACACTCGCTTTTTCATTTCATAAGTTATTCGCTAACACTTAGTAAGTTAAATACTAATCCAACAACCTAGATTCTAAATCTAGCAACCAAATTTCTAATTCAGCAATCTGGATTCACCAATCCATAAATTCAGTCAACTTCTTTTCAATCCATCAAGCTGTATTCATCAGATTTTCTAATCCAGCAAACTGGATTCACAAATTACACAATCCAACAAGCTGAATTCTATATCCGTTTTACAAAAATACCAAATCAGTTTATTATTTTCCAATCCTTTGGCCAAACATATATACATGTATTTCATACACAAAAAGTATTTTTTCGTAATTTTCTAACTTCCTTTGATATTTTTAAAAATTAATTCTAGTGCGTAGCTTAAGAAATTAGCTACCTCGTGCTTAACTCCAAACATTCCCATCTCTTGGGATAACCTTATATATGTTAACGTGATGCTCCATTTTAAATTTTGTGACAATCGGAGTTGTAAAACTCCGGTTATAGCGATTTCCGTCGAAAAATCACAAAAATTGTTATGGTCATAACTTGGTTGTTTTAAGCCGGAATTAGCTCATTTTTGGACACAAGGTACTTAATACCATATATTTCATTTCCCAAAAGGCTGGAATTTTTTTAATTAAATAAATGTCCGAAACAGCTCCCGGAAAAATATGGGCAGCAACTTTTTGCACTTTGGCAGTTTTGGAGTCCTTTACCAAAACTAAAATAGAATGAAATCTATAACTCCGATTAATGATCCGCCAATTTTGTTGGGTCCGTATCTTTCCGAACTACAGTTTTCATCTATCACAATCCATATTTGGACGTGTTAAGCTCCCGGAATTTAGCCCGAAAATGGCTGTTAAAAACTGTCCTTCTAACAGTTTTTCTTATCTTTGAATAGTTTGGGAGAAATCCCATAACTTGTTCAATATTCAACCTAATTAAGTAATTCCAAAGGGATTTTATCCCTAACACATATATCTAGCTCCAAAAATGGACCATACTCTAAAATTCAAAGTAGAATGAGAGATAAGATCATTTCCATATCATGATTGGTTTCTCCAAAAATTTTGTTTTTCGCAGTTTTGATCATGCTTCTTCCGAACGTCATAACTACTTCATCCGGAGTCGGAATTAGTCCGTTCCAAAGTCTATGGAAAGCTTATTTAGTGTACTATAACATATCACAAGTCCAGAATTTTTAGAGCACCCTAACAAATCCGGAATTTTCCTTTTAGAGACAGCACTCCACTAGATTTTTTTTTCTTTAAGGTTTGAAAACTGATTTGTTTTTCTTGTTTTGATTAACCTTTTAATACTCAAAATAGTTAGATCTAAGCATAACACACCATTTAACAAGTAAATCTATAGTTCTCATGTTCAAGATCATAAACTTCATGGTTCAAAATAACCAAAAATCAAATACATAAACTAGTTAGGATTTTATACCTTTTGTGATAATCCTCTTGATTTTGATTTCTGATCCGCATGATCTGTTATTGATGTGTTTTTACACGATCCTAACTTGGTTTCTCACAATTTCACACTCCAAGATCCGAAATATAGAAAGAGATGGGACTTGGTTGTTTTGCAAAATAAAATGGAGATTTTCTCTCTCTTTCTAGTCTTTTAAATTGATACAATGTATCTATACATTGCAAGGTGGCATGCTAGATATAAAAGTCGCATGCCAAGGTAAGTTTAGGTTTAGGTTTAGGTTTAGGTTTAGGTTTAGGGTTAGGGTTAGGGTTGGTGAACAACCAAAGGTAATGCAAGATTTGCACTCCAACTTAATTAAATATAAGAAGGTCATTTTGGATTTTTCCTTTTATTTCTATAATTTCCATTTGTTGCAAACCCTTAGGGTTTAGGTTTTGAGCAATCTAGGATTTAGGGTTTGAAAAAATCTTAGGGTTTAGGTTAGGGTTAGGGTTAGTTCACCCACCCAAGATCATGACAAGATCTACACTCAACTTATTAAAAAATGTGACAAAATGGTATAAATGACATTTCCTTTTATTTCTAGTCTTGCCACTGACCCAATATCTTCTAATATCTCTTAGATTGTTTGAAATCTTGGTGAAATAAGGTGGCTTCTTTATGCATTTGACACCTAGCATTCTTGTATATATCTTTACAAATTGTGCCTCAATTTATTACATGTCACCCTCTCTTTTCTTCCCTTCCATAACCGGCCATGTATCATTACTAGATCCCACTAACTCTTGCTCTTTCTCTCCCACACTAACCACTAATGCTTTGCTTGCAATAATGTCCATAAGTATTGGCAAAATAATAAGATGACACATAAGAGGAGTAGGTGGGAGTTGGTGGAAGAGTTGGTAACCAACTTTAGACAAATAAAATACCAAAATAAATCTTAGTCACATGCTCAATCTTTTCTCCTTTTTCCTTCTCTATCCACCGACCATGTAAATCAATCATAGTCCAACACTTTTACTAATATCAGATGTCCATCATGCCCTTCCTTCAATTCGGCTTATCAATAACAATATTCGAGCTACTCAATTAATGTATTGCTTGGGCCTCTAACTAATTTCATTGGCCAACACTTGGGCTATAAAATATATATAATCCAATACCTTAAATTCTTATCCAACCCAAATAATTTAATTAGGGTTTTTACTTCCTCAATTATAACACAAATCCTTACTCATGCACACTTATTTCCTTAACCCAATTAGACTTGCTATAATTAGGTTATAAAATTAATCATTTGAGATATATAAAATAAATCTCCTAGAATTAGTAAGTATCCTAAATACCACAATTCTCTTTTTCCATAACCCTTAAGTTATTAAATCCTTCATTCCTAATATATAATTAGGGTTACACTAGTTTCTTTTGTTTGTTATTATACTAAACAATATAAACCATCACATAATGTTCATATTCCTTACACACAACTTTTTAACCCTTATGGTTTAATTCTCCGTATTAGAATTCCCAAATTAGGGTTTAAATTCTCGATACTGAAATTGGGGTTTCTGAACATATCGCTAGAGTTTTCCAACTTAATCACCATATTCATATCATGAATTTAGGGTTTCGGATTCCCGGAACAGAAATTAGGGTTTCCAGAACCGATTTCTACGATTTCTTATCCATTGCTAGGGTTTTCTAACAGAACGTTGACGTTCTTAATATATACTTAGGGTTTGACACATATATAATTAATCTGGTCAACCCTTGACCCTTAACCACATTTAATACACATACATATTCACATAAATCCTTAATCCTGAATAATTCACTTATATCCTTCACCGAATTTTGAAATCCTCAAATTCAATCCCAATAACATCAAACACATACACTTATTTTCTGTCTAGGTCTATTATTTGACCTTAAATCAATCATTTAAGATTTTAATAAATTTCCCAAATTCTCGGGTTGTCACAATATATGAAACTGGAAATGGATTTTCGTCCGCCATGCGATAATCCACTTAGACATATCATTTCCATAATTTAATAAGGGAAGGAATACAAAGGATCATTCACCATGCATGTGATATTTCACATAAACAGGTTATTCCAACAGAATAATAAAGATTGGAATAACAGAAGAAATCACCATGCATGCGTTAGATCGCATCGACAGGTTATTCCCAACAGAATAATAAATAATGGAATCAGGTCATGCGTAACGCACATACATGATATTCCAACAGAATAATAAAGAATGGAACCAGGTCCAGCGTAAACGCACAGACATAATATTCTGACAGAATAATAAAGGATGGAACCAGGTCCGGCGTAAACGCACAGACAAGATATTCTGAAAAAATAATAAAGAACGGAATAATAGAAGACATTCACCATGTATGCGGTACTTCTCATAGACAGGTTATTCCAATATAATAACAAAGAATGGAAAAACTTAATAATTTCACACCAAGTATAGGGTAGTCCGCGTATACAGATTATTCCAACAGAATAATAAAGAATGAAATAATAGACGTTCTCATCAGGAATACAAAAGAAATAATACCCCTTACCTTAAGAAGAAGTGTGACGCCCCCAAAATAGGTATACACCACCTATTCTGAGTCGCCAAATGCACTGTACATAATACATATACAGTCTTTAATATACAATAAAAGAGCTGTGAGTTTTAATACAAATATTATCTTCAAGACAATATTCACTCTCAGAATAAGTCCTCATTACATTTATTGTCACATTATTTAATAAAATAGTGAGGACTACTAATACTATCTTCTGGTCCATCACTCCGTTCCCCGACTCGTCCCAGCTATATTCTCATTTCCTGAAGAGAACAATGAAAAAAAGGGTGAGCTCAATTAGCCTAATAAGAAATATTATGACTAAGATAATGCAGAATAAATTATCATTAGTCTACAACAATGTTAAACTGATAATATACAATAGACATCAAGTTTAACTGCAGCGGAACAAATAATCCCTTAAAAGAGTCAAGTAGAGAATAAAATCTACTATCTTTTATGATTTAAAAGGTTTTTCCATCACATTTATCACTTTTATCGCTGAGACTCAGCTTAATAAATAATCCACATCATCGAATCACCCCTGCACTATGGCCAAGGATATTCTTTAGTATCACGACCACAAATAATCCATGCACTATGGGCCAAGGACATTCGTGTATTCATCAATGGTCATGATCATGCCAACAACTGTCCATCAATGCACTACGGGCCAATAAGGACTTTTATCACATCATTTGTAACATTACGGTCATGATTATACCGAATAATCCCTGATCATAATCATACCAATTCCATCTATGCACTACAGGCCACAGACGACTTTCAAAAAATATAAACATAAGGATGATGACAATGATATAAGAATTCAATAAAACAAGTTCATGAATTAATTTATCCAGGAACTAATAACGTCCAAATTGTCAACATGATACTTCTTTGTAGAGTAAAATTCAAGAATGCTCAAAAGAATATTTTCATGAAAAGATACTGGATGAAGCGCAAATATCAAAGCTATTCCATTAATTTCATGGAGTTTAGAAGTCAAAACTTTAACCAACTGAGTATAATAAGGAATGGAATAAGGAATGGAATAACAAAAGAAATCACCAAGCATGCGGTAGACCGCACAGGCAGGTTATTCCAACAGAATAATAAAGACGGAACCAGGTCCAGCGTAAAACGCACAGACAGGATATTCCAACAAAATAATAAAGACAGAACCAGGTCTGGCGTAAAACGCACAGACAGGATATTCCAACAGAATGATAAAGAATGAAATAAAAGAATAATTTCACCATGTATGCGGCACTTCGCATAGACAGGTTATTCCAACATAATGATAAAAATAGAATAACAGAAGTTCTCTTCATGAATACAAAATAAATAATACCCCTTACCTTTGAAAGAAACTGGATATAGGAGTAGTGAGGTAGTAGGCTTATCTTCTTCTATAGATTTTCTCTCTATAATAATTCTCTATAGCTTTGTAAATTGCTGAACATGAAGGAAGAATGAGCTTCTGTTTATAGAAAAATTAGTTTCGATAATTGCACGTTTTGGGGCTCAAAAAATTATAGTACAATACCTCCAACTTTTTCTTTATTTTTAATTTAGTCATGCAAGTATTATCAAACTTGCACCACCTCCCCTAATTGTAAATAATGTGATTTAATATTAAATCATGTGAATCAATAGTTCTACACATGTGAAAATATGAATTACAGTATAGTACCTCCATCTATACCTCCATTTTTAACTTAGTCATGCAAGTATTTTCAATCATGCACCAACTCCCCTAATAGTAACAGAATGTGAAATAATAGTACACACATGTGAACAAATAGTATAATCATGTGAAGTAATAGCAATTAATTGCTCATTTATCCAGTTAAATATCTGATTGGTCAATATAACCTTCATACTCAATTATTATCGAAATAAAGGTGCAATTTTCAATAACACAAATATTCCAACATAATGAACTATTTTTATCAACAATATAAAATTTGAAATTTTGAAGTTTGACTTTTCATGAAAAAGTCAACTATTGACTTTTTGACCAAATAATAAAATTCCGGAAAAATTTTGTGTTTATAATCTATTTTTACTAATTTCATCGCTCCGGACTCAATTATCACGTCCGCGTCTCCAAATTCAACTCCGAGCACAACTTCAATTTTAATAACATTCATCATTAATATTATAACTCACAATATTTATCAACCAGGTCGTTCCCAGAAAAGAGGGGGTTTTCCAATAAAGATTTCTCTCTATTGGCGCGCAATTAGGTACCAAACCTCTCCTTGACAAACTTTTAGACATTGTAAATATTGCAATTTAATAATATGAATAACTTTGCCGTCTCAATTATTGATTTAATAAAATAATATATGCAGATGATATTGTGATAATAATCGAATTAATAATAGAGAGATATGATGCAACAATTACTGTAGCAATAATTGAGCATAACTAGTGAGTTCTCATGTAAGCATCAATAATCAATACCGTGTGCTACTACGCAACCACGCGTATTACTGTATTTTTCTACTGAGTAGTTCAACAATATTAACAGTAAAACTTCCGCCGTTATTTTCATAAAATAGTTTTGTCGTTTTCTCAATTCGACAATAATTCTATTGTGGGGTCCACCAATGATTGTGCCGTTGTACAAATATTGCCCATGCTAAAATGAATATTCTCAGACCAATCGAATATAATATAACATTTACATATTTTACAGAACTTTATATACACCCACAACTATAACATATAATAAATTCATTCCCTAATATTCAAAATGATAATTATAGAAAAATCATTTTATTCATAAAAGTTGGGGTCTTACAACCCCCTTCTTATAAAATTTCGCCCTCGAAATTAGGGTGTGTACCTGGTATGTCGAATATGTGAGGATATCTTGACTTCATCTCAGATTCTAACTCCCAAGTCATTTCTTCCACGTCGTGGTTTTTCCACAAAACTTTGACTTGAGGTATAACCTTGGAGCGTAGAATATGATCCTTCTTATCCAGATTTTAACAGGTAACTCTTCATACGTTGTTCTAATTCAATAATGTGGTTCAGGTCTTCCACATATTTACGTAAC